>JNDT01002331.1:0-314575 GCA_000697055.1 Saksenaea vasiformis B4078 | reverse complement strand
GTGGTTTTGTACGAGTTCCTTCTCGAGTTGCTCCTTTTGAGCTTTGTCCAAAGCTCTAAGGATTAGTCTCTCCCAGTGCTGCTCCACCTCGAGACCTTCTACTCTAATTGAGGCTTCGAAGGCATAAGCCCAGGCTTCCGCAGACTGGAAAGAGGTTTTAGCTCTAGCATCCATGTTGGACGTACCTGGTGTGAGCAAATACGGCAAATCACGGGGAACTGGCAGCTTCTTGATCTGCACTTCACTGGGTGCAGCTGCCATCATCGGAGCAACAGGTGCAACTGGCTCACCAGTCAACTCCGGGTTGTTTGGAAACTGTTGCTTCCACAGGTCACGTCGAAGGTTGAGTTCATTTTGTGCTTCTTGGACCTGAGCACATGCAGACCTGGACTGCTCGCGTGTAGAGTGCGGGTTCATCTCGATTTCTGTCCATTCCTTTGTCAAGCGGTCTACTTCGCTGACCCACTTGCGACAGAGAATGACGCATCTTTCTTCTGCCGTCATGTTTTCAGAGAAGACAGGGGTGCTTGTTGCCGTGGTAGCTGGTGCCACTGCCAGGCTGATTGTTGGTGACTGCAGAGCAGTCAAGATTCATACCCTCCATGGCTTGCGTGGGCACTGAGTCCATGGGAGTGGTGGTGGTGTTGGCATTGCTGGCACCGTTGAGGACCATGCCAGGGGCAATGTCTTCGATGGAGATGTTCATGTTAAAATCAGACATGTTGTTGTTGTTGTTGTTGTTGTTGGTGAGAGTATTCACGTAAAAAAAATGAAGTGTCGGTTAATTGGTGTCAAGAATCAGGCGGGTAGAGTACGTGAGACTCGGTCAGGATTGTTTTATTCTGTGTAAAAGAACTGGGGACTGAATTATAATTTACTATCCAATTAACCAAACTGACGGAGTAATGCTGAGTATACATTGTGCTAGTAAATGTATGACAAAGAAGTCTGGATACAACAATTGCATTAAGCATTAAACTGCAACATACTTCTTACCAGTTGATAGCAGGTTTGATAACATGTTGAGGGTGAAAGTACGCACATTCTCGTAGATACTGTTTCAAGCTCTCATTGCTTACATTCTCCAAAACATCGCCCGAGAGTTGTACATGGCACAGCCGATCAGAACATGTGGAACACATACAGACCGCGTGGAACGGGTGCCAGAAAAAAGGTGTACACCCACCATTTGGAAGACCGATGGAAACGTCACTTACATCGCCATATATAGAAGTTTAGAAGTAGTAACATCCTTTAAGAGATCAAAACAAATATTTCTAATCTGTACCTGAACCTTATCTAAGATGGATGATACAACAACAGAAAAAATTGCCAGTGATTTTACCTGTTGGATAGATGGATACACTTCTGAAAAACGCAGAATCAACCTTAGCGAGGATGGAGCAATCATCTACAACATGGATATCGGCTGGCAACTGCAAAAGTACAGCAGTAGAGGGCCGAAAGCTCGCGACACATCTACAAGAAGTGCTTGGGAGCACTTCGCTGCAGCAACACAGAGTGTAGGATCAATCAGGACGATATCCACATTAGACCCCGGTCCGATATGAAGAAAATTGAGCAGCAATCACAAAATGGGTGCAAATTTTGCAAGCAGTGCTCTTAGGGACCACAGGTTACACGGACTTAGGGACCATAGGTTACCCGATCCAATTGTTCTCCATGACTGCTTATCGACTGTCCGGCTTATAAGTTTTCGGCTCCATCACCTTGTTTATATTACTTCTTTGTTTTTCAAATCTTTCAATTTCGAATTATTGCAAAATGAATCCAACATCTAATACAGTTACCGAAGTTATCATTGATGGGAAGACGTTTTACTGCGTCGACCAGTTGCCACCATGTCCAGAGGAAGGTTTTGCCGATAAGAAAGCAGTTCGCGAAGTTTTGGATGCCTATGCTGTAGGAAACTACTTCACCTTAGCCACCAAGCACAGCGGTAGTGGCGTTCTTCATTTGAAATGTTACAAGGAGAATGTATATCGCAATACGCGCAACATTGATGAGAATGAACGTCAGAGGCTAGCTAAGACGGCTCTTGTTGGCTGTCCCTTCTTGATCAGACTTTGTCAGAGAAAGGATGGTAGATATTACTTGGTCAGCCGGAAAAAGCCTGACGAAAGATATCACAATCATCCTCTTTCTCCGCAAACGCTTTCTTCATCTACTAAAGGAAGAAAGGCAATGATTACTGAGAGAGACATCGAGAAAATTGCAACTCTCATGGAAGGAAAGGTCGAAACAAGGCGCATCCAGAACGCCCTGGTTAACGAACAGGACAGGGTTAATAAGTTGAGCGTCCATGACATCAACAACTTGAAATATCAGCATGGAAAGCCCACTACAACCGACTTGCATGATGCTGCGACGAAACTTATCAGGGATATGGAAGCAAAAGGCTATTACGTTCATTTTAAACAGAGTGAAAATGGCTACTTGCTTCATTTGTTCTTTACCTCGGAGGAAATGATCAATAGAGCTCGTCGCTTTCCCGAGGTGATGGTTATTGACGCAACATACAACACCAATAATGTGAAAATGCCTTTAATCGCAGTTCAAGGTGTTAGTAACCTTGGAGGTATGAGACTTAAGTCCTTCCCCATCGTCTTCTGCTGGGTTGACAATGAGCAGCAAGAGACATACGTGTGGTTCTTGCAGCGTCTAAGAATGCTCATGTTTGAAAACGGCGAAAGCAAGACCGTGTTCGTTACTGATAAGTGCGCTGCATTGATGAACGCACTAGATATCATCTTTCCCAGCAATGCCAAGCTGCTTTGCACTTGGCATATGGTGAACAACATTGCAAAGTCATTTGCAGGTGTTTTCGTTGACGTCAAAGATAAGAAATAATGCACGAACTTGGTGATGAAGATGATTGAAAGTGAAACAGTCGAGCAATTCGATGGATACCGTGAGGATCTCTGGAGTTTAGCTGGAAATAAACAGCTCCAACACCAAAAGCCTAAGCGTGATATCTGCGAATATTTTGCAGCTGAATGGCTCAGCTGCACCGAGAAGTGGGCTGGATACCATACCAGCCAGTTGATGCACTTTGGTTGCACCACCACGCAACGAGCCGAAAGTGGACATAAAGCATTGAAGTGTAATATTAGTTCCGTCCAACCGCTACCAATTGCATTCGATAGAATCCATGGGTACCTGCAGCAATTTGAGAGGGCCTATACCGATATGCTGATCCAGGAATCGACACACATCGACGTTCTGCTTTATCAGAACAAGCTATTGGAAAAGCTCTTCTGTCGAGTATCTAAGCGAGCCTTGATCACGATAGAGAATGAGCTACTATATGCGAACGAGAAAGAGCTCATGTGCACATGTCAGTCATGGCTCTTGTTCGGGATCCCTTGTCGACACACGCCACCTCATGATCGACAGCTGGAGGTTCACGACATCCCCGAGAGATGGCTCTTAGACCCCTCGTCAAAGCCGATAGAGCAATGCCAAGTGCCAGCTTTGGAGCCCACCGAATCATGGATGAACTGCATAACCAAGCTTCAGCATGCGTTCCGGCAGTGCGAGGGTCAACAGCAGATCGATGGATTGATGGCTGATGTCAATAAGCTCATCAGCAAAAACGAAAACAACTTTAGCCATCTGCCAATGATACTTCCAGTAGCGAGCGAAGTCAAAGCGCCCGGGAGACCAGCAAAGCTACGAAGACGAATAGCCCTTCCAAAAGACTTTGGAAAGAAGGCATGGAGAAAACTTGCTCTTGATAGAGGCCAGGTAACGTATAGACTTTGCACTTATAAAGATACTCACTGTTGGTATCTTACGGAAGGCTGGAGTCAAGGCTATGGTTAAGAAAATAATCAAAGAGAAGAAGTTGGTGAAAGAAAGTGAAGGTAATATATGTAGGATGAACCATTAATATAAAACTAACGCCAGTAATTTCTACTAGATACGCCCCTTAGGCGGGATGAACATAATATGTCTCATCTCGACCAGCAGTACGTCTACGAAGTTCCTGTCATTTCAAGGAAATCGAAGAAGCCTAAGGTTGGTTTTGAGGTGACTTCTGAGATTGTGTCGTATTTGACATATCATTATCATTACACATATTTCATCCACTAAGTCTAAACGATCTTTATTGAGTTTCTCATACCATCGGCACTTCATCCACAGATAAACCTGATCTATTCAGACATCTAACAACGGATAGCCACAATCTGAAGATAATAGGATTCTGTCATAATCTTAAGGTACCCTCCGACATCTCCTATCTTTTGATTAGTGCGACAAGACAATTACGATGATTACGATCTTAGCATAGACACAGTGATTAGTCAGACGTCTCTGTCCCTGAACAATGGGATTGTTATTCAGACTCAGCTAGATGACAGCTCCGACCTGACATTAATAATCATGGATCATCATCGATCCATGATGATTACTCAGAGCTTACGCGTCCTCTGATTACTAAGATACTCAATAAGCATTTGAACAGTATAAATAATGCTGGTAGACATCTGTAATCATCATCTTCACTTCTGAATAAACCTCTACCAAGAGTCTCAAAGTATTTCCTTATTGTTTCCCCTCTTACTAATTCTTCAGATTGAACCGTCTGCCATCATCACGACGTTTGATCCGAAGAGCGACGGTTGGTGCGGCTTTAGGATTTTCGGAGAACTTTTGCATGGACATGAGGACAAATTTCCAATTGTCAAGTCCAATATGTTGGTTGCGTTCGAAAAGTATAAGCATATCTATGAGGATGGATTTGCATTCGATGTGCGCCAACTAGAGGAAACAATTAAACTTGGCATGGATATCGAACCGCCCTGCAGAAGCTTCCGTCATTAATTCTCTTCTCCCGATTGCGCACAAGTTGTCGCCGATGCATACAATCAGCCTGTCTGTGTATTCTCAGACGACAAATTATTTCCAGGGCAGACTTTCTTGCCTTTGTCTGCACCAAAAAATCAGAACGAAAAACCCCGTCCCCTCATTTTACATCACATCGGCGGAAATCACTGGGCGACGGTGAATGTAAAATATCATGTTCAGAAGTCATGGCCAGCTGTAAACAAATCCTTTTTTTATGTTTGCCAAAAACATGGAATTGCCAACCATTTTCCGACTTACTGGAACAAATGGGGCCAATTCCCAAAGCATAGAAAGTAAATAGCATATCAGCTTATCCTTATTGATTACGACGCATAACTATAGAATTTTTTTTTAATATTAATGGCCTCATACTTACTCAATCACCATAACAATCATCTTTTCTGACATGTTAATTTCACTACATTCTAGTAGCACTAACAGGAGAATACTAGGGAATAAAAGTAATTCTTCCCCAAAGGCAACTTAGATACATTTAGAGCTGAACTATGGGTCCTTAATGAACCTTATTATTTCCTCAATTTCTTTAAGAAAACGGGCGTGTCTGTATTTATCCACAATTATCCGTGATGCTATATGGAAGCCAGATGTTCCGAAATTTTGTGAAGACCAAACCGCTTTCTGCTTTGAAAGATAACGAATCAATATGCAATGTCCGAGCTACTGTCAGTGTCCTAAGGAATACAGTCGGATGAAATGATCGATGTTGTACGATAGTAAAAACGTTTCCAAAGGCAATACACCCTCTTTATTTAAAATGGTCTTTCGAAAAAGATGATGTGCTATGCGCGAAACGCAGCATTCACTCAACTTTTGGACGTTCCGAAAGACACGACCATCCTCCTAAGCTAATTAACGACTTCTGACTTGTTGAAGTCAAAGTATTTGATTTATTATAACTTTATGCGCCATTAACAAGTAATCCGATAGCCGTGGCGCTAAAGGCTCTGTATCTTCGATTGTTGTTATTTCTGATGCCGCTTAAGTTGGCTCCGATGGCCATCAACCTCTTCGTTTTTTGACCAAAAAAAAAGGTGGAATATCAAGCGACATCATTGAACACACAATTTACTGATATTCCTATTGGCGCAAAAACACAGGAAATCTAAAAAAAAAATTTTTTTCGAGGAATACTCTGTATATTGTTACACAGATTTACCATTGCCATTGGTACCGCTTATAACTTTTTCTTTTACTTTCTCTTAAATATCTTTCTGTAAAAAAATGTTAGCGAGAAAAGAAATTGATACAATAAATAAGAAAAACAAGAGCTACGTTTTGATATAAAAACTGACAAAAATTAAATTTTTGAGATGTTGACCAAGTGTTTTGCAGATGCACTGAAGATGAGCAAAAACCACAGGGGGGTTAACTTTGCCAAATGGTCACTTTTACCCGCATTTTGACAAAAAAATATATTTAACAAAAAAAATACTAGCAGACAGAGTAAAAAAAAGAAGAATACTTAGATATTATTCGTCCTTTATTTACTTGGATACTTCTCGAGAAAACAGTGAAGAAAGAATCTTTCGAGAAGGATTGGCTATCGGACCTCTTGCTCCTTCCATATTGGGACGATATTCATCTCTTTGATGTTTCGGAATCCTAATGTTGTCCGGACATCGCATTCCCGGAAGGCATCAAAGCTATTGTGGGAGTCCGGTAAACGGATCGGGGAACCTGTGTCCCTAAGTCCGTGTAACCTGTGGTCCCTAAGAAAAATGTTTTTTTTTGGCAAAACAAAACATCGATACGTATATCAAATTCATTCCTTATTGGTTGCTTTCAGACACTAGCCACTGCATGCTAAATAAGCCAATAGAATTGCATCTAGTATACCTACCAGGCTTAACAATAAGCCAATAGAATTGCATCTAGTATATCTACCGCCTTAACAGCAAGCCAATAGAACTGCGCATATTATATCCAAATTTGGAATAGATTAGGGTCCATATATATTTTAGCGCAAAATGTTGTGGGGGGAGAGGAATGCCCACATAAAAAAACGCCCAAAAACCACCACCTAAAAACCACCCCAAAACCACCCAATACCCGCCGTAGTGATATTGCTTTACGATGATGCTGATTTGAAGCCTACGATGAGGGTTCTCGGTCCGTTGCCAGTGAAGGTATATGTTACATACTCTCCATTCGGATAATGCTAACCAAAAAACAAATGTTAGCAATTCCGAAAAGTACTTGCGCAGAAGTCCCTGGTTGTCCTAAAAGACGAGTATAACACTTCCAAAGTGTGCTCCAGTTGTGATCACAATACGCAGCAATTCGTGACGCCCACTTCACGGTGTCAACACCAGTAAGTCACTGGTTTTTGTAAGCTCATAACAATTAACATTGTATATTCGAAAAACGAAGTTGCTCCCTCATCCGGGTGATGATCGTCGAAGGTGATATTGCTTAATGCAGAGAATGTCATATTGCAAAGAACTTCACAATGCCCTGAGTTACAACAGCTACATGAGGATCAGATCATACCGAAAGCAAGTTTCATTAACAGCATTCATGATAGCTTTGAACGGTTTCCACTGTCAGGTCTATCTGATGAAGTTGTGTAGCCAACATCAGGTGAGAGGCGCTGGTGTGGTACATGGAGAACAAAGACCGTTGGTATATACTTCCTGTGTGAAAGTATAAAGTTAAAGTTTTCTTTAGTTTTGGAATCGCGACGTCAATGCGGGCAGAAACATGCGGCGGATTCTGGTCGCATACATGCAAGGTGACATGCAGTTGCAGTCAAGGCTCACTGCGTTACGTCGTCCACAACAGCAGCAACAACAGCAAGAACCTGCACCAGTTGAGAGTGTTGGGCCGTAAGGAACGGCCAACTAGCTTCTCGTTAGGCACTTGGAAGGGCTTCGTAAGTTCTAACTATTTGTGATTACAACCTTTCCCAGTCGGTCACACAAAGATTTGGTACGGATTCGATCCCAGTCAGCATGGGCTTTTCTGCTATGGAAGTCATTTCTATTAACTTCTTCTTTTACTGCGACCCGCATCTTCAGCTCTTTTTACGTGTTTTCCCGTTTCGTCCAATTGTATTTCTAACCTCCGTTTACTAACATGAGACCACCCCATTATTGGACGCCTTCGCTGCTCGAAACGTAAGCACGAAAATCCCTGAGTTAAAGAATAAAGGATTGTCGACTGACTTGAATCTTGGTTCAAGGGTCGATGTTTGATAAATATTTTATTTTACGGCATAACCATGAAAATGAGAATGATAATTGCCACTGTCAATTGCGTGTGAATATTCTTCTCCATTTGGTTTATGACTTTCTCTTTTTGTAATGCTGTTTATTGGTCACAACCCTTTCGAATTTAGTGGGCTGAATTTAGCGTTGTTTCTTCTTCTTGTACATCATGTCTCCGTAAATATCAGATGTGTTACACTCAGTTCATACGGGAACGGAGTAGCAAACCGGTGTTCGGGCAACAACCGTTAAAATTTATGGATCGCAACTAGTGGCTTAGTTGACGAATATCTGTGGGGTTTTACTCGGAAATGAGAGGGGGCTATTCCCTCTGAGTATTTGGAAACAAGGCTCACCCTGCGGTTGAACATTGACATTGAACCGATCACCGATTCAAATCTGTACTTGATGCCATGGAAAACCAGCCTTCACCATCGCATGTAAATAGCACTGTTATTCGAGTGCCCGAATATTTTTATGCTGTAGATATCAATTACTTGACACATATGATAGGTAACGCTGCTCTATGACAACTTTCTAAAAAGTCTAACATAGCGCATAGCGGATATGCTGAGTAGACTGATATCGCATAATGACCTCATTCCCCTGACACCTTCCACCCTCACCCGATTCCATTCACGGACAGCTCCGAATAATATTACTCTCAGTGATTACTTGCGCCGCATCGTTAAATACACCTCGGTCGAAAAATCGTGCCTTCTGATCCTTCTCATCTACATTGATCGCGTCTGTGAATTGCATCCTCAATTTACCATATCATCGCTTACTGTGCATCGCTTTCTCATCACCGCCGTGACAGTGTCCTCCAAGGCACTGTGTGATTCGTACTGCACCAATTCACACTATGCTAAGGTGGGAGGTATATCTACACAAGAATTGAATACACTCGAGCTAGAGTTTTTGACGTTAATTGATTGGCGACTGACAAGTTCTGGACCGACGCTCCAACAATACTATGCGAATCTCGTGCAGCAACATCCTTGCTACGAGAGAATTCGAAGACAGACAAAAGAAAGCCCTACATTAACAAGTGGTAAGAAACGACGGCGGAGCAGTGCTACGATTGAAGCCATGGCGAAGCTACCCTTACCCAAAGACGAAGCGAACGATGTAGGATCACAATGTGGTACCTACATCGATGATGACACGGAAGCAACGATAGCCCACTTTGACGAGTTACTTGATATAACTACGATACCCTACATCGCATAGTATTTTGTCGTTGGGTTCTTACCATCCGATGCTTGCTTTGGTGATATGCATACACCACACCACACAACGTATCCTTGACGCCAGGTCATTATTACCCGGGTTATGCAACCGCCAACATTTGTAACTTTAATTCTCGGTTACGCTGTAAAACGATACACATACACGTACATGCAAAAAAGAGATGAGAAGAAGGGAAGATCAAAGGGTCGGTTTAGAAACGCTGGCGTTTTTCCTTTCTCGCAGATAGTGGTAGCCTCCATTTGTTATCTTTGGTTAAAAAGTTTTGTATACTGGCATTTAACAAAATCCCCATTAATACACTGCAACAAGTATAACACCTCACTACATTGGGACCTGTGATATCCTTAAGCTATTTAACACTGCAACAGGAACAGATTCAGGACATCCTGAATTCATCAATTTCCACCAGATCGCATAAACCGAGGCGGTCATAGCATTTGAGTTGGCTGTAGGCCACTGATCCTATTCCTGGTCTTATCTGTTTCAGCGTATGACAGAATATTGCATTGCCCGAAAGCGATTAATGGTTCCTTTCCAAGTTCTTCGTAATTCCCTGATTTGTTATCAAATAGCAACTATCGGGACTTGCAAGCAGGTCCGAGTACTACAGTGAGTCTCCCGATAGTTTCAGCTCTCAGAGGATCGGCCAAAAAGAATTGGAAAATAGGCGAGATTGGCTCGACATACGATCATATAGTTGTAACCTACGGAAAGTGGCATGGCAAGGGTCGAACTAACTGAGGATCGAAATAGAGTGAGGATGGAATTATCGAGGGAAACCGCGGAGCATCTTAAAAAGCAGAGAAGCGCGATGCCAAGCTCTTATCGTTGCATTGCACGAATATATGGTCTTCTCAGGTAGACACAAACTGCGTACTCTTTTAGAGCTATTAGTTACAACGATGATATATAACTCATGCCACAGAGGGGCATTGGAAAAGCTGGTTACTATAGACGGAGTCACCCATCATGGTATCTTAGCGTGCAAGCTTCGCAGCACACTATGGAATACGGATGGAAACGCGTGTAAGAATATATACTAAATTTCTGCATTCGTGTTGTCGAACAGAAGCAGGCCACAGGTGTCGTATCCAGTAGTTCCAGTGCAAAAATAGATCATACCGACAGCGGATATCATTTCATTAGTCAGTAAATGTAATATAAAGACAACTAGAGCGTTTTTATTAGAGTTTTCAGTCTCTTTTTCGACAATAAATCGGGTTACATTCTCACTGTACTTGCATGCCCGATTGTGTCACTTTGCGAGTATCGCAATAGCTCTGCAATCGACTACCGTAGCATTTAGAAAGCAATAGCATCACTACGAATGTGGGTTCCCTACCCCCGAGGAATTTATATAGTTACACTTGTGGTAAGTCTTCACACCATGTTTGTTCAACAACCATGAAGTAGCTGTTTCCTACTGCTTGGGAGCCATGTGTACCGCAAATTTGGACTCCCATTGGCGCAAAAATAAGGCTCCGTATTCGTGGACTTCGCCCGAGAAAATATTTTTGCCAAGGTCAGCGCGCTCCTACACATATTGCAAACCCCCAGTGTACATAACATCACACCATGAGCATGTGGTCAAGTTATTCACAAACATATGTCAACCCTGACAACCTGGTACTGGCGGAACAGCAGGTCGATCAATTCATGCAACTATATAATAGGTGAATCCGCAATCAAAAATGGAGAATGTATATGGAACTCATTCGTGGTAGAATTCTCGAGACATGTCAGAAGAAATGCATTCCTATAAAGTACCACGAAGGCGATCTGAACAAGGGTGAAATGATGTGCATCGACCGATGTGTAGCAAAATACGCTGCAACACAGAAACACCTTAGCGAGAAGCTGGAGCAAAACACTGCGCATGCAATGAATAACAACTTTTCCACCAACGTCAATGGTGCCACTCCAACCGATGACATGTCTAATAGTACACTATAGCTGAGAATACCATGGCCAATGTAAATTACATAAAATCAAATAGAGAAAACGACACGATCACAGGTGAAGACGGATTTATGATCTAGATGTCAAACGCCCGAGGAAACGTGTAACGACTTGTGACAGACTCTGCTGCTCTGTATCATGCGGAACATCAGCGTTTTGGGAAGGTTTCATGTTGTACATGGCCGTTCCTGGCGGATGGGGTAAGTCAAAATGGGGGTCCTGGTCTTGCACGATCATGCGTATTTTTTGTGAGTAAGACCAAAGACAGGTAGCCCAGTAGATCTGTTTGCAAAAGGAACGATAAGTTTATGTATTGTTATCCAGGCTGCATCACCTACATAGCAAAGTGCCATTGTGAAAAAGATGGCGATAGAAAACTTCATTTCGTCCTCCCATAGCTTGAAACAATTGTAATCGTTCAGATTGACATCGCCCGGTCCAAATGAAAATTCTGTCTGTGTACCGTTGTTCAAGGTGATCCATATCTTTTCATCTACATTATGCTGAGATTGTGTTTTGCACCAGTTATTGTATTGTGATTGTTGAAGGCCGAATAATATGATATTTGCAAAGAAGTCGATAAGAAATACAACAATGATCACCCACATCGTACGGTGAGCTGTGCGTAACAGCATGAGCATGTCCTGAAACAGGGTCCATCAGAGTTACATTGGAAAAAAAAAGGTGAATTTTTACCGCAAATAATGCGATGAGAGAGAAGGCAGCACCAAGAACGAACAACAGGCAAATCACCCCTTGAATAATTAATGCGCGTGTATCCAGATAAGAAAAGACGGCTACGCATGATGTAATGAGTGAATCGTCATTATCTTGTCTAAATTATTACGACTCCTGCGTTGGAAAGCCAGAATGCATCCGTATAAATTGGCTCCCTAAGAGAGGAAGCAGGAGAACGTTAACTAACTTGCAGCACACTTTTATATTGTATTTAACCGTACGATCCATATAGCACAGGCAAGGGCGCATCCTGGACGAAGTGACATACATCCACAGAATTTTCGAGTGAATGAATGCTTTGCATGAACGGTATGTGTTCGTTTGTCAATATCTGGGTAAAACATGGATGGAAAGAGATAGAGTATGTAACAGATCACCCTGCCCTGTTTTCTTCTTCGATCGTGTGTCACAAAAAACACCTTTCCAAAAGTAGACAATCACAACCACCACAATAAGTGCCTAGAGGCTACCATGCTACATCCTAATTAGGAAACCAGCGCAAATCTCTTAAAAAAGAGATAACGAACATTTTGATGACTCGATATACTCAGGCATTTGGCTTAATTTCGTTTGATGTTCTAAGAATTCACTATTTCTGGGAATCACAGTGGACGAGAGAGATCCCGATTCGACCATATCAAATGAATACTGAATACCAATAACATTTAAAGTGATATATGTTGTCAGAAAGATCTTTCACAATAAAGCCGTCTTTTGATTTGTACCCATTTTTCAATTTTAGGAAGCATCAATTAATCCATGATTCCTAGCGCACATCTGAGACAGTTTGGCTGTTCCTATTCCGCCAGTTTGCTCTCGAAGCTACCGCCGCATACATTGTATACGGCGATCCATCAAAGTACCAGCGTTGAAGCACTGAAAATGAGACTAGACAAATCCTCTGCTTATAAATGAGAAACAGATCATATATGTAGTTAACGTATTCCCCGAGCATAGCGGGAGAGAACTGTTTATTTATCCACACAGAGTGATGAGAGACTTGGGAGTACGTTATGGAGGGCAAAACTTTAATTCTACAAAATCACTTCCATGAGCTCTATATTCTGTTCTAAGCCGAGGGAAACAGAGAAGTCAGTGCCTGTATCATCATGATCTAGCGACGCGACACAGACAAAGGTTAACAGCCATACGCATAATTAAAATTTGCCGCTGGTATTGAGTTGCTGTTCAGAGTTATCCAGCACCACGTGCCATTACCGAGCGCGACCCAATAATGAAGATCTCAAAAAGCGAATCACTGGAGCTGTTTAACAAATGAAAAAATGGCGCAAATTTTAAGTAAGCACGAGTTTGGCTGGCTGAGATACAAGATCTTACAATAAACTCTGCCTTTTGCATTTGCTTTATTGAAATTCTGCTGGTTTATCTTCTGTACGTGACTTAATCGACTGTCAAGAAAACGGCCAGAGAGACCTTCTATCTAACGACCAAAGCTTCCTTGTAATTGTCGTCATATTCAAATGCAGACTTTATGTTTTTCCTACGGCTAGCAGGAGACGCTCAGTACAGCTTCTATTATTGAGGGTGCCATAGAAAAACTATTAACAGGGGGAGAGAAGCAACAAGTGCTGACAAGTATTTCGACCAATCAGTCATTTCTTGTCGTCTTAGCTATGGTCAACCACTCTAAGAGTACTACAAGTATGCTGAGAGGAAAAGAAAGTGAGTACCCGGACGTAGCAAGCTCAGGGATCACTCCTATCCATAGGAATGTTGCCGCACTTCTTTTCGTTGTGGACGTATTCTGCCACAAGCATGTAATGTCCCCCGGGCTCTACGCGCGTACCTCTTGACGATGTCGGCGACGCTGACTAGCACTGGTCCGTTCTGAATGACGCTCCCAAGATTGGGATTTTGGAGGATATTCAAACAGGTTACATGATGTCCAACATCGCCCTGAACGAGAACGATCTGTAATATCTACTCTGCGTTCTAATCCCCTACTATTTCTGGAAGGAACTGCTCTCATGATTATATCGTTGTGTTACTGTCATTATTCATTTTTGCTTACATCAGATACAATATGTCAAGCAAATTCTTGCTGCAGCACACGATATTGGCTTAGTGCGACCAAGAATTTCTGTGCAGCGACTTCATGGTCGCCATAGAGTTTCAAAATGGGGTAAACTAAATCGTTTCGCAAACTACATTCAATCTTCGTTGACTTGATCCGATATCGTTAGTTAATAGCCTCATTGAAGCCCATAATAGCCTGACAATAGCACTTTAGTCACATTGAGCCCCTGGAGAGTCCTAAAAGCCTGGTTCAAATTGTTGCGGAGTCTTCTTTAATCGAACTATAACCATCAACCTATAGCAACAGCGTAGGCACATTATCGATAGCCAATAGAGCAGTAAATATTTTGCTTTCATGCAGTGGGAAACCCTATAATGGCTTGCGAAGCCACCACGCTGGACCTCGGTCCCACATTCGACCTTGGCTTGGTGGAACAAGGAAAAAAGTCCAGCTTCAACCTTTTTTTTTAACCCCCTTTTTACAATGAGCAAACCTCAGCCTAGTGATAAACCAATACAGATCCTAGCAGATCCAGAAGTTCAAGAGAAGTACAAGCGACGATTAAAATCACCTGGGGCATTTACGCCTCCAAAGCGTGCTCGCCAGATACAGTTGCTGTCATGGGCCATTTCACTATGTAAGCCTTGCCTTTTCCGTCCATGTCAATTGACATCGTTGTGCCATTAGCTGTTACTGGTTATGTAGTATTCCTTGCCGACTTTGGACCCCAAGAGCATTGCTTTTCATCTGTATGTAGGAACGTAACGTCGCGAGAGACAATGAAAACTAAACGCATGGACTTAGATACGTCGCTGGTTTGACACGAAACGTCAGTCATTTTGGACTTTATCACCACAAGAACGTGAGGATTTGAAAGATCAGGGAAAGTTGCAGTGATTTCCCTCCTAGACCATCTGAGGGAGAGAGAAAAAAAAACATGATTAAAATGTGCGTATTGCTACCAGTCGTTCTCTCTTTTTTATAAATGGTTTAGAGAGGTTGTACTGGTGATATTAGGATTTGGCGTTCTCTTTTTTCTCTTCGAAATGCCAATTTACAAAAAGACTCTATAGACAAAAAAAAATGATACAAAAGACGGGTTAGGTATGTAACGGTATTTAGGAGGTCATTGTCGATAAAACGAGAGAGCCGCGATCATCGTCCTTGACTGAATGATAAGACGGCGGTGGCACAGCCAATTCTTCCGACGGTTGATAGGGTGGTGGTGGTGTTGTGGATGATTGATCAGCACTCGAGCGAATTGATGGGGAGGTTTGGGCGTTGCGTAGGGTGGGTGGATTGGATGAGCTTTGTCTGTGGCTGGCTAGGAACGAACTGGGCGCAATCCCAACTGTTGATGAATTATACGCTATCTCGACGTGTTGTTGTTTCCGGCGTCGATACGTAATCCAAAACCATACCTAAAATATGATCCCTATCAGATTTCCAGATATGTCACCATTTTTGAAGCACATACCCAGTACGAAATGTATATGCACATCCATAACGAGAAAATGAGCCAGAGAGCCCAAATAGGTGGTTGTTCGGTCTGATTATGCAATACAGGCAATATAGCAGCCAATAGCAAAAGTATAAAGACAAGGAAATGGTGAATGAGCAGACGCCATGATGACCAACGCGTACTTGTCATTAGCCTAGGCAGCATCTCTAGGGAAGGAAGAAAGAGAAAAACAGAGAAAAAGAGAGAGAGGAAAAGAGAAAGGCAAACGCATTGGTAACAAAAATAGGCGTCTTTATTTTCTTTGAATCACGAGATCTGCAGCCCCTTCTTGTCCTCCCCTTGCTTTTCATACTAAAGTCGACCTGGTCATTTCCTATTCTAGCGAAGTCATGGCGCTGTTTTTGTTTCAATGTCAATCTTCTACTTCCCCTTCTTTAATTACCATCCAACCTATTGGATGTTCTGCACCAACCACGTTTATGTCATTATCATGCACAACTGATAATTACTGTTTATTGAACAGCTTTTTACCGCTACTCTAAATAAACTATACGTCCATGAAGAACTGGGTTCGCGCTAAGGAAAGGATTGAATATGCGATCATTAGTTCACGAATTGGCGACAAAATAGTACTGTACTTACATCCCCAGAGGGACGCATACTTTATCGGAGCAGCATAAAAAGATTGTTCATGGCTAGTAAATGGAAGATGTTTTGACGTCCTTTTACTTACCCCGAAGGTAATTAGGCCTACAGGCCGGTGAGGCCAGTATGGGGAGGAATCTGGCGACGGTGGCCAGTGATAAGGAAGCTACGCCGTGCAGAAGAATTGAAGCGATGCAAACGTCCGGCGAGGTTCTGTTGTGGGAAGTTGAATAACACAGATTGCGATAATACTTGCTTACCTGGTGGTGAACAAGGGGCTACACTACAGCCGGGACGGTTCGGGACAGAGGCCACGCAGACTAAACGATAGACAGAAAAACACGAGTAATTCTGTATGTATATAAATTGACATCCTTACCGGGGATGTTAAAAAGAACAGAGCCAAAGAAGGAAAAAAAAAAGGAAATTCGTGTGTTCCTCTAAGTATAGTTCATTTTGGGTGGAACATGTCCTTATCGTGAGACATTTTTATTGCTTTCCGATGGGATGCTGCGAATCCATGACTGGAGCACCCACAATGCAAAAAACGATTTCCTCTTTTAATGAGACATTTTTCTTATCTTGAGACATCTTTACTGCTTTCCGATGGGATACTGCGAACTCATCACTTAACTACCTTAAACGCAAACATCAGGTTACCCAGGCGCAAAGTATTCCTTGTATTAAAATAAAATGAACTACTTCCCTGCGCAAAAGGTCGCCACTTCCCAACGCGAAGTTCTAAACATGAACGTATGAAGATATCTAACTGACGCAAATACTTGTTCAAAATCCAGTATTTCCTCTATTCTTTTGCTTTCGCTACGTTTGCTTATCTAAATCCATCCATCTGAGTCTATTCTTTGTCTGGGTGTACTGTTTTTAATGCAGGTGAACCTATTGTGTGTGCTCCTTAATTCCCTGTTAATCTCTGGACCACCGAAATCTAACCGCCTGCTGTCTCATACGTCATAAAAAAAAAGAAGACTAAAGGCTTGTGGTGTGTGTGCTATATTATCTACATATTAAGGCTGCTGTGAAGCAGGATGCGAAGAAGGCTGACTTGATTCAGTTCTGTCCGGTTGGGAATTACTGCTGGAAGCTGTAGCATGTTGCGATGATGGGACTTGCTGTTGACTGCAGAATGCACGTAGTCGGTCTTCCCAGTCGCTACTATTCCACGTTGGTGTTGTTGTGGATGACGAGGAAGGGGCCGGTGGGGGTGCAGGATGTCGATGAAGACGTCCAAATGAAAAGGATGTATGGTTCGGGGCGAAATAGACGGGCAGCCACAAGGGGGCTGGAAGTGCACTTGCATGCTGCGAATCATTACCTGTTGGATCATCCGCAAAGTTATCGTCTCGTAGACCGCGGATCTGTGTGACAATGGCGTGTTCATATTTGGGAGGGGACGGGTCAGGGGAAAAGTAGGAAGGGAGCGGCTCTTGGTTCGACACAGAATTTGAAGACGAACGACTTGAACTCTGGTTTCCATCTAGTCTCTGTCGGTTCGATGATGAGGAACGGACCATATGCTCCCCCATCTCAGGCGAATTCGTCGCAAAGGAAGGTGGCGCTGAGCTTGGAATATCGGAAGACACCGAGTCTGGCCGTCGTTTTGACCTCCTTTTCCAACCTGCCGGTGGCCAGTACTTTGATCTCATCCAGCACCTTATAAGCCAACCCGCGCCCACCACAAATGCCAATGAAAACGCAGTAATTAAAACAATCGCGAGAGGGCTACGTGCAACATTACGGTGCGGTCGATAATGGTCCACATTATCACTTGTGCCTTCAGCGCCATCGCCAGTATGACTCGATGGATCCAAGGAACTGTTGGTGCTCGGCGGTAAAATACCAGGGACTGGTGGCGGCAACCCATTGACGGTTGTCAAAAGGCAACTTGACGGGTCACAGGTCAAATTTTGCCAAGTGTAGGTGGTGGATGCCCTGGTTTTGTGGTACTGATAGCATTGAGTGCTGGTTGCACAGTAGTCTACCCACGATAAACAAGAGGTTTTAGGGGAGAATATCTGAGATAGACTTTCATTGGAAATAAAAAATAAAGACATTGTTTACCACCACTCTCATCCGTCCCATTGGAAAGACAGTAATCAAACCATGGATAAATGTCGGCTGTTCCAAAGCGTGTTGCGTTACACGTGCGACTGCCTTTCGCCAACGAAGTGCTGTTCCCAACAGATTTGCTCAAGATACATGAACTTTGAAGGCACATGGCACAGTATTTGCATATACCATTGTTATCGCACGTCTGACCAGAAATAAATGCACAATCGTCGTCGTCGTCGTCGTCGCTCTCATTATCATCAGAAATGTCAATGTCTTGGCTATACACCATATGACTCGATAGCAAAAGGATAAATACGTCTTTAGGCCTCATGAATAAATAACAAAAATTAAGGGAAGAAAGGAAGGGGAATAGGAACGCGGAAAAGACCTTTCCAACTTTTATGCACAAAGTTCGCCCGGACCGAACCCGTAGTGACTATCTCAATTTTAGATCGACGCTTCTCGCTTTCTCTCGCTCTCGCTCTCTCTCCTGCTGAGCGGCACTTCAAACAAACCTGGTTGATCCAAGCAGACTTGCACAAATGTATTAATTAACCATTTCAAAAAAAATGAGTATTGACATAGCATATAGGCGATCTCAAATGCACAATGGTCTTTGTCTTATACCTGAATTGCAGTACGGATATTTTATTTGCAATCGTTTGTTGTCTTGTTGGAGCACGTTCGCATGAATCCAATTTGTAGAAATGAAGAACGCCTGGAATGAGAAGGACGAGGAAGGAAGTTAGGGTGGAACACTATATTGGCGGTACAATTAAATTGAGATACTTTATCCACGCACAAAAGGGATAAAGGGTAGGGACGGCAAAGGGCTACAATAGCATGAACAACGATATTCCCTAGTCAGGCTATAGTAATGTTTGCTACTACTCAGACTCAATTTTATGCTAGTCTAGGAAACATTTGCTTCACGAAGAGCCAGGTTTTCGAGCCAAGAAAGAGTGCGCCTTCTATATCTTCATTCTCTGAGAGAGAGAGACGTTACTTCGGACAATGGGTTTGCTATTATTGGTAAAGAAACTGGATGGTAGGAGGGAAAGATGGTCAATTTGAATTTCCACTGCGGCACTTGTACATGCAGAACGGAAAACAATACAAGCTCCCCTAACAGCATTCTACTAAAGCTTCTCTCACCGGAATCGCTTTAATTGTTTGCCTTTTAGCACATATCTTATTTTCTATGTAGGATATCGTGTTTAATCTTGTGCTTGGCTTATGCTGTGTAAGTATGAATTAGAACTTGCTGTTGCTTCTCTAGGGCAAATGCTAATCAACATGTAGACTTTTTTCTTCCTTTGTTTTGTCATTGTGTATCATTTTATTCGTTAACATTGTAAACAAAAGCAATCTACGCCCATTTAAAGTACGACATGCAATGCGTACCTGGCATATGAAAACCGCTTCATGAAAACGATTCTGTTGCAAGTATCATCAATCTCAATAGTTCCAATTCTGTGTCTGTCAGTTTAGTACAGTCTGTCCCACAATTTTCTAATCAGCAACGATTTCAAAAGATGGCCAAATCTTGAGAAACGGAACGATTACGCTAATTAGCACAATGTAATTCAAGTTCCTCGGATTTGCGGAGAACAGGAACTGTATTTCGTGTAGCTTTATCAACAAAACTCTAAACTTGTAGTGCCGCAGATACAGCATACATGTTTAATAAGCAGACAGTACGTAAATAGCTCGTGAAGCATTATCAACTTAATACATTGTCATTAGACGCTTTGCGGAGATGTGCATAATTGTGGGACACAATGGTTGTCAACGCACGTCAACTTTGGAAAAATTTTCCTGTTGGTTGCAAGTGGCAAGATTGCTAATCAGCGTCGCTATTAGTTAGTCGTTTATGTACCCACGTGAATGCCAATTTCCTCTGTATATCTCTATTATACGACTGCTTGCAGTACTGCTCCCCACATATTGCAAGAATGTGCAGTTAGATGTACCAAGGTATCGCCGTCTTATCTACTTCCGTAAGTCCTCAGTCATAAGTCAAAATTAAAGTCGTATCAATCTTCCCGGTTGTGAATAACTCTGATGCTGTGACACCAGTGTGCCACAATGATTTCTTGAAATCGATATATGTTACGATAGATAACATGCACTGTATTTCACAGTGCTGAAGATTTCTCATGAATGCGGCTCCTTTCACCTTCTGAGGTTATCACTTACATATGTACTGATATCTTGAGTTCATGTACAAGAGCCAAAGAAGAATATGAGCATGTATGAACTGAAAGCTTATCTGGGGCTGTGAATCTTGGAAAATGAGACTAAATAGGTCCAAGCCGATGTGGAAATATACGGATCAGAGCAAGTTGAGGGAACCGTATCTGAACCAGCCGAGCAGTTCATAAAAACCGGAAACGATGAAAAGAGAGCTCTAAGCAAGAAGATTAGCATATGGATAACCTTTGGACAAGCTAGATCAACCTTGCTTAAGTATTAAAAATACTATCACCGTGGAAATCGATCAACGGATACTGGAGCGTTTCCGATGGAATTCTAGGAAACACGTATTACGCATAGAGCCACTCTTTCCTCGCCAAAAATTTATTAAGTTCTACTGGACCTTGTCGTTCATCAAACTCGTTGAAGTAAGTACAGAACTTTCCGAACGTCATACTTGTCTTCGCGCATGAATCTAAATGTATGATTTTGCCTAGTTATTGATTCCTCCTCAGTTGTAAGGCCGACATGAAATCGTCATACACACCACTCCTTCCATATCTCTGAGCAGACTACGATTTTATACAAAAAACTCAGGGTAATTGTGAGCTTTGGAAATAAAAAAAACACGAATAGATTAAACTAAAATGGATACACTCCAGTTTTAAGCATACATAAAGTTTCGAATAAATTGAACAGGGATACCAGACAGACAGAGAGAGAAAGAGAAAATAAAGAGAAACAACCGAACGATCAAAACTTGTGCATACATTCATGGAATAAGACTTTGTTAACAAGCCATAACTGCAACAGCTATTATGTCAGATTCTTGGCAGACCGAAAGGAAACAGGGCATAAGAAAAAAACCGAGTAGAGGAGACATAGTCCAAACGACTTGTTACATACCGCCGTTAGTTATTGACGGCAGAGAAAATCCATAGTATTCATTGACGTAAACGCAACCGCCAACTTGGTTCCTACTACAACGCAAAAGAGGCCCAACGCCATCACAATCATTTATTATTCTAAAGCCTTGTTTGTTTGTTACATTTTTTGACTGTTGCGCAGGCATTGGAGCTTATCCTCATGTATCAGCCCATTCAACTTCCCTTATTATTTTTCCGTTCCGTTTTCCCAAATATGTTTTAAGACGTGAACTGTTTATAATGCACCTTGAGGCGTGCGAATAGATAAACATGGTCATTTTGTCATCCGCATGGCTACAACAATTTCCATTGCGTTTGTTCAATCTTCTCCTTGCACGAATAATGCACCACTACACCATTGGGAAACACCGCAAATACGCTACGAAAAGATTAGCCTGTATTCCTTTAACCATTTACTTACCTATTGCCTATACGTTTGTTACATTGAGGACACATTCGGTCGTCTGTGATCTTGACAGCTCGTGACCGGTAAAACGCCAACTGCTCTTCAACCTTGTTTTTTTTCAGCAAAATATCACCACAATGCAGCAATGATGCTGAATTTACCTGTAACTCCTCTGCCTTCAGAAGATTCTTAATGATCATGTCCATGTTCCTATTTCGGTTGCTTGCTCGGATATATTTTTCCAGAAACGGAAAGAGCCCTCTTAGACGTGTATCGATTGGGAGAATAGACAGTACTTCGGATGCATTGATGTGTGAGCCATGGTGAGCAAGAAGATCAAGAGCCGCCTCGAGCGGTGGTTTTTGATTATTGCTTGGCTGAAGATACACTCTCAGCAGGGTTAGATACATCCGCTCGCCCTTCTCTGGATCCTCCTGGTATACTTTTGTACAATACCTATACGTCGTTCTGTCAGAAATCGCCACAAGTCAAATAACCTACTCTTCTGCCATGGCATAATTTTTGAGTTTGTATACGTAAATGTCTAGCGCTTGGTCATGTTGTCCAATGCGGCTCAGCAGCACTGCCCGTTCCTCATAAAGATCTAGCACCTTATCAGACTGCGCCATTCAAAACAGGAATGCTAATCTCGTACCATTCATGGGTAGCCGGATTATTATCTTTTCGGCACGATAATGTGTGGAGACCCTAAGGAAGTTAAGCATTCGTGAACGCACTTCCGCTCTCCGATCTTGATCTTTAACACATCGCGTAAGATAAATATAACTCGTAAAAAGAACAAAAATCAAGCTAGCTTACCTTCCAGACTTATAGACATAATTTTATCGAGATAAGCGATGGCAAGTCTGTTATGAAACTCTGGTGAATTATCCCGAAGCTCCTCTAAAATGTATTCCAAATATAATATTGACAGATCGCTTGATATTGACTCGAGATGGTGTAATATTTTCTCCCTTGGAAAGGTTTCCACCTCAGCCAGGTCATCAATAAAGATCTTGTGACAATCCATTTCTGTTAAAGTCATCCATATACTCTCTTCACAAACTTACATCCATGCCGAGTCTTGGATCCTTTTCCAACACCCACCGTGAATACTGCAATACGAGTTCAAGATGACTGGAGCCTAAGCGCTGCAGGTATCGGACCGTGGGTAGGACACCACGTAATGGTCCGTCAGTTTGTTGGCCAAGTCTAGCCGGTAATAAAGTCAACAACTCGCCGTGAAACAAGTTAGAACTTACTTCGCTAATAGATCGAGAGCATTTGCGTGTAAGCCTTTGCAATTATAGAGATCCACCAACTCTTTATATTTCTAGATGAAAATTAGAATGAAATATGAATTCACTCATGAGCATACCTTTTTGTCCAGCAAAATCGTTTCACATTCCTGCACATCACAATGATTCTGTACACGTAGCAGAGGACCAACGAGTGCATCATTCGTCATCATGTACGATTTCAAAAGAGCAGTATCGACTAAGGATGCTTGGTATAGAAGGTCATCGTGGTCTTGACCTTCGACAGCCTTGGTCGGCTTTTGAGAATGAGGGGAGCCATGCAACTTCTTGGACAATCTCTGACGCTTGTCTGTCAGAAATCGAATAAGATAAGTTATCGCATCATGAAGATTATAGCCCGTAAGTGGCACATCCTTTTGGGAGCTCCGCGTGGTTGCTACTGTTATCCGACTTCGGCTAGATGCACGACTTGCAGGCCGTTCATCTTTCGAATCCTTATCTTCTCCCTCATCTCCCGAGGACTTTTTCTTCCTCACAGGTGCCGTCAGACTATCCTCATCATCTTTGAGGGAGGGCGTCTCTGCTAGACTACCAGATATCACCTCCGGGTATAGCCGGATTACATCGGCAGGATGTGCATCCAATTCCTGGAATAGTCCCAGCGCCGTGTCATACTCGCCACGTCTGAACAAGTCATTTGCATACGCTGTTCGGATAGTCCTCAGCTTTTCTTCCTTATTTTCCACGTGCACAGCGTCGATCTGATCCAATAAGCTTACTGCCTCTTCGTATTCATGCTTTTCAACCAACTGGTCAATCTACGTCCGTCCCAGTTAGCTTACGAAAAAAAAAATTTAAATATTCATGCCTGGATAGAAAAGCTAAAAGGTGTCAGACGCCAGATTTGGTTGGAGCTAGCGACGTAAACTAGTTTGCCTTGATTAAGGAACCGCGCGCTGGCTAACTCAATTTGTTGCACAAGCGCCAACGTCTGAATGTTTCGCACCTCAACGTGCTTTGGGAGAATTGCAATTACGTATGGATAGGAATAGCCTAATCGGGTGATCGAGAAGATTAGTATGCTTATAACGCAGCTAAAGCAATAGCCTCTTACCCATTTGCTCTGGTGCACCGGACCATTCAATCCCAACCTTCCGAGTTGGGGTGCCATCCAGCCCAAGAAATATGCTTACATCTACCGCAGTTCAATATCATAGCGACCGCTTTCTACTTTTCACTTACGATCCCTCGCCAAAAGCATTTCGTTGTTTGGGATTTTTGTTACCATCGGTTTGCCACCACGAGATCCAATAGACATATTGTACAAACTGTTTAAGGTGCTTATCGTGCTTATCGGCCCAGCTTCAGCCGGTCCAGTTGGAGCAAAAAGTTCTGTCAACTGGTCGGCTTCCACATCCATCAATGCGTATTCCGACGAGAAACCCAGACAAATTTTTGTTGTTCCCACCCATGCCATCGCTTTGATACGATCTGGAATATTGAGTTCCTGAATCAAACATTAAATAAGCGATGCTGTTTCTACTAAAAAAACAAAGATCATCACCTTTGTCTCAAAGAATTCCGTATCCTTCCACACAAACACCAGAAGTTTCTTGCGGACAGCTACTGCCAGCCGTGTGATGAGCATGGGTACATTTTCCTCGGGACTCATTTCTGCCATGGTCTGTATGGCAAATAAGTTTGCTCCTTTTGTCCTTCCCAGTGCCATTCTGAGCTCGAATGTGCGGAGATCATGAAGACTGACAAGACCGTCTGCATAGGTGATCAGTCTACATCTCACATGTTGTATACACTGAAATGAATCTTTTACCTGAGAGTGATACAAGCATATCTATCTCCTTGATAATATCCAGTTGCTCGATCGGCCGTTTCGAGAAGTTCTTGATAGTCTGCACGAGGGTCACTTCTGGTATCTCATTATCGTCCGCCACTGCACGTATAGCAAAAAATAACGGTTATATTGTTGCTTGTTCTCTCTCTCCATATGTCTTTCTGTTAAAAAAATCTACCTAGAGGTTCTTTGGTATCGTAGACAAGTAACTGTCCCACGCCGGTACCAATCAGCAATCTGTCTCCTGTGGAATGCCGTTACTACACTTGTGCTCGAAGTGGCAACATGAATAGGTTACCATGAGCAAATATAGATTCGATGCGGTTGACTTTGTCGACAACTGTAGTTACTTGGAAGGCGTCGTGCATTGTAGTCGCGTTAGATTAGTCGACGAGTTACGACTTCCTGACACAGTAGGGGAGATTGAAAGGAAGCCACAAATTGTTTTGTCAGCTGAGTTAAGAAAAAAGTGTACCATGTTGGATGACTGTAACAGTTATTGAAGAACGGTCAAAAGCTCCTTTGTCATTGAAGACTTCGCATAGATATGATAATCACAAATAGTATATTGTTTGCTAAAGATGGTAAGGTATTCTGGAAAATTGTTTACTACAGGCATTATGGAGTAAAATGGACCTTACACTGTTATGCATTGGGTCGCTGTTACACAAGCCTAGGTAAGCATGACTTTGTCTTGGAAATAAAGCAAACAGCTCATCCACCAAGGTATATCATTGCTGTCTACTTAGAGAAAGAACAAAGTAGGAACCCTTCGAAATACCTTTTCGCCGAAATATACCTTCTATAGAGAGCAGCAAGAGATTTCAACACTGTAATTCTATATTCCTACAGTCCTTTTCTTTTTCAAGCAAGCAAGTATCCACTACCTTTTGCTTTCTCCGCTACTTGCTACAACAATGGTTAACGTAGAATGATAGTACTCGTATTCGGAAATCTGACGAGTAATACCCATCGACAAAGATGACTGCTTGGAATGAGCTGTACCGTTGATGTGCATATGCTTTCATGAGTATATCGAGACCACAGCATATTATAGTTGGTTTAACTGTAAGCCGAATTTAACCTACGATGGAAACTTAGCCATTGCTTTCATTGGGTAGTAGAAAGATGAGGCTGAAGCACGGAACATAGCAAGAAATTTTGCCCCTTGGAGGTCTGGATTCAGCCACCACAAGCACAGATTAATTCTTGCAGTGCAGATTACAGTGTCACATCGGGAGAGGAATGTACTTGGTATAGTTGATAAGTGTACAGTGAACCTCGTCTGTTTTAACTTATTTCTGCAGGAACGATAGCAAGTAATATAGCGAACCATACAGCACATTGACTATATCAGTAATACTAGTTTCCCTAGCAAGAACTTTTGATCACATAGATAATTTGCTTCCTTGGATTTATCGGATGATGCGTTCCTGTTTCCCCGAAAACGCCAGGCTTATATGGTCGAAATTCCACATTAAGGTTGAGGCGTACCGACTTCTTCTATGGGAAAGTGGTCACAAACTCAGAAGGCGCCGTTCATGCGGTGTTTATCGCACAACGCTTTTCCTTCTTTTTATCGCGTTCAAAAAAAAGTGGTTTGACATTAACATTTTATACGACGTTTTCGATTTCCAGCTGTTTCTTAAATCGTGCCATAGCAGCTGATACATCCTTTTCACCTTCTAAAAACTCTATTAACCCGAGTTGAGCGCGCATATGGATTTTTAGTATCTCGTCCTGTTGCTGATGGTTTGATGAGAGCGAAGAACATGAAGACGACTCGCTCATAGAAGAAAGTGGAGGCACATGTGAACTATCTTCTAGATGTTGGATACGATCCTTCAGTTGCTGATTTTCTTTTAAGAGGTGCTGTAATTGACGAGTAGTTGACATCAGCTGCATTTCAGCTGCAATTCTGGCGACGTGCGTCCCGACAAGATCGCCATTCTTCTCCTCTGCCAAATAATATCAGCTTACACTTTGCCGAACGTTCCTCAACCTACCCGGATCTCGGAATCTATATGTTATCTGTTCGCTGTTCGAAACTGACACGTCGGTGGAGGAATGACGGTATGATTTACTTGCGTCTGACGTTGTGTATGGATTCTGCCTTGGTGAAGAGGTTTGGTTTGTTATTTCCGGTAAAGAAAAGTGCCCAGACACTGGAGTTTCTGTGAGGAATTTTGTGGAACCATCGCTACACTCGTTGGGCAACGTTGTGGATGAATATTGTTTCTTTTCGAAAACGGAGTAGGAGAGTGGACGTTTTCGGGGCGGATCCTCGTGCAAACGATTTGTAACACCTTCAGACACTAACTGACCTGATGATCCTGACTGAGGAAGCACTGGAACTGACTGCACTGAGAGATGCCGGTTTCCAACTGTTGTTCTTGGATAGCTTCGTGTAACATCATCCTGAAGGCCGTCTTCGGAGGAGACGCTCTGTCTACTCTTACGTCGACTTGAAAACGGGGAATTATTTTCCGCACTGTCATTTCCGACACGGTCGTGTATTTTTGTCAATAGTTTTTTAAAAGTAACCATAGTTATGAACAAAGAAGTAAAAAAGAAGAAAGAATAGAGTCTGCTATTAAACCTGAAAATAGAGCTACTACGTCAGCATTCCCGCATTTGCGGTGCAGGTTTGGCTACGCAAAGCACACCTCTCTACTCCACATGAAGACAAATCACAGGCCCCATACGGAGGCTGTAACAGTTTGCTAACCACTTATCAATTTGAGAGTAGAAAACTTCTGACTCAATTTCGCTGGAATACTGACTGAACATCGCTGTAAACCCCCTGTAGTTTCTTACAAAGTGGTCATCATGAACAAGCGGCAATACAAGATGGATCACGACATCTGTTTGGGAATACACTAGTTCCTATCACTGTTTGCAGGGGTCTCAGTTACTGCGTATGGATGCATATATTGGCCAGGCGTTTCTGCAATAGCGTCTGAGGGACCAATATGAAGCAGCAGTTAGTTCATTGTTTCTTTACGTGGAGATACGTTTTCTTTTGTATAAGCTCGCCAGCTGCAGGATTCTCGGAGGATGGAATCGATAACTTGATTGCCTTCGAGTTACTACTGATACAACAAGAATAAGTTACAGTAACTGAAGCACAGCACACAGCAACATTTGAATTAAGTGGAATTCTATTATCCTCGCAAGGCGCGAGATTCCATCCGCGTTATTTCATCGTTTTCAGACGTTCAGTCTTCTTGTCAAATTTTGTCACTGCAGGAAGTAAGAACATCAACATGATGCCAGGCTTATTGACTGTAACGACAGATCTTTATGTCGTGGTGGTCAGTTTAATGTATCATCATCTCGTATAGACGTAGTCTAACTAGACAACAATGATTGGTTGGGAAACTGGTCGTATTAATGGGACGAAACCGTATAATGCGGATTCCTGGAATGTAATGTCATTACTTTTTGAAACAACGGATCAAAATGCATAATATTCTCGTCAACCAACGAGAAGTTGATAATAATACCCTGACGTTTCATAACAAAGACGAATGAATACTCGTGTAAGAAATGTTAACATCAATATTGGTTCACAGCTGGTAGTAGTAGATACACTTACAAGTACTATTATTTTGTGTGTGGCGTTCAGCAGTACTTTAGTACAGCCTTGTGCAACTAAAACGGCACATTTCTGAGCCTGAAGCTGATAAAGAACCAGCAGTTATTATAACACCACCCTCAGCACTTTCAATGGGGACGTTCCAACGAGTAAAAGAAATGATATCCTAGGATGAAAAGCGGAGTCTTCGTTGCTTTGCGTCTGTCTCATCCCTTTAAAGCTTGGGCATTCTCTGACGCTGAAATATAGTCGGTCGATCCCGATGAGCCAATTCATGGAAGGTGGATAGCCCTGTGAATAACTAAGCGACCGATGTGTGTTTCCATGAGGCGCTCTCAAACATCTGCTTGTGATGTTGTAACTGAGGTTAATCGATGTTCATATAACTGAACCAAATCATTTCTTGTGTCTTCTGGAGGGATAAATGTACTTTCAAATTTGTCAGAGCAGCAGCCAATTCTAGGAATGCTATACAAGGCTGAAGCAAACTTGGCAGAACAAACATGACCTGTCGCATCTCTAACAAGAGGCTAAATAAAACAACCGTCTATTGTTAGTTTTGTTCTCAACAAAAAAATTTTGCATGCAAACCCTGACGTGTCTGCGCCGAATTCACTTCAGCTTTTGCCCTTAGCAATCCTCTTCAGATAAAACATCCACTCCAAGATCTGTGGGAAGGGGACTGGATCGTTCGGACAGCGAAAAAAATGGAAGTAGGTTTCCTAATAGGAGTCTGTTATTCGGGTAATTAGTTGAGAGCTTGCAAGCTCAACTGTAAGTCTAGCTCAAGAATACGAAAAAAGTGAATTATCAAAGCAGACTGCGAACTAGTGTTCGAAAGTGCTGACTATGTCCTGGTGACAATAGCCGCAATGATACGTTTGACAGCGTCAGAGTACCAATGTGAGATCCGTCAATCTAATTGTTTTTCTCCATTTGGTGAAGATGTCCGATGGTTACACGGAGAAAAGCGAAAATACTTAACTACAGCCAAAAGCTTATCCAGAAAAGCGCTTGTAAGAGTGGATAGGAACCCGTCTTGAGAAAAGTAAAAATCCAGAGAAGTGAATTCCTTTTTTTTTGAGATCCATGGATGGATCGATTGAACAACGGAATTGCGAAGTTAGTGGAACAATGGACTGTAACACAGGTATCCAATGCTACTACGTATCTCAAATCTGATGCTAGTATCAGTAAAGAAGTATACTTCTCTGCTCAAAAGCATCCTGATCCTCATGCAAGATTTGTTTGGCATAAGCTGAGACAATATTTTATCAACGCATATGTTTCGTCGACCCCTCGTATTTTTATTTCTGATTGTGTTTAATAACATAAAGGCATCGAAAGCAATTATTATGTACACCAGGAATACGCGTACAAACATGGTAGCAAGTCAACTGCTCGACCATTTCCACACGATTTAAGCATTGTGATCGACTTGTGCCATGTGTGATGGAAATGAGGTGGACATCAACTCAATCGATAATATGGGTGCGAGACAGATAGTCATTCCATGGGAATAGGCTAAGTGGTAAGCAATGCATTCCAGTACGACTCACACGTGTTGTGTTCGTACGTTTGGGACTTTTTTTTTTGGCTTCAAGGCAATGTTGCCAAACAACAGTATTCTTTTAGAAGGTGACGGTGCTTCGCCTGTCGTCGTACAAAAGCTAAATTTTTTTTTATATTTTATTTGCACCGCTGAACACAGAATCTATCTTTCTTCGCTTAACACACTTTATTCGTTGCCATCCGCGGCTTCAAACCTTTCCTTTCCTTTATTGATACACCTTCCATTCGTTACTTCTTTTTTACTATTCTTCTTTATCAATAACATGAGTGAGATTATTCACAAAGCGCCTACACATTACGTTCTCAACTATCAACCGGGATCCATGGTGAATGATATGGACAATGTCATGTCACCAAAGCCCAACTCTCCTATATCATTTGAGAATGGTCATCGGCAACCACCCTATAATGCGTATCCAGGTACTTCCCATTAATTCATATAAAAAGGAAACGATGATTGGGTGAGCGGGTACTAAAAACAGAAAAACTTCTCATCAATAGACTATGCCTTACGACATATGCCAGTGCGATATCCTGGCGTTCCTGTTGCGTACCCTATCACCAATTACAGTTACTTCCCAGAGCAGCCACCAAAAGAGAATATTCCAAGCCCTGACTCGGCCTACTCGAAGTCGCCTCCCACAACAGTAACAACGGCACCAACCTCCCTGGCAACGCCAACAACAACAGCAACGACGCCCCAACACGAGACACCAATGAGCCAGACCCCTCTCTCAACATCACGCGTGGTTCTATCGCATCCCACTCCATCTATAGTGACACCTCTTTCAACGAGTACGAGTTCTACTGCAGAACGCGTCAAAGAGACAATCGCACGAGCAAACTCCCTCCCAGTTGAATTCTTCCAGACAGAGTTTCATGAATATTCAAAGGAATCATACGAAAAGAAACTGAATTCAAAGCGTAACAAACGCAAGCGAACTTGCACTCAGTCACACACAGATGAAAGTTCGTCCGAAGAATCCGTATCCAACAAACGGAAGAAGACCGCCACGGAGAAAACAGGTGATGAATCAGAAGATGAAAGAGAAGAGTAAGTGTCCCTTTATTCTTCTGATCGAGAAAACGTCTTTAACGTGTGAAAAAAAAAAATTAGGATGAGCAGTTCGGAGATCCGCAGACAGATTCATATTCAATCAGAGCAAAAACGACGTGCTCAGATCAGAGATGGCTTTGAAGAACTGCGAAACCATCTGCCAGGGTGTAATAACAAAAAAATGAGCAAGGCCACCTTACTCACAAGAAGTAAGTTTTGTCCTAAGTTCTTTGCTATAGCTAAACTTTGCTTCTTTCACACTTAGCCGTACAGCATATGGAGCACTTGAGGAGTATGCAAAATGAACTCCTGGCCGAAGTTGAACGGCTCGCCCAAGAAAATGAAGCATTGAAAAAGTATAAACAACAAAATGAAACAGCAGGAGAGCTAACAATATCGATGTGTAGGTTCCAGCAGGGTATCTTGCAATCTCAAGGGATGGATAAGATGTATAACACCACATTTTAAAATATCGTTATCCTAGCTACATAGTAGTGATACCTTCACACGCACATACATTTTCATAATGTACTTGTTTTTTTCTGTACTTAGTGTTCGTAGTTTCGCACATAGTCTTTTTTATTCTGTCAGTGTACACAATTCCTTCTTTACTTATTTTCATGGTTCAAATATAGAGACCTCGGTCCAGCCTTTGTGTATTCAAAACATAATTACGTCCCTGCCCACATATTATCTATTTTAGCAAACTTTGCCAAGGATCTTACACAAGATTCTATTCATATCGCTCTTCATATGTTTATTCAACCTCTCAGACAATTCAATATGCTATTTAATGACCGCTTATGCAAGGTGCCATCGGTTGAAGATCGAAGTTCTAAATATAAAAGATTGCTAACCAATCAAAGATATTCCCAGAAACCACGCTGTCGTATCCTCTATTTAGTGTTGTAGCTTGTGCACAGATCGCCATGTGGCTCGATAATGCACAATAGGTCAAGCGAGGAACTTTGATGTTAAATGTTACCCAATCAGCAATAACTGACCACCTGCTTGGTTGATTTTCCAAGCGTAAGCTATAGACGCTAGTAAGACGATCTTTACTTTTAAACTGACAAGATACGATGCCGCAGCTGCGTAGTTTGACCAGAAAAGAACAGCTGCAAAGGAAGAAGGGACATATAACCACATAATTCTTACGGAACAAGATATTCCTACGTTTTCCGTGACGTGATCGGCTCTATCGTTACTTCTTCGTTGCACCTTATCTTTCCGATCTTAATTTGTTTGATCCCATACTGCTACATTCTTATACTGGGGACCTAGACATAGTATCGAGACGAAAGGAGAAATTTTGTCACAGATGAGATATTATGTTCTAATCGCAGCAGTGTATGCTACAGTGTGCAATATATACAAAGATGCCTGGTGGATCATCGTAAATATTGCTGATCGCCAAGCTTCATATCCGGTGGTAGGCAAAGGAGTGCGCAATTTTGTAAAAGGAACGTTTGCGTTTTGTCTGATCCACCAGGGAACCCGTACTTCGGGCAAATAGATGTTTCCAGAATTTTACCATTAGCATTCTCATCAAGATAATTTTTCCTTTCCCCGACGCGAGAATCTGCGCTCTATTATTTGATGTCCCTTGTGCTATGAGCAATAGTTACCTGGAGACACTTAGGGATCTCAACGTTTCATAGCTTAGCAGACTTCAATTTTGCTGAACCTATGCAAGTTTTACCTTAGTGGTTGACGACCAATGACTCGGTACGCCGGTTTAACCGTTAAGCTACTTAGCAAACCATTTGATGGTAGGACAGTCTCATCATTGTCAGACTTACCTCTCTGTAAAGCATGGTGTTACAAAGCATGGTGTGACAAGAGGAACGCCATTGTTTTCCCAAGCTCTTATCATGGTCCTTCCGAATATAATAGTTCGGATATTCTGTTTAAAGCGTACCGTTATATTGGTCGAAAGAGTGCGTTGCCTTGACTCAAAATGGATATGTATTGACAGAGTGTAACGCTTCTTTTAGTGGAGAGCAGTCTTCAATACCATAGACCAGCAATTATGGAATTCTCATTCCACTGTCTGAGGTAGAATAGAACTTCTAAATCTTGGAAAAAAATAGTCGCGTAGGAACTGGAATAGTCGTCGATGCAGAATTAAACATGAATCTCACGGTTTAGGACTGCGTTAGTATAAGGGCTTGTAGTCAAATCCTAATGATGTTGTTGAAAAGTTACCCAAAGAATCTACTATGGTGCCGATATATATGAATTTTACTCCCATCCCAACGTGCTAGGTGACTTTAAAGAACTTAAACTCCGCACTATCCTGCACCGTCTGCTGTTCTGTTGCTGTAGCTGCGCGATTGATCTAACAGCCTTTCTCTAATGAGCGGTTGCCACGTAGTCAGTCAGGATTGGCATACCTTTTACGAAGGTTGAGCTCTCTGTGTGATTACTGAGAGCCTTTTGTATAGCAACAGATAAAATAATAATACAAAGGGGTTACTATCTTTTACGGTACCGTAACGGCTGATATGCATTTTGATTCATTGCGCGGGAGAGTAGAGTTGTCTATCAAGGTTGTTCAGCATTCCATTGTTAAAAAGAACGTAGGCCATACAGATAGATCTTAATGGAAGTTTATCTTTCGCCACCGATAAACTACTATGCGTTGACCATGTACCTTCGCCACTGCTTTTAATTCTACACGGTAAATCTGCTGCAGAGTCACCGTCTAAATGAACACTCGGTCAGTACTCCCTTCTCTCTTTGGGAGGGATCCATGATGCAGGGGTTCGTGCATCTTGTCTCGGTCGTTGAGCGTTCTCGTTGCAACGTTCCACAATCGGGTCTCTGATGCTTTGGGACACCCACTAAGTCATTTTCGTGCTTCATTTTTTCTTTATTGGTAGATCTCACTTTCATTTTCTATCTGTGCTACAGATCAGAGTGTTGTAGACGGCACTCCAGAACCCCTTGCGATCTCAGGGGTGAGATTATCGTAACAGCTAGATCGTACTAATTTGATAAATTCCTACTCGATGATTACAGGTATCTCGACTCCCCGCATTTTGTGGATTTATGAACCGAACTATGGGAATACAATTGAATGGAAACTTTATCATATCGTATTATAGCTTCTACGTCTGCAGCGTAATTTTCAAACAAAGCCATCGACTTCACTCTCTCCGTGTATCAATAAAAGACATAGTGAGTCAAAAAATGGTGAAAAGCTATATTCACGATAACATGTAAAGACAGGGAGAAAATGGGTTGCTTTCTAGATATTTGGTTCTGAAACGTTCGGTCAAATGTATAGCATGCTCCAGAGAATGTTCTTTGCTGATTTGAATGTTTTTACACTGGTGACTACAGGTAGTTGCTTGTCTAATTGGTCATATTGGGCCGTCCACTCAAAGCAGAGATATATTTACGTAAATGATCAAGATACATCTTTAAATAATCCACAGTAATTTCATTCTCATCACTATCCGAAAAGAAGTAGAAGGATAAGTAGATCACATGCGCTATGCTAAATGAATGCAGAAAAAAATTTAAGTGAGGATAGCCAACAGCAAACAAAAAATAAACCGATATGACATCGAAACATACCGGCGAACATAGTTGCAGCATTGTTTTGAATGCTCGTACTTCTCGGGAAATTAGAGAGTAAGCAAAGAAACACTCAAAAAATGTCTTTAATGAAGCTAAGCCTGATTCACAACAGCTACTTGTACGAATAGAATCGCAAGATACTGGCTACCGAAACAGAGCAGATCGCTCCAGAAAGGACCATTCCAGAAGCCTTTTCGAAAGTGGTATCAATGCCATAGCGATGCTATAGCGTCCGTCCCGGGATGTGCTTATAACAATATCGCTCCCGAGATCAAAGTTTGATTGGATAAATCTCAGATGATTGCGAACGTACCAATCGCCCATGATAAGTTGAATAATGCAGAGTACACTGGATGTTTCATGTCAGATTTGTGCTAAGCGTTGTTTTGAAGATATGTTCCACATGTTTGGTTTTAGGTGTCACAGATCCATGCTTCTCGAAAGCTTACCCAGTTAAACTTGCAGAGTAAAAAGTTATATTTGCGCTTGGTCTACTTTTTTCCTTTCGCGTTGGTATCCCTATCTTCTTTGGTAAACATGATCTTGTGATATAGCCTAAATGTATCACCACCCTCTCAAATCGATCGACGCTAGAATCGTGAGCAAACCTATTGATAGGTCATTTGCTGCATGCAGTGACCTCAATATGCGCACGTCAGTGACATCTCTTTCACGTAAGTAGCTTGACATGGTTTAGCAACGATCCATCAGTCCTGAGAAGGACGCTATAAGCTACGTGTTCACATTTTGCTAGTCGTTTTCAGAATCGGTATTTTTTTTTTCAGAGAATAAACAGAGCGACATTTAGAGAGTGATTTCATCGTGGGTACTGCACCCCCTTTTTTCCGGCGCAATTACATACATCTTTCATCAGCCAATATTGATTTTTCATTGGATTAACGGGTTGTTGATAGCGGGTTGTGATTTTCTTTTTTGTGGGGAGCATTCCTGAAGGACAACTAATGGTGGAAAAAAAAAGGGTAGTATTTTGAATTGATGTAAGAGCAAACGCATGCATGCGCATCTGACTCCGTGTTAGGTGAGTCATCCTGAAAAAAGAATGTTTACTCCTTGGATTTTGGTTTTATTTTTATTCCTTTTTTTTCTCTTTAAGCGTACGTTAAAGGTTATTTACAAACGACAAATTATGAACATAGTAATGGTTTTCAAGCATGAAGACTTGCGAACAAGATATCCATTTCTACATCGGGGTCTGAAGGACATTCAAGAGCGGTTGATGTAACGTTGGCACGTGGATCCTCTGTGCCATGTGGATTACTGTTTCTGGTGTTGTCGTTATACGGGGATTGGTATTTTCGATGGTCACGATCGGATGGTGATGAGAAAGATCTAGCATGGTTGGAATAGGATAAAAAGGATAGAGGTGGTCGGCTCATCGGTGTGGTTGTAGTGGTACTTGCACTACGATGGGATCGATAAGTGAATAACGACATGGGATGGGGATTTTTTGATCTTTGTATACGAATAGAAGCTGATCCCGGTGGAGTTGCCCAGGCAGGGATCTGCGTCTTGGCTGCTTCCCTGGCATGACATTGTCGTGAGCAGAAGCTGTTATTACTGGCAGTGAAGTCAGTTGCAGACTAAACAGTAACATTGTCAGTGCTGTCTTTAAAAAAGGATGACTTACATTAACTAACCGTTTTTCGCAATAAAGGCAAAGTTCCGTATCCATGGGTTAAGGTTATAGATAGAAGGTAATAAAAAGTTTTCTACAGGAAAAAGAAAAGATAGGCATTGGGTATAGCATGGGTTTGGTGTCTTTTTATATTCTGATTCCCGCCCCTCTTCGGCACCTCTTGTCACTTTTTCGCACTATAAGAAAAAGTCTTGCTGAGTGACTGATGTCACTCCTTCCTTTTTAGTGGCTCTTCCACTGCTCGCATTCTTTCTTTTCTATCTTTACATGACAACCAGGTACCAAGTGATAGATACCAACGATGCAGCCGATTCCATCTCGTCTGTGCCTATTTCGTCAGGATCGATCACAACAGGTGGCTGGCTCGATGATCATCGACCCTTACTCTCCCGCTCCTCGGTTGCAACATCGATTTGTGATGAAGCAATCGTTGAGGATGCTGAGCCAGAACCGACGGCAACCCCCGCGAGCTCGTCTATTAACCTCGCCAACACCATTCTTGGAACAGGAATGCTAGCCATGGTAAAGCAATAATGTACAAAGCATGGCCAGCAGTTGACCGCCCGCTTTAGCCTTCCGCCGTAGCCTCGGTCGGTTTATTTCCTGGCATATTGATTATCATTTTCTCAGCTTTTGCGTCAGGTGCTGGCCTATACTTCTTGGCTTGTTGCGCTACCCGGACCGAAGGCAGACATTCTTCGTTTTTTGCTATTTCCAAACTGACTTGGCCCCGCGCGGCGGTCTTCTTTGACTTGGCCATTGCTTGCAAATGTTTTGGTGTGGCGATTAGCTACTTAATTATCATTGGTGATTTGATGCCCCAGGTAAAGCGCATAAACAGAATCTAATAATGTCACGATGATATTCAGCAGACACTCATTTATCAATGCAGGTGATTGTCTCATTTTCCAACCATGCTGATAGTTCAGAAATTCTGATGGATCGGAGATTCTGGATCACTGTGTTCATGGCAACCGTGATTTTACCACTCAGTTTCTTGAGAAAGCTGGACTCTCTCAAGTACACGAGTATAGTGTCGCTTATAGCTGTCGTTTATTTATGTGCGATTGTAGTTTACTACTACTTATCGCCAAACTTTCCGCCACCATCGCCGGAGAAAATCGAATATATCAGCATTTCCACAAAGATATTCAGTCAATTACCAGTCTTCGTGTTTGCCTTTACGTGCCACCAAAATGTAATGATGGAAGAAAACGTTGATAGGTGTTTGACACAACATGTGTAGATCTTTTCGGTGTACAACGAACTTCGGGATAACCGTCTCCCGCCAATCGTGAAGACGATCGCTGTCTCGATCGGCTCTTCGGCAATTATATATGAGGCGGTTGCTATTCTGGGGTATTTGAGTTTCGGAAAGGATGTCCGAAGTAATATCATCCAAGAGTGTAAGTGTCTCTTTTTGTTTGGTGATGGGGCGTAGCACTCACCGTTCTCTATATAGACCCACCTAGTTATTTTGTAGCAGGTGGAAGAGTAGCTATCGTCATCCTTGTAGTGTTCAGTTATCCGCTGCAACTACATCCATGCCGTAACAGCTTAGATAAGGTGTTGGCTTGGCGAACCCCCGAAGCCCGTGGGTTAAAAATTCCTCCGCCACCGGGTGCTTTCAAGTATTTCGCCATGACCACTTCCATTTTAATAGGCAGCTATCTAGTGGCAATCACCGTGTCAAAATTAGATATAGTAAGTAAAAAGGGGACTACAGTATATGAACGGTTGTTCACAGATGGCTTATAGGTGCTTTCGTTTGTGGGCTCAACCGGATCGACTACAATATCGTTCATTTTGCCGGGATTGTTCTACTACAAGATCCATGAGAATGATCCTTGGAAACCTGGAAAAATTGCAGCTGTGGCACTTGCGACCTATGGGTTCCTAGTCATGGCGATTTGCTTAACATTCAATATTGCACATCTTCAAAGCCCGTAAACATGCTGCTTTGTTTAGACCTGCGTTATTTTTTTTTGTATTTTCCCCCCTTTTATTTATCATTTATATTTCATTGTCTTAGACAATGTGCACATAAATCTATCAAGGAAAAGGACTGGTGAATTGACCAGCTATCAACTGAAACGAATATGAAGTGCTTGACAATGAAAAGGAACAGATCACGTTTCTACATCGAAAGAAAAGGAGAGAGGGTGTGTGCTGATTGTGTATACTCTATGTTATTGTCAATGGAATATAAAAAACCTGCGGACGTTCCGTTGACAAACTTATTCATATCTTTCACCACTGACTGGAGCATGTCCGTTCGGTCGCTAAATGTATCTGCTAGTAAGCCTCGTGAATCAGATGCAGCCCAAGCTTTGTTGCAACTCCATCGGCCGTATCAACAAAGCTTACCATCGTTATCCCATATCTTAATGGACAAACAAGGAGGAGGAGAACGGTCTATGTCTACCGTTACGACGCTCCATGCATACGACGATCGATGTTCGTTCCAACCAGGGTCAGTTACTTCTCAAATAACGTCACCATTCCAAACCGAACCGTCAGCGCAAACATCATCACTGCAGTCGTCCGCAAAACTCGTTTCCTCTGGTTTGACGCATCCCCAAGAACGTCTCCACAGTGTGAAATCGCAAGATACCAGTAGCAAAACAAATGACTCCCGTCGAGTGTTGCGTTCTTCATCGCGTAAGACATTCTCTATGCACCGAACCCGGCGTCATAGCAAGAGCCAGTTACAAATGGACGCAGAAAGCGACGCCGCATCCGCTCCTTTGTTAAAACCGCGATGGCAAGACATTGAGCGCTTACGTCTGTTTGAAGCCATCGTTCAGGACAAGAAGTTAAATAATATGGCCACATTTCGGTGGGATAAGATTGCCAAGGACGTGGGGAGACCTAAAAAGGCATGCAAGGATCAGTGGCGACGTGAAGTATTGCCGGGCATTATGAACCATTTGGGACCTGGCTGCGACTTATCGCCAGGCATTTTAAACAACTTGGATATTGGTTGTGAATTGTTACCAGGTACCATAGACAACAACAATTCATGTATTGGTAGCAATGACACCATCAAAGGAGAGAACGTGTAGATATACTGTATGGATCAATGTATTATCCCTTTTCTTTTTGTTTCTTCTTCCCTTTGGTTTTTGATATACATATATATAATAGAAACAGAGAAATTATCTCCCGAAAAACGTTATTTTTTTTCTATGATGGATGATCGATTGTGCGTCATGTGCGCCTTGACCAGATGACCAGCAGCTAGAGCAGCACACAAAGATAATTCCCCTGCCATCACGGATGCCGCGATGATCCTAGCTAACTTCTGCGCGTTTTTCCCTGGTTCAGTCGGATGTGGACCTCGCACACCCAACATGTCTAGTATAGCTTGTTGTGGGCCCAACACTGTTCCCCCACCCACAGTGCCCACCTCAATACTCGGCATTGTGCAAGTAATATGCAATCCTTCACGCACTGCCTTCATCAACGTAATGCAATTTGAGCTTTCCACGTTTTGTGCAGGGTCCTGACCAGCAGCGATGAATATGGCGGTTAAAATGTTTGCAGCGTGTGCATTGAATCCACCCACAGAGCCAGCCATGGCGGACCCTACCAAGTTCTTGCTAATATTGAGGTCCACCAAGGTCTCCACGTTTGTCTTCAACACTTTCTCAACGATATCGTGAGGAATGATAGCTTCGGCCACCACCGACTTCCCTCTACCCTCGATCCAATTAATCGCCGCAGGTTTTTTGTCTGTACAGTAGTTTCCAGAGAGAGAAACGATTTGCATCGTAGGAAAGTGATGATGAAGCACGGCAAGCGCCTTTTCACAGCCCTTAGAAATCATATTCATGCCCATCGCGTCGCCTGTCGTTGTTGTGAACCGAATAAATAATAGTCTCCCGGCCATCGTTGCTTTGAGTTTAGCCAATCGAGCGAACCGGGAGGTGGAATTAAACGCAGCGGTTACAGCTGTCAAGCCTTCTTCATTTTCGAGCCACCGTTTGCACCTTGCCACTTCCTCAATGGTGGCAAACTCTACACATGGACCACGTGTCATCCCGTCCGCTGTCAGCACGGTCTTGCATCCCCCACCGGCATTAATAGCTTTGCAACCTCTCGATACAGAGGCAACAAGACATCCTTCTGTCGTTGCCATAGGAATATGGATGGGTTCGCTATCGATACAGAGAGGTCCTACAAATCATTCAATCTGCTTCTTCTATCTCCAGCATTTTGTTTGTTACCTGCTACGCCCACCGGAATGGGCACATAGCCAATGACATTTTCGCAGCAAGCGCCACATACTCTGCTGTAATCATACCCTTCGCTAGGCAATGCACTGTTCTCTAATGTTTGATTGGATGCCCTAGATATAACAGCTTTACGTATTCGGACCGCGCGCATAAAGTCGCCCAATGTTTTTTCAAGTGCATGGGATGCCATATGACCATGTTGTACAAGTTGGATAATCTCCTCATCCTCCAGTATGTGCGCCCCTTGGCTTCGCCAAAGAGCCAGGCACTCGGTGACACATCGCTCCGATTTACAGTTTTGTGGCACGACATTTTTCTCCTCTTCTACTGGTGTTGGCGGTGCCGGCTCAAATTGTAGCGGTTGGATCCGCTTTGTGCGAGGGTATTTAACGACGTCGATTAAATAGGTGTTCAAAATAAGTGAAATCAAAAGGACACAAACAAGCGTCTTGCTAATAATGGGATCATGTGCGTACGTCATATACATGTTGTGCAACGTCTCGAAGAGCCGCGTCAGTCGCTTAGGCCAGAATGGTGAAGCCGAGTACGCCTGGAATGATAATGGCGGTGACACGCGGACGATCATGGGAAGTGATCCTTTCGGCGACAACCGATGATGCTCTAAAAGCGCATCAAGAATTGGCATTGGCGACGTTGTCTCAACAGCAGGTCGAAGTGACAGTGTAGAACAATAGCCAAACATATGCAATGCCAAAAATCCGATCATCTATGCTCGCTCTCCGTGTTAGTGTATGTTCCTCAATGATTCCTATACGAAGCTGATTACCATCAATAGTTTTGTCTTGATCACCACGATAGGCTTCCGATTGGTCATAGTGCCCCGTTCCAATGATTGATCAGGTCGAGATTCCCTTTGTAACGAACGTAGCTGCTATCCAAGATAACGTCAGCCCAATGTCTGAGATACGGTCTTATTACCTCCAATTTCAGCGCCAGGACGGACATGTACCAGGTAAACATGAGGATGAAGTCATACGCCAGCAGGAAAGCGCTCATAAGACAAAATTCTCGCAATCCTGGTACAGCTGATCGTGCTCCTACTGCTAGGACCAAAATTTCCAGGACGCAATCCAGCATCATCGATAGTCCTACTGTTTCTACTGCTCGCAACAAGATATGACGGACTTGTCCGGACTCCTGCATCACCTGTTTCGTTAAGCGGTAGGGTCGGTCAAAGCCTATGGTTATAACTAAAAATGGAAATGCCTCGCCGAGTAATATAGGGTTGACAGGAATACCCAGCCAACACATGGTTGCCAACGACAGCATCACCGCCACAAGACCGTTGATGAGGATAGCGGTGCCTAACGTGAGGTGTCATGCGCTTGTTAAAAAGGACAGACAGACAGTTGTCGGTCGTTACCTAATGCACAGCTCGAGCCTAATTTTCGCAAACTCACGTAGAGGGAAACAATGGTTGATATCATCAGCATATATCCCGTCAAAACCGCAAGAATGTCTGCCGCTGCAGCATTCTTTCAATCTGTAAGTGTGCGCTTCATCTTAAGAGAGTGTACGTCGCACTTACATGGACCAACGTCTTCATTGTCTCAACGACAACCCTGATCAAGCGAACCAATTGGAGCGCATAGTTCGCTTTAGTGATGCCGAAGAGTCGCTCAAAAGAGACAGATGCCACTTTATTTTCCCACGCTTTCGCTGCTTGTGCTCGAGTGGGTCCGCTCACATCGAACAAAAACGATAGGACCAGGGCCTCTGCACCGGCCACGTGCCCACGATGGTGTCGTATGCCTTTGAATAGATATGATGCATTGCTATGTTGTGTTACTGTTTCCAAAATATTTTTGTCCATTGCCAATAGACGGTGGCTGTACTGCCAGAATTCAAGCGGGGAGCGTACAAAGCACTGGGGCGATGGATAACACAAGTCGTCCCTAAAGCTCCATTGGTTAACGCGTAGCTCACGTTCAATCCATTGTTGAAAATCCAAAACGGCGGATAGCATGGATCGTGTCAAACTCTCATTGCTCCATAATACAATTTGCTTGAGTTCCAGACGAACAGCACTGGGGTCATGTACTGGATAATGGCTGAACTTGTTGGTGGCATTGGCATACAAGGTATAGGGTCTTAGAAACGACGTATAGGATACGCTTGAGAGTATTTTAGCTAGATTAAATAGATAAATGTAGGAAGCTGCTCCAAGTACTAAACTAGCAACCATGATCTCCAGGGGGTTCTTCGCGGATAAGCCTGCCACCGCCCCCAATGTTCGTGCCAGACTCTTGAGCAACATATAAATATTAAACAATAAAAGGGAAGTGAAGGAGCAAAGGACAAGAGGAAAAGAAGAAGAGCAGCAGTGTGAATCAAGGCTATCACACTTTATACAGAATGAGTAGATGTACAACTCGAGGTAAGCAGGTCAATCATAGAAATAAACTAAGCAGACAACATAGTTTCAAAACCGCCGTACCAATTCACGTAACAAATGTTTGCATTCCAGTCAATCGTATTGCATCCCAACCCAACGGGCAAATACAGTATATCGAGCAGAGACACCTATCTAAAAGAAAAAGGATAATGTCTATAAGATCAAAAAATGGGACGAAACGTGTACTTCTGTCTGCAGCATTAACTCTAGGTGTATTTGCTTGAATTGCAGCACGCAGCCTGATAAGTTCTAAAATCAGTTGTTAATGAAAGTTCTCGAGCATATGGGGTCCCTTATGACAAATGCTGGAGGATATTCCGTTTTCTTTGGTAAATGAGCCAGTTTACCAGAAACTTTGTCATGCTCTCACGCTCGGATCCAATCCCCCTTTTTGTTTAGAAAATTGCATGTGTATCATGAAATACCTCTTCATCGAAAGGATAGTCAAAATATAAACTTTCTTATCGGTCTTACAGCTGGTACGTTGCTCAAAATGAAGAAAAGCAAGCAACAAACAAATCATTACGTGATCACCTTTCCTGGAACATGTGTCAATCTTTGGCAAACTGCACGGTTACCACGAGCATCCGCACCTCTGATTGCTGAAACTGATGACTGTTTGCCGCAGAACCCTACGCGGCAGCACATTCTATGCGTATGAGAGCAAGCAGTACGGTTCTTTGATCCTCCAGGAGAATTGAAGGGACGTGATAACAAAACGATCTGCAAAAAGCACTTATAACCACATGTTCCTTAAATAGTGTGCTTGTTCTTCAAACAAGACTAATGACACGTTCATAAGAATCTCAGTACCATCTAGACAAGTAGACATAGATGGCGATTATCGAACAGGAAATCTTGCAAGATGTAACAACAATGAGGATGAGGAACTTGAACTACTAGATTCGTAACCCTTTGCTATTACTCAGGTTTGAGTAACGCTCAATCATGCAATTTTTTTACAGGAAGATTGTACTCCGTTCTGTAAAAATAAATAAAAATCCCGCGGAGAAAATTGTGCGGAAGATTAATACACTACGCTGGCAGTTTGTCGAATAGAAGGAGGATATGAATAGAGATGCTCCAAAGTAGCGCTCAGAGAGGGTTTCGCAGCATATGTAGGGCGCTGTTTTTGAGTCACCTGCCGCAGCAATTGCGAACCGCATGATTGCTGCGTCACGTTGGTGGGTCACATGGACCTCCAGAAAGCGCTTTAGCATTTTCCCTCCCTTTTTCCTTCTAATTTGTCTTTCTTTTCTCTATTCCCCAGTTTTTCCCTTCAGCAAGGTAAGACCCATTCACTTTATACTTTGATGAGTTCCTGATGTTTCCTGATGACAACTACAGCCCATTAACATCATGCGATCCAAATTCAAAGACGAACATCCCTTCGGTAAAGACAGAAAGAAAGCGCAGCATAAGGCAGTGACCCACTAACAATTTGGGGTAACAGATAAACGTAAAGCAGAGGCGGAACGTATCCGTCAGAAATATCCTGATCGAATCCCTGTGATTTGTGAGAAAGTGGAGAAAAGCGACATACCAATGATCGATAAGAAGAAATATCTCGTCCCTTCAGACTTAACGATCGGTCAATTCGTTTATGTTATCCGAAAGCGTATCAGGCTGGCAGCAGAGCAAGCTATCTTTATCTATGTCAATGAAATACTACCGCCAACAGCAGGTATTGGGAAAAATGAAAATCCATGTGCATGAACTAACGCATCCTGCTTCTTCTTTTTTTTTTTTAACTTTTCCCCCCTTCTCACTGATTTTGCTATCCAGCACTTATGAGCGCTATCTATGAGGAAGACAAAGATGAGGATGGGTTTCTGTATATAACGTAAGTGAATGGAATAAAAAGAAAGAAATGACTAAAATGAATTCTTTAGATATTCTGGCGAGAACACCTTTGGATCATGCTAAATTGGTAGAACTTCTCCCTATCGCTTCCTTTGTCCATTTGTTTTCTTTTTCTTCTCGTATGGGTTGTATATTTGTGTAGCAATAGTGCTCGCCTGGACTCTTCTTCAAACACAGTAAATCGTTTCGTTGGCTCAAACCCTCCCAACATCAATAGTAATTTCATGGGTAATGGTTCCAAGCTGAACGAAAAAGTTAACAAATGAGCGTGGGAGGGGAGTATTATCTGTCATGAACAGTAAAGATAACAACAGCTATCCTTGCCATGTGGCGAGTGTTGCCGAGCTTTCCTCCGGACGTTCCAGGCAAAATCAAAAGCGGTAGTGGTTAGGGTTGTTAAACATTTCGGAAAGTTTTTTTTGTCTGTCATTTACAACTACGGTTTGCATTTTTAAACATGGGTTACACTTGTAATTGTTTATGAAAATGATGCTAGGGTACACGTCGACATTCCATATGGGTCTTTCCCGGATCCATTGGAAGGGCACAAAAAAATCCCAGTTTCTGCATTTGCGCAAACATTTGTGTAACTGTGCAGCATGAACAATAACGTATTTTGACAGAGTAGATGACACTTACACTCGAGGTTCAATTGTATACATTCTTCTTTACCATTGGGCAGTTGGCGACACAGTCGTTGATGGTATTGGTCGATATTGTAGTTATTTTGTGGAGCTGCTTTAACATAATTTTCGAGACGTACAATTTCTGCCGTCGGCGGTTGCTCGTCAGACATGCGTCGATGTTGAGAAGAAAGTCTAAGTTACGACGATGTCAAATTGCCTTTTTTTCTCCGGTCTTTCAAACGCTCGTGACCATTTTTCGGATATAGTGCTTCATCTCGGAAGATTTTTGTCTCTCTGCATATACCTACGACAGTTCATAGGAGGTAGATCGAATGGAATAAACGATTCTGCCTGCTAGAAAGTGGTCTAATCTGAAGCTCCGTATGCAAATCACTGTGATAAATTATCGTGTGTCACGAGAACTGTGAAAAAAGTATCGTGCTGGATCCTTTGCTATTAATGCAGTAGAGTTATTTTTAAAGAATGATGGCCATACCTTATTTCATAGCATTGTTTGACCATGACACACTCGTTGGTTGGTCTTCAAAAGACTTCCAACTTGCCAAATGGTACATCTGCATACGTAATACAGGATGACGCATATCCACTTTCTACTAGTGCAGGTCTGCCTCTTGAAAGTACAACGTAAACTTTTCGTTTATCTGCTCTTACAGTCTGGAATCAACTTCATTCCAACCTGAGTCTATTCTACAATTTCAACTTGCTTACAGCAGGATCCCTTTTACTTGATATAAATCTATCATACAATCCGCTTGCCAAGATATGGATATTACTGGCATGATTGTAATAAAAAAAAAAGAAGTAACGACAGGCAAGATTCACCGTGAGACCAGGCTTCTGTAATACTAAAATGAAGTACCAATCATGCTCTACGCTTTTATCCTATTAGAAAGTGTCTCTTTGAGACTGAGTACATGTCAGAGTGATGACCAAAGATTATCGTATTCACGGAGAAAGAACCTTACCATATGGTCAAAGGTATTTCGCCGAATAAATGTATAGCGATATAGATGACATCAAGAAGATCAAAAAGAACAACAATCAGTATAGCTTTGACAACGATCAATACCACACATTTATGTGGTATTAGGGATCGGCCGAGTCAAAAGAAGTAAGGTACATTTTTAAACTCATTTGACAAGTATGGTACGTCAACAGCGGTGCCCCATCTGTTAATAGCACTACGCGGGAAAAAGGGGGAAAGTGCCGCTAGTTTGGATGAGGCAAACCTCGTCGATTTCTTATGGAGGGCCACAACGCTAGCCGGATACCCGTCTTTGGAAGGCCACAACGCTAGCTGGATACCCGTCTTTGGGCTGATTATATGGCCGTACATGAAGACCAAAACCTGTAAACTTTGAAAGCAAGTCGGGAGGTCTCAGAAAATGCACGGTGATTACTTTGACAACTCATAGATAGATAGAAACTGCAACAGTGCAGTCGACGGCTCTTGTTACGTCCCCTAATTCACGGCAATATTTTCTCCAATGTACAGCTCGTTAGGCCATCCCTCGTACTTCCTGCCTCTGGTAGTATATGTTAGACATGTCACTAAAGTTTAAGATGTGCTAAGATGGTAATACAGAGTGGATTAACGCGTACTATACGCAAACGCCGTCTTTTTTTTGCAGCATACTCAAAGCTTATCCCTGACGGTACGACCGATAAGATTAAGGTAACGTTTGTTAAAAAATTCAGAGATGGTGCCACAGCCGTTAGAACTACTGTTCATCTTGGACAATAGTCATAGACCTGTGGCCTCTGTCAAGGAGACAGGTACTTGAACGCACGGTAGCATTTCAACAAATTTGGACGAAAGAACTAAATGTGTATAAAATTCTTGCATACTCCGCTTACAAATAGAAAGCCTCGATCTTTCTTCCAATTCCGCCGTTGAGCGTATGTATTTTTAGTTCATTCTTATACGAAAATTTCAGTGCTGCAGACCAATTGCAAGGTGAAAAGAAGAAAAATCCAGTCATTAAATTCAACGAGCCATTTGATGTTATTCTTGGCGCCAAGATTAATGTGGAATAGGGATTTGGTGATTATTTCTTTTCCTGCAGTAGTACCGAGAAAATGGGTAACGTGTCCTCGATAGGATGACGAAGTATATCGACCCTGCAAGATAGCACGCAGTGTTTCGTAATTGCACTGTTGTATTTGGCACCAGGGCCTATACACGATAACATAGCAACGGGGCATTTTTTTTGTTTTGTCGGTTGTACACACGAGCTAAAAATGACTTCCTCCAGACAGTTAAAGTTTCAGTTAGCGATTTCGCAGAAGGTAAATAAAATAAAAAACATAGGCGTGTTAGTCAAGTGGAGGTGAATAATGCAACTGATTCGAACTTCTATCAAATAACGATCTCCATCTAAAGTCAGAGGAAATCGGGTACTCTTAATTTATATATATATATATAATAGCTTAATCCGCGTCGAAAGTGCAAGTAGTACCATAAGTCTTTCCTCGAATAACGGCTAATAGAGATTCCTGTCAGTATGTATATCGTATGGTTTCAAAAAGACATACCTTCTACCCTCAATTCAACTTCACCGAAATACATCTTTATAGACAGATCCACTTTTTCTCCTTCCATTACTCCTGTTAACGCAGGCATTGGAATGGTGAAATTAGCCACTTTGCGTACACCTGGACTTGTTGTGTAACGTGGCTGTTCTTCTGTATCTGCCGCATATAGCGTACAAGTGGTATAATGGGGATAGTATGCGAAGAAGTCTTTGGATACACAGTTGTCGATATCTAAGCAGCAAGATTAGAGCAATGTGACGGTGGGTGGTTTCAACTTACCCAGAGGTTGCCCTCGTCTTACGTACACAGAGAAGCGGTTGTCACACCGAATGCTTCCGTCGGCACGCACAATTCGGTAGCTCTCTGGGTCGATACCTTCCTCGAATGTGGTAGTGGTATCAATTCCGTACCAGTATCTTGGGATACGGGTTGTAACAACTCTGGGGTTCAGACCAAAGTACACGGCGCCACGTACAACGGCAAGTTCACAACGAGGTGGCACCGCTACTAACCCAACGCGGCCTCCAAACTCCTCCTGCACACGCTCAAACAAATAGTTTGAGGAACCAAATCCACCAACCAGGAACACCGCTTGCATCGATCCTGCTTTCTCCAACTGGTCTTCGATGAGCGCCAAAACTTCCTTGATCACCGGCTCAAACACCTCCTGTTTGAGCTCTGCTGCTGTAATACACAACATACCATCTTCTAAACCGATGGTGGGATTATTAAGCGACTCCAAGTTCATTGAAGCAGGCAGTGATAAGAACTGGTCTTCGACACCGTCAAACTGTGGCTTAATCAAATCCACAAATGTATCCATCATCGTTTCGAAGGCTGAGGCAGGAATTGATGACAGGTATTCTTTGAATTTCTTTTTCAACAGTTTGCGCATACGCCGATCCAAGAAGACTGAGCCACATGACTGGCCGTGGCCCTTGGTGCACTCGCGCAATTTACGTCCGGTTCGTTCGTCAATTTCGAAAACAATCAAATCGACCGTACCACCACCAGCATCGCAAATCATGAAACGGTCACCGTGTCGAAGGTTGAACTGTTCACACTTTTTCTCACAGTACAAAGCAGCAGCTTCCGGTTCTGAAATCAGCATCAAACGATCGCGGTGATCGTTTTCTGCAATTAAACCAGCTTTGATAGCGGCTTCACGCATTGTGCTCTTGGCTCTGTCGGACCACATCGCAGGAACGGTCAGACACTAAGATCTTGGCGTTAATCCAGGTGTCCTCTGATTTTTTGACACGCTGTTTCCTCAGAAGGGACAAGGGAACTTACGTATCGAAATTGATGTTGACCATAATTTTGAGCAAACCCCTTTTTGAGTTCGTTCACCACATGTTCATGGAACGAATACAGATAGTCAGCGATTGCATCGACGATGGTCAAGCCGTTCGGGAGCGGAGGCAAATCCTTGGCAATATTTTCATCCAAATACAACTTGTATTGTTTAAGTAGAACTGAATTGCGAGCTGTAGGTCGTTGCATCTCCAGACGAGCTGCATTGCCCCACTGGGTCATTTGATTGGAGCTGCCTTGGTAGAAGTTCAACGTAGGTGTCTATTTATTGTTTGTTATGTCTTGAGTTTCCAGAATTCGGCCGAGCCCATTTGTTACCTTGGGATACACATTGTTGTTTTGCTTTGGCCTAGAAACCAGATTAAAAGGAGTGCAAATAAAGAAATCTCGTACCATCTCACAATGTCGACGACTTCATCGTTCTGAATGAAAGCGTAGGAACAACCAGAAAAGGTGGTACCTAAAATATTTCATAAGGTTTATGGTCCCTTTCTTGGAGCCACCGTGCTCACCGAAATCGATGCCAATGACAACGGGGTAGTCATTAGGATTGAAAGGTCTGGATACTGCCATGTATGATATGTTTATGACAAGTGGTCGTAGGGAATGATGTAAGATGGAGAAAAAAAAAGAGCCCTGTTTACCACCCTTTGAAGGCTCGTTTTTTCCTACTAAACTCCGAAACAGCCCATTGATGGAAAAAGTGCTTTATTGATCACGGTACGACACGTTTAGTAAATGGATCTCCTTTGCCAACAAAGGCCAAGGGATACTCGTCCATCCTGACATACGTTGTTCTAGCTGCAGCATCTCGTACATGAATTTGAGGTTTGGCTGGATAATAACGTTTAACCTTCGTGCCCGCACATACAAGTAAGCTTGTACAAGACTATATTGCAGGTACTGCATGACATAACAAATGGTTATCGCCGCACTGCGGCTCACGCCCACACGGCAATGAATGAGGCACCGTGTTCCTCCTTGTCGCGCCGTGTCTGAAAAAGGAAAACGGTCATTTTTCTTGTGCAACCAACAGCAAGAGGCACTTACCAATAAATTCCATCGTCTCTTCTAATCTTCCTCGTATGGAGTCTATGCCATCATCGTACAGATTCTCAAGAAACAAGAGATTGAATTTGTTCTTATCAAGATTAGCGTTTTCTCCAACACTAACAACGTGTGTAATATCAAGTGCCTCCAGCATGGCTTCGTTTGTTGCGTGATTGAGATTACCAAGATATAAAAAGGGTAAGATACGGGACGGAAAAGAGCCTTCAAACCGTGGAGAGTAAAACCATGGATGTTGGACTTTTTCTCTTTCGCTAGGTGGTGCTAGCAACATCGAAAGCTGATGTATGGATACTTCCGTATTCGCATCGTCATGAATCGGCCCAGTATTTGATAGGTTGTTAATGTAACAGTCGTCGAGAAATGTGCGACTATCGCTCATCATGCTGTTTTCCCTCTCCTCTTCGTCGCTATCGTTGTCTTTGTCCACTATAGCTTCATCATGTATGTGAAGCGTATTGTTTGATACAGGATCTCCAACACTTAAAGCTGCTACAGTTTGATCTGCGCTTTCATTAATATCCTCGGATGTGTCTTCCCTCTTTCTCTTATGCTCACGAATTGTTGCCTGTGCATCATGATGGAACTGGAGTTCGATGCGTCTCAGTGTCGCGACATCAATAGCGTATACAAAAAAGCTCCTCTTTGCTTGCAAATAGAGATATGCCTCAGGTAATGAGATCTTTTCCTTGTACATAATCCATGACAATGCGAGAAGGCTGGTCTCAGTATAACCATCGGAACAGTGAAACAAGGTTCTTCGACCGCGTTTGGCCATATCGTCGATGAAAGAAAGTAAGTGCATAAGCCGCCTAAAGAATCCATCAAAGTCGGCCGTAGGCACACCCGTGGAGTACATGTCAAAGTGGATAATCTCTGCCGGGGTCTCGCTAGCTGGAAGTTCATTAAGCGTTTCACGAGCCAGCATCACCGTGGATGGTGAAGGCATATCGGCGAGATCGTGCGATTCAATGCAGACGGAAAAACGCAATGGATTGTCGTCGACATCACTTTGATCATCTTCATCGAGATCTGAGCGCTGGGCAGACGCGGGCGCATCCTGGGTGTTCCCAATCTAATCGGCGTGAACACAAGCCCTATTCGTCCTGGTTGCCCACATACCCATACATTCTCCGTTATCTCAACTGCGGTACTCATCGTACGCATTTCTTCTCGTTCCCTCTCCCAAAAGCTTACACGGTTGATTGGAATGCCATTGGAGTCGAAGAGAACGAGTTGTGGGAATTGTTGCTCAAAAACGGTGAATGGTTCTATGATTGTATGTTCGATAAAGGAAAACACCAATAATAGGCCTAACTGTTACCTTGGATAACAAACGTTCGGTACTCCAACGTATTGGCGTTTTTCGTCATCCGTTCTCCTGCCTTTTTTCCTGCTCTGCTCTTTATGTGCTCTATCTGTTGTATTCGTTCTTCTCTAAATGTCCTCTGAGCAGAACTAATCATTCTTGCTACTTCCAACGCCTTATCGCCGTAAACCGCGATATCGCTGATCATCGCGAAACGAGATACTTGTCCCTTAAAATTCCGCAGATTAATCACGGTCTCTTCGCTATGCTTCAGAAATCCTGCCCCGCCTGGTATCAGCAATTCGCTTGGTAATACGGAGTGGACAAGGCGAGAAGCGTATACATTTGACTCGTCTGCATGTACCAACATAAGGCCACGATACCGTGGAGTTAAGCATTGCCTTATGTTGAAGTACAGATTCTGTTGAACTGAATCGCCGTCAACACCATGTAACCACGGGAATAAGATATCGTCCGGCAGAGGAAATGCGTTGTACGCGTTCTGAATCTCGTTGTATTGTGCGCTGGTTATTCCGTACACTGGTGGATCGTCTTGTAATTCCACTTGCAAATACCCGTCTGTGAAGTTAAATGGCTCGGGTGTTCCTGGTTCAGGTTCTGCATTCATATTGGCTAAGAGTACCGAGGCATTAGAAAATTCAGATCTTAAAGATGGTAACGATGAATTAAGGGCTTTTAAAGGCTGTAAGAATTAAGGACTTAGGTTCCTGGCGTCGAGACGAAACTTGTTTTTTTTCTTATCCCGACAAATTGACTTTACTTCCAGTGCTAAAGTATAACAATGGCACTATTGAAAAATCCAGTAATTCTAACTTTTCTTCGGCATGTGACGACCTCTTTTAGTCTCTTTTTTACTGCTGCGTATGAAGCAAGGGTATTGCACGTTTGGGCTGTTTCCTTTGTATTCGACCTGAAAAGCTTGTCACGCCATACTTTGATTGGGTTTGACCCACTTTCATCCATTGCTTCGTTCAAATTCGGGAGGCGATTCAACTCTCCTTTTCCAGGATACGGGAATTCCTACAGAGATAGACATCATGCAGTACGGACAATGTTGTCCTATTACATGCCTGCAATGCCTGCATACAACTATTTCTGCTATTCCTTTTGCTACCAATTTTAATTATTTATTTTTAACCATCCTATACCTTCCTTCTGTTATCGCTCATTCTTAACAAGTAGTTATTACATCGACACGAGGCTTTATTATGGTCATACCGGAGACTCCAAAAGCTCGATACATGCGAACTATGTGAGATGATTCATCTTCAGAATAAAATTGCCTAGCGTTAAACAAGTGAAATTCTATTCGCCCACTATCAATGATTTGTTCCGGAAAATATTGCATATTGAATAAGCACCTACGTTAACAAAACGTTCTTATACGTTCAAGTTGAATAACTTCGCGCCTGGATAACCTGACCTTTGCGTTGAGACGGTTTCCTAGTATACTGAGCGTGTGACAACATTTACTTACTTGAGTGAAGGGAGAAGGGCACCAACACAGCCAAGGCAGTTCGGGACAGAGGTCATGCAGCCTAAATGACAGATAAAAAAACATGAATAATCTTGTATATGTAATGAATTGACATCCTTAGCGGGGATGTTAAGGATAAACAGAGCCAAAGAAAAAAAATATGATTCATGCGTGCCTTTAAATACGGATCATTTTGAATGAAACATCTCCTTATCTCGAAACCTTTTTACTGCTTCTGATATGATATTGGGAACCATCACTGAAGCATCTCAATGCACAAGCGATGTTCTTGCTTCAATAAAACATTTTCCTTATCTCGAGACATTTTTACTCCTTCCGATCGGATGCCAAGAAACCATCATTGAGGCACTTTAATGCAAGGTCAGGTCATCTAAATGCAAAGGATTCTTGGATAAAGTAACATGAACTACTTCCCTGCGCGAAAGATCGTCACTTCCCAACGCGAAATTACTGCACACGAACGTTCGAGAACATCTAACTAACGCAAATATTTCTTCAAAATCCAGTAATCCCCCTAACCAACCCCACCGTTTCAGATGCAGGACAGGCTGTCATCGTCGGGTGGCTACACCCTTCGGGATTATTTAACTCCTTCCTTGGCACCAACTTGGCACTTCTTGGATGTAGAATCTATTTGGAGCGGCCTAAAGATTTATTTAAATAAGCAGCATGAATGCAAATAAGCCAACCATGTTGCGTGCTGGCATTCCTTTGAAACAGTAGTTTCAGTCAGAACTTGTTCTTTTTGTTAGACAAAGTGCCATACAATGCGGAGGGATAAAAAGGAGGGAGGGTTAGATTGACCAGTAAAAAGGTAATTGTTCCAGCGCGTGTACTTGGCCCGGTCTTTCGGCAACGCAAGGAAGCATTTCAGGCATCGCAAATATATATTGACGAGTTTCTTGACCCAAAGCAATGGGAAATAGCTTGCGGGATGAGAGCCCCCGCAATAGGTAGTAGCTTAGTAAAATATTTTGAGGCTCAAAATCTGCTCAGGCATCTGAGATGGGTATAGCAAGGGCGCTCATGCCACACTATCTGACAGCGCTTGCTAGCTAGAATGGTAGGGTGTGAACATCTCTGCAGTAGTGGCCCCTCTCGAGCGCACTTTCTATAGAATCGTGATATATCCGGTGTTCCTTAACGACCGTCCATAATATCCATAAAAGAGTGTACACATACCTGATAAGCGAGGAACTCATCAGGTTTGACGGCCAGGAGTTCAGCGTAAACCACTGCACACCCACCCTATGGCCAACGGAATTTGTCTGATCGGTGATGTTTGCTGAATTTTATATACATAAATATTACCCCTGATCCGAAAGGTGTCTTTGCAGATGACATCGGTTGGTTCTGTAACCTACAAGTAACTAATCGAAACGCGGTATAGAATCCATGTTCTGCCTTGTGGACGATGAACTTAGCAATGTTATTCTTCGTATTGACCCCTTTTTCTTGCAAACCCATTTTTTTGTCGTTCAAACTGATATGATGCAAATTGCTTAATCGCTACAGGACTTAACTCAGGAGAAATCCGACTGCTGGCTGCCGCGAGCTCGATCTTTCACACTGACCAATAGAACATACCTGTGTTGGCTGGAAGTGAATTTTGCACCGCAATCACCGCACAAAGCAGAATCCCAATATAGACAGGCGGAAAAGAATGCCAAAAGTTTTGCAGCACGACATGACAGATCGTGTGCATGGAACATGTAAGTGTCAAACGTCTGACAATCATGTTACTCACTATGATCAGTGGTTCGCGATGAAAAGTACGATCGATTTCTTTCATGGCTCCGTCAGAATAACTTTCCAAAGACAAACCTGGCTCTAGCCGACTTTCCGAGTACGTAGATAAAACCTTCTGATATCAAAGGCTTACGTTATTTTATGATAGATACCGGTCGTGGTAAGTGGTTTGTTTTCCTTTTGTAATGATGCTCAAGTTTCGTATTTGAGGTATGATGGCTACATCAGATATTGCTGTAAGTGAGATGTATCTCGATTGCCTAGGAAACTAAATCTGTATTTCTAGGCGGGCGAAGTCATTGTATCCGTACCAAAATCCTTTTTGATATCCAATGAGTCATTAATGAAACATTACGGACGCCATCCATTGAGCACACATCAACTACTTTCTCTTCATCTCGTTTTACTGAGTCGACAGCCAGATTCTTGGTGGAGATCTTACATGGATCTCCTCCCTAAACATTTTGATACGATGCCGGTGAAGTATCCATCTTCCCTTGCTTCTCATCTTCCCGCATCTTTGACAGGTAACGTTACATAATATCCGGGGGCCGATCTCAAACTTTGGATTTCTCTCATGTGAATAGATGAGGTATCCCAACAACGTAGTAAAATCCGAGCCGATTACACCGCAGCTTTGAGATTCTTAAACGTGAGCGGATGCTATAATACTTATCCGATTATCTATTACTAACAAAATTTTCAGACTATAGCCACTACACGAAAAGAATCGCTTAGCTACGAAGAGTACGAATGGGCATGGCTATGTGGTACATCCTGTGTAACTTCAAAGTACTGCAATCTAATTATGCCCGATAGTTAATACCCGTTGTATCCATATGACTACTGCAGATGCCACAGCAAAGGGCGGAAACATAGCCATGGCTCCAATGTTGGATTTTCTCAATCACTCTTGTGAAGCAAAGGTAGGCGGAACAAGCTATGTAAAACATCATATCGAGAATAATGCATAGATTGAAAGCGGCTTCAATGCAAGAAATCAATGTTTCGAGATACGCACTTTTATTCCATACAAGAAAGGGGAACAGGTGAGTCAGAAGCCTATGATATGTAGTCACTAAAGGAGATATACAAGGTCTTTATTAACTACGGCCCGCACGATAATCTCGCCATCTTGAAAGAGTATGGGTTCGTTTTGCCCAATAATGTGTTCAACTTTGTATTACTGGACAACGAGATTTGGATGCTCTTTGATGAGGTAGAAACAAAGCGTGGCGCTCAGATGAAAAAGAGCATTCTAGAAAAAGCAGGGTAAGATGTACAAGAAGTCGTTATGCGATCCTAACTGGCTCTATTGCTTTGTTTTCAGGTATGCGGGGTAAGTGTCTTCCTTGAGTGTAAGGACGGAAACTGAGGAAGTGTATATCCTCCAGAGATTACTCCATCAAGAAAGATGAGATGTCATATCGGTTGATATGCGCGTTACGATTGCTGGCCTTAGAGGGACCAGAATCAGCTGGGTTTGAACGGCGCGTGCTTGAATGGCAGGATATGGTGATGGGAGAAGTTGAACAGATCAGCGAATACAATGAGAGACGTATGCTGATTATGCTACAAACGATTTGCAAGCGCGTGATACAATCAGCTACAGACGAAATAGAGGCACTTCAAGTAAGACAGGAAATGGCTTATATTTAGATATAAATGCTTATATGCTGCTCTTATGTAGAAGCTGTCGCAACGGCAGTCTATCCAATGGCACCCATTTGCGCTGGTATTTCTGCGCCAAATTTGGGATGAAACAATAGATATTACCAAGGGCATGTTATTAGATATTGATGTTAAACTTCGGGAGCTTTAATTGTAAAACATAGTATTCAGATGCATTACAAATACACATGGTCGTGATTTCCTTCGTCATTTTTATGGTAAATCTGCCAATCTCTTGGTTTGCGGATGGGACCCCAGGGCGGGTAAGGTCTTGGAAGAGGAGGCTTGGTTGGTCTGATAGGCGGCATGTTTGCGTGTTGCGATGTGTTTGTTTTGTTTTTTCAAGAACACCAGACCACTTGCTCTTTTATAGGTACATCACGTAGGAAGCAGAACAATGGGTACAAGGAGGGAGAACGCACATACAATGGGGAAAAAAGTTGAAACTTTGTGACAGAACATAATGGATAGTTCTGTGGTCAACTTTGATCATCAGGTGTTGTCAACAGTTACTCTCCAGTCAAGGCGCATACGATTGACCGTAAGCAATTTGTCCATATGTCAAGTTCCAAAAAAGTAGGGATGTTCATCTGATGATATTATAGCTGACAACCGTTATCCTTTTCTAGCAGCACATGAAAATGTGGTAAGTGATTGTAGTTATTGATCATTCTTCATTCCATGTTTTGCGCCGGTTAATTTAATGTTGTCAATGGTAGTAAGGAAAGAGAGTATAATCACGTCTATTATGAAATGTATTTTCTTGGATATTACAGAAAGAATGCCTTTTTTTTATCGGTTTTCTTATCAACGTCTTCCCGCTCTGGCCAAGCATATTCTTTTTCAGGTTGTTCTACAGCTTTGACTGGTGCTTTCGACGCTTCTTCTTCATAAGATGCGATCACTATGCAAAGAGAGTTTAGTACGTCCATAGTATAATTACCTTTGCAACTTACATTTATTGAGGTAGTCATCATTTATATCGGAACCTTCATCCGCACGCTTTCCATTCAGCAAAACCATTCGGATCTCTTCTCGGAAATCGTCGTTGAGTTCCTGGCCTTGTTCAATTCGATCAACAATCTCCTGAAGCAAGCGTATCTTGTGCTCAGCCTTTTCCTTATACTCTTTGTATTCCATTTTTAGCCAAATGAGATGCAGAGCTTCGGATCCAAAGACCACCCACATCAGATACTCTAAGAAATAGGGCAAATGACGCTGACGCTTGAAATGCCATGCGGCAGACCTTAAGCCGCTAGGATTCTCAGTCATCGCCATCCATCGAGTCTGAGTCAGTTGCTGTCGTGCAGCCATTGGCATTATTCTCTGTCTTGCTGACGATCGTAACCCATTGCTAGATAAAAGACGAGGAATGAATGACATGGTGATAATGGAACTCGAACTTCAGGTTTCTGTCAGGCAGAGCAGTCCTCTTACGAAAGGATTTGCCTTCGGACAGCCAAAGCCGTCCATCATCAGCCTTCTTTTGACCGCGTGACTACGGTGACCTATGGTGCACTGTTTTGAGGTCAGCTAATAGTATAAAAAGCATAAAAACCTACCCTTAACCGGTGACGCATGGTATTAAAAATGGTATCCAGTATAGAATTGACTGGGATGACTTTTCTGATAGATGAATGACTTGTGAAGTATGAATGATTAATAACGAACCTAATAACATGATTAGAAAATTAGTGAGACTATAGGGATTTGCTTACCTTAAATATCAAACCGTATTATCTACGGCGATACGTGCACTTTCGTGCACATGGACTACAGGAAGGCAGGCAACAATCCAATGTGTGACCTTTTCAGAATCCAAGCCGATTTCAGCCAATCAAAATCAGTAACGATTTTGTCAACTGGGTGTAGCTTTCTGAAGCCTTTCATTGCCATCCTGCAGTCCAGATCCATATCTAAAAAAAATACGATGAAATAGCTGGCTGTACGATCATAAATAAGAAAGTACTTATCAGAAAATGTTCGCAACATATGTAGCTGCAAAGAAAAGCATGCCTTGATTCGCCTTTGTATGATCTTTTCATAGCCCTGTTTGTGCGCAAGTGTTATATGACTATGAAAGATGTTATCAGAAGGTTCTGTATGGGATAAATGCTTATCTTTGTAAAAGCGGATATTCATGGTAACAGTAAAGCATCCACTTTTCGCCATACTTGTGCATCTGTGGATGATATACAATACTTTAGTTGTACGGTTCTTACAAAGATGGCGCTTATCCTGGAGAAATATTTGGGGAGAATAAAGAAGGAAAGACAGTTTCCAATCATTTTGTTGTCCCCAAAAAAATTGTTGGGACTGGTACCCTCACAGCAGTAACATAATACGGTAAGAGTATCTGCCAAAGAATTCCATTATCACTGATCGACCAAATGGTGCATACATTTAATTCGTCGCGTGTATGCTAGGAAACTCATTTGGAGTACAAAGCGATGATGCTAATTGGCTGTCCAAGAGGACTATGAATGGCTGTCCGAAGGAAAGCCTCTTACGAAGTTGCGAAAAATTTCACGGGCAGCAAAATTGCTGGATTTATCCGTTGCACTGGTGCTTTCTTATATCTTTTTGATGTGTTGATGAGAGCGGATCTGTGCGGATGCAACTTTGGTTGGGTATTCTCGATCCGAATAGTGATGCACGTCTGATCGGGAACAATGCGATCGTTAAAAAGGCCATATTCGCGCGTACTTCATATCATGCTCGTTCAACTATGATGGCCCTCTAATTTAAGTGAACCCAAGGGATACGCTGCGATTCTGTACGTAAATTACACTGTCTTGGATAGGCAGCGTTTGGAAGACTAAATGAAGTTGGAGATCATGTGTCAGATAGTTTCTTTATAAGCTGGCCGGTAAATGTTTTCCTCTTCTCCTCTTCACATTCTACTTAGTTTATTTTTTGCTTATTTTGCTCGGTGGACCCTTTTCACAAATGTGAATAAACGTGAAAAATGAGAACGTGATGCTCATTTCCCGCTAATAATTTACACCCTGCACAAGTCTTGTACCAGTCAATTTTGTACTAGATCTTATACCAGAAACAGGTGTCAGTGAATAAAAAGGTACATCTCTCAAGCTTCCAGTATATGTACTAACTCTCTTGTCGTATGTAGTGCACCATAGTGTTCCCCTAAACTGTCTGACGGGAAATCCGTGACTTCTTCAAGCGGCGTTCCCTTCGCGAAGAGCTGGTAAAACAAGCTCTTTCACAATATGGATGAAGTTGCGTCGCCTTCAAGCATGACTGAAGAACAGGATAGTCAGGCAATGAGTGTTGACGAGCTTACGGAGACGATTGCTTTGCTCCCTTCAGTCCAAGTACCCGTGACAGCATCATATACCTACGCAAGTCCTGTTCCCCAATTGTTAGTTGAGAATCGTATAGACAAGATAAATGAACCATGTGTTCTGGGTGTGGATGAAGCTGGAAGAGGTCCATGCTTAGGTAATACTACGAACGATCGAGTAGCCCACAACTTAACAACGCGCCAGGACCGATGGTGTACGCTGTCAGCTATTGTCCCCTCTCCCGATACGAGGAATTTAAGAAGCTCGGATTTGATGGTAGGGAAAGAGAAACACACGACATCAATTCAAAGCACGTCTTTAACAGATTCCAAGAAATTGACGGAAAGTCGGCGAACAGCGCTTGCCAAGGTGATTCAGGACAATCTGGACTGGGTAGGCTGGGCAGTTTACGTGATCTCCCCACGAGATATTTCTACAAACATGTTTTCTCGACCGCCATTCAATTTGAACGAAATGGCCCATGACGCTACGTTCCGATTGATCCGTGCCGTTTTGAACGAAAAGATAAATGTGACCGCGGTACGCGTCTCTTCATTAGTCGTGTTGTTGTCTCAAACCCACCCATTGTAGATCTATGTCGATCCAGTGGGTCCTTCCAAGTCCTACCAGCTCAAACTTTCTCAGTATTTCCCTGGAATTGAAATTACGGTAGAGCCCAAAGCAGATGCGCTCTACCCCATTGTTAGTGCAGCCAGTATCTGTGCCAAGGTGACGCGTGACCAAATTATCCAAAACTGGATTTGGACAGAAGATGGACTAGACATATCAAAAGACTTTGGATCAGGCTATCCTTCTGATCCAAACACAGTAAAATGGCTCGACGAACATGAAGATCCATTTTTCGGTTTCCCAAGCATTATCCGTTTTAGCTGGAAAACTATATCCAATCGCATGAATAGCACTGCGCTTATCGAATGGTATGGTTCATTACTATCAAGTAACGAATACTTAATGATAATGTAGGTCGGAGGATGAAGATGAGGATGAATCAGCTCCAAAAAAACGATCCAAAAAGGGAGTCGCCAAGAAAGAAGGATCGCTGCGGGATTCCTCCTACCAACGTGGGGCAGTTTATAAATCACTTCGCTTAGGATCAGTTTCAACCCTGTAAATTACTGCATCTATTTGTACAGAATGACACATCATGAAAAGAAAGAAATTTTGGCATATATTACTCCTATGATATAGCGAAACTTGGCCACGCGTCTATTCAGTCTATTGAACGTAAGAATGTGGGCAAAAAAGATATCAGTAAGTTGGGATCACATTGTGGTCGAACAACAAAGAAACAAAAAGAAAATGGAGCTTGAAAATTGTTGCCGGACACCTTTCCTGGCAGTCACCTTGGACGCTTAATACAAAAAAAAAGTTGATTCTTCTGTGTGATTCGATCGATTATCATGGAGAAACTATTGCAATGGGCTGTGAACAACAGCGACAAGGATCAACTGCAAAAAACTGCTGAAGCTATCCGCCGAGGTGAACAGAAACCCGATCCTTCTAAATTCGATCCTGCCATTATCGAAGCCATCCTGGGGAAGGATGACGCGACACGAATGAAAGGTCCGAGCGCGCCATATCTTCCCACTTTACTGAATTCTTGTAACAGAGGCTGTGCAGTGCGTTATTGATCCAGAAGATACCGTAGAAAACAAAGAGATCGCTTTAGACAATCTTGAATTGGTATGCCACAACCAGTCTGTCTTCTCATGCTCACCAACTTTGTTAGCTTGTCGAGGGTATTGACAATGCGAAAAGTAGGTTGATTTGGTTTGAATTTGCTTGTTTAATTGATGCGCAAACGAAGATATCGAGAACATGAAGCTTTGGCCCGATCTCATCTCGCAGCTATCTGCCAAGGAAGTTGCTGTTCGTAAAGGTGTTGCGTGGGTTTGCGGAACAGCTGTGCAGAATAACCTTGAAGCTCAGCGAGCAGTACGTAGTGGCCTATAACTTGCTTGGACCGAGAAACTGAAAAAAAGACGTAGTTCCTGAAAAATAATGGCCTTGAGCCCTTGGTGCAGATACTCAAAAACAAAGACGAGGATAAAGAAGTTCGATCGAAAGCACAGTACGCAATTTCTGGTTTCCTCAAACATTTCCCCGAAGGCATCGAAGCATTCAAGAAGTTGGAGGGCTTCAAAGTGCTTACAGATATCGTGAAAGCCTCGGATGGTAATGTACATGACTATAACGACTTGGAATTAAGCGTCCGTTATAGACAAGGCTACAATGCGCAAGGTTATCTTCTCGTTTAACAGCTTGATGTTGGAGAACGATGCGCTAGCATCTGACCTCCTTGCCATGGGCACTGTCGATGATCTTCAGGCTGTGCTAGTCAAATACACTGAGCAAGAAGAAGATGAGGATATGGTAGAGAAGGTTCGTATTTTGTTTTTGTGAGCGCTCTTTTTATCTGACAACCGCATTACTAGGCATTACGTACGCTCCACACTCTTGTTTCACAAACCAAGACAACTATTTCGCCCGCATTGAAGAAGCATATTGAGGCAGCACGAAACAAATACGGAGCAGAAAACCTCAATTTAGATAAAGATGAATGGGATTATCTGCTTGCTTAGATGATATATCGACTGTAAATACACACTTATTATTATAAATCTTTGTCAGTGATGATAGCTATCTAATGATAACTGCCTCGCAGAAGGATATTCATAAGACCAGAGATTATCTATGGAGCGCAGCAGTTGTACCAAATTCGTTCATGCTGTAGTTAAAATATGCGCATTGATTTGCTATTGAGAAATGATGGCAAACAATGGTAATTAGCCTAAGAATATTACGAACCACTGGTTAGATGTAGTGATGAAAGCGGGCTGGGGTGGCTATTGTTGTATTACTAATGTGCTTCTCCTTGATTTTGCGTCCATGGGAGGATCAACTTCATGTAAGCAGTTTATGGACTCTTTGCCATAATTGGTGTGCTAACTGCATACGCTCTTTTTTCTTCTCAACGTAAGATGATTACCTTCCGGACACAAAATCTGTTTAGAATAGGGTAAAATAGATTCCAATAAACAGTAATAGATCTTGCGTCAGTTCAAGTAGATGTTGTCACATCACGATTAGTCATCTTCCATAACAGGTCGCGAGATGCCTTCTTCTGCAGATTTTAACACCCAAAAATGGCCGTTTCAGCGTATTGGGAAAGACAAGTTCATCTTATCAACCCTCCCCAACAATTCGGTTGAAGATGCACCACTGCGAACGCGTGAACATGCTCACTGGAATAAGATGTCATCCACGTATTGTTCCATTGCTGCTCTGATACAGGTTGCTTTCATTGACGAAATAATTTCGTAAAGTATGAATAGCCGCAAACTTAATCGTGTTCATAGGATAATAATCTATGTAGAGCGGCATAAAGGAGCATTGAGTAAACAGCGTTACTGAAGTTGTCCTTGTGAATGATTGGTTACACGACACTATCCTTGCCGCCCATTGTGCAATGCGAGCATCGGCCAATCCAGCGTCTACCCTCTCCATGGTTAAAAAAATTATCCGAAAAGTTTTTTGCCAGCTCGCGCTGCGCACCAAGTCTTCTTCGCAAGCATTATGAAAGCCATTCGCGTTACTGTTGAAGACTTTGACAAAACAATTGAAGAACAGCTTGTTGGCGACAACAAGGTGTTCGTTCTGTTCTTTGGTACCGAGATGCCTGAGACTTCGGAATCCTGGTGCCCTGATTGCGTGATTGCTGATCCCTTGGTCCGCAAGACCCTGCTGCCTGTGGCCAATGCAGTCCTTATTGAAGCTCCAGTTGGTCTGCGCAGTGACTGGAAGAACAATCCATCGAACGTTTATCGTGCACGTTTCAATGTGCCAGCTATTCCCACTTTGTATAAATGGTCCAAGGTAACGTAGTAATCTCTATTGAAGCTTTTCTTATGTTTTGCCTACGGTGAATAGAATGGCCCTGGTGAACGTCTTGTAGAGGATGAATGCGCAGACAAGGAAAAGCTTGATGCATTTGTTCAGAACTAGAACTACAATTGTACATAAATTATACGCTTTGCGTCAACCAACACCCAGTGACGAATACACAGTGTTACGTCGTATCAATACTCTTTGTTCACAAGAGCAACGACTACATTTTTTTCTTTTCTTTTTCTATGATGGAAGTATAGTTGGCATTTCTGGTGATGACTAGGGAGGATGAAGAAGTCATGTCATAACGAAGGCACGATGAATAAGCTCACATAGTATCCGCTCTCCCGAAGAGAGGAGCGTGAAAGGAACTGGATGATTCAATCGCGTGTGTATAAGCTGCTTTTACGGATAGGAACACAAACGCTGTTGTTGCAATTTCCTCACCACGCAAAAGGGACAGCTACGGTCAGAAAGTAATGTTATGCAAGTTCATAAAGTGTACTTGGTGATATAGACACGGAACTGTTACTCGTCGTGGACGCAGAATTGACTTAGAATAGTGTGAAAGAAAGCATTCGGTAAACTGTGTCTAAAGGATGCTGTAATGGCATCCGATGTAACGTTGACGCGTTTGCGCTTCAATATCGGATAGTCTCTCAGCCGGTTAAGAATTCGAGCGGAGTCGTTCGTTGTCCCACGCATCAAATCTGTCGAGCGACTTTTTTCTTTGGCCACCCACCTTTTCCGAGATGCTCATCTCCATCACGTCAGGTAATAAGTAGAAAATGTTTTTTAACGGAAAGGAAGCGCTTATAAATAAGCGTAGTATTATTTTGGATTGGATTCTTTTCCGTGGTCCCTTACTTGGCCTTGGTCTTTTATGGTGCATTCGTCTGTAAAGAACAGAACCTCAAGAAGAAGTACAATGCGCAATGGTAATGTGAAAAGAACCCCTATTGCCTTGCTGTTTAACTGATGCTGGTACGTTTAGGGCGCTTGTTACTGGTGGCTCATCGGGTATTGGTGCTGCCATTGTTCGCAAGTTCGCGTCGCAGGGTTTGAACGTGGTCGTCGCTGCACTTGATGATACATTAATGGCACAGTTCAAGGAAACCATTGTGAAAGAGTTTCCAAATGTGCAGTTCCGATTTGTTGGCTGTGATTTGTCTGATTCCGAAGGCCAAACATACATGGAAGCTTTGAAGCAGGCGACCCAGGACATTGACGTTCAAATCTTGTGCAACAATGCCGGCTTCATCACAACCGGTGCCTTTGCCGATACAGCAATCAAGCGTAATATGGCCAATTACCACACAAATGTTACTGCTGGCTTGAACTTGTCTCACTATTTCTTGAACCGTATGCTGGACAAGGGTCTCAAGGGCTTGGTTACCTTTACCTCTAGCAGCGCTGGCTTTATTCCTAACCCAATGAGCGCATTATATGGTAAGTCCTAACGGGAAACGGCGATGTACCAAGTACTGACACTATTTATTTATACAAAAGCATCTACTAAGGTGTTCTTGACTACATTTGCAGCATCTATTGCAGCTGAATACGCTGAGGACGGGATCGATGTGTTGGTTGTGGTAAGTTTTCTTTATCTGATTATGATGTTGCACAAGACTTATCGTGGATAATAGCATCCATCACCCATCAATTCGAACTTTTATAGCAATGCCGGTAAGATGTCTGCCCTCTTGTCTGCTCAGAAACTGTCTTCTTCTCCGAGTGTCATTGCAGACACAATTTGTCGTAATGCTGGTAAAGTGGTGGTAGCCGATCAAGGTATTATCACAGTGATCATGAAGATCATCATGGTCAAGGTGCTCGATTGGAATGTGTTTACGGAGATTATGAAGATGGGTATTCCATTGAATGGTGATTACAAGGCCATGAAAGTTAGACGTGAAATCAAAAAGGATTAAGAAAAAGTATTCATGTAGAAGTAATGAATTTGTGCTTAGCAAACTTCCAGCTCCGTTTTTTTCTTCTTCTTCTTCTTTTTCTATCAAGTGGTTTCTCTATGATTGATGGACGGACAGAAGATAATAAAAAGTGCACTCTATTACGTTGATTGAATAGGCCCATGTTGGACTGAAATAAATTAATCCGACTCACTTGAGTGTGGCATCAATAAATCAGTCTACCTTTCCTTTCTCTGGTTGTAAACTATAAGATCCATTCTTGACCAGACCGACACCAGTAATTTGCATCTGTGCCATAGGGATGAAGTTGTTGTATAGCATACTGAATGACCGCATTTGTTGCGTGAGGCGTGACGCTATATACCAGTGTCCAGGCGAGTGCACAACGATAGGCTATCCGAGTGAAACGATTGACATGTGAGGAAGGACAAGCCAATGCCCATGGCAAGAAAATAAGCAATAACGTTTGAAGGCAAACAAATCTAACAAGTTGGTTTAGACTTGGGATTTTTCCTTCAGCCTATGTTTACCCGTTCCGCAAAGTGTCAAATTGATTTGTGTTGGACCAAATCAATAAACTGGATGCGGCAAAAGCTGCCATCAAATTTAGAGTTAAATTGTCACCGTTTTCTCTTTGCTCTTCCTTACCTGGGAAGATGCCTTTACATTCCTGAATGGCTCTATCGAATCGCCTGTTGAATGATGATGGAGCCAATGGCCGTTCATCGTTAAGACGTTTGTCTGAGAAATAGTTGGAGAACGGGCGTTCACTTTGAGAAATGTCGAGCACAAAGTCCAGCATGACATAAGTATACAATGTGATGCCTGCTACGCATAACAGACAAACTTCGTTGGAGAACTTGAGTTTGAATGTGAAGCTTAACCATGGTAGAAACACTTGGCGAAAATAGGTACTGCTCACAGCCAATGGAACGGTCGATAAAAAGAAGGAGTAGCTTGTTATTGTACACCAGATACTGATCATGGTGGGAGAGAAAAGAAAAATTAAACAGTATTTGCTATTGCTAATGAATCTCTATTTATAAGAAAAAAAAAGCCCGCGTTGAATTTGGATTTATCGACGGTGTTTTGCAGTTTCGATATGATCCAACGTAATCTAATTTGTTTGTATGAATAAACAGCATCTTTTGTCAGCATCCCTTTACCTTCTCTGTGTGTACATTCTCACGTAAGCTGACCATAGCAGCCTCGCGAAATAAATTATCTAATTCAGCACCTAGAAAGAAGAGATGAATTGACAGCTGAAGCTTCCCAATGATGAACATACCTGACCAACCTACAGTACTTTGTGCAAGTTTAATACGCTCCTCTTCGCTCATAACAATGGGCATCTTTTTGCATAGGCCTTGTATAATAGCCATACGTTTCTATTCCGTTGTTAGATCATAAGCGAGACGGACTTCATTTGCTTACATGTTCATCTGGCAGAGCAATGTGAATCCGTTCATCAAATCGGCCAGGTCGCAGTACAGCTGGATCCATACTGCCCATCCGACTGGTAGCTGATAATAATAATACCTGTGAGGAATATAAGCCTATAATATCTTATTCTGTACCTGCAACCACGAGGACATCGATATGCGCATTATCCACACTCTTTGTCATTAACCCATCCATCTCTGGAACCTTTTGTTAGAATCTCATTCATACTAGCACTTTCCCACCTGTAAGAAAGCCAGTAACGATCCTATCACTTGCATTTTCTGAAGTGATATTCGTTCCTCGTTTTGGTAGCAACATATCAATCTATCCTTGTAAGCAGGGACTTTGGTAGCTGCACCTCTTCTCACCTGATCGATAAACAAGATACACGGAGAGTTGGCGCGTGCTTGCGAAAATAGTTTGGCGATATTTTGTTCAGACTCTCCTACGACTTTTGAACGCACTTGAGAACTCTGGAAGCGGCGTCAGCGAAGAGTTAGAAAAACGGTTTGTGGTGCTACCTCAACCAGCATGAAATTGACTCCAGCTTCTGATGCAAGAGCACAGCAAAGCATTGTTTTTCCTACACCGGGCGGACCGTATAGCAAGATACCTCTTGGAGGAGCAATTCCTAACTGGCGATAATGCTCTGGATGATGGAATGGATGAATTATAGATGCCTATAACGAATGAGATAATAAATCTTCAATGATATGATTACCTTGATCTCGTCGATAACGTCACTCATGCCGTAGACATCGGAAAAACTGACTGAAGGCACCTACAAATACATGTTAGGAGTATTGCACCTATGTAAATAGTTGCTAACCTTTGTTGCGTACTCATTCAGATTTGAGGGTCTCACTACACCTAGCGATCGCTCAAAATGATGCCATTCAACATACACCGGCTAACCAGAGGGAGAATTAATTGCATGGATGATGAACACAGGGATTGTACCTTTTCAACATTCTGCTTTCCCAGCTCCGTCTCTTCTTTCACGAGCAGTAACACAACTTGAGCACACAGACTCTGCAGATCACTTGGTACAAATCCATGCGTTTTTTTGGCTACTCGTTCAATTATGTCGTTGCGTTGCTCATCTGACTGAAACGGTAACCCTAAAGAAACTTTCTGTCAACTACAGCATTTCAGTCATAACATGCTTTACGTTGCACTAATATATTTAAAATAGCTTGACGCTGGCTTGGTGATTTGATCAGGAGTTCTTCGTGATAATCCAGTCTTCCCGAGGATAGAAAACACGGATCAATAGCATGCATTCTACTAGAAAGACCTGAAGTAACGTCCTTAAAGCTTAGTCCACGATCTCTCCCAAGCGCCCCCTACCAATAACAAATACAAAATGCTCCGCATTAAGGTTGTTCATGTTATCCAGTATAGATAGCAGCATGGAGCCTATACGAACGTCAACGCCTTCTTTCTTGCTGTGGCTGGCAAGCATGTCGATGTCATCCAACACGACGACAGATAATTTTTGCTTCCGTGCATCCTCGAAGAAAGACTTTAATGTTGATTCACTTGCTCCCTCCTCTAAATCCACATGTTTTTATAAGTCTTGGATTTCGCCTCGATGCTATTACCTGTCTGAAAGACGTCGGAGCCGTTCATTATAAAATACGGCAACTGTGAGTGCTCTTATGTAGAGGTTTAGCACTTTTCTCTTTCACTCGGCCACCTCGGTTTATACATACTAGCTATTGACACCGCGAGTTGTGTTTTACCCGTTCCTGGTTTGCCGTGGACAATGACACCCTTTGAACGCGGCAACTTTGACAGATTCTGACCGTTCATTGCATATAAATGTAATGCATGGATCTTTCCAACTATCCGCGAGACAAGCTCATCACACCCTCCTACTTCGTTCGTTACAGCATGAATCCAATTATGCATTGACGCCATTTCTGGGTGTTCGCGGCTTTTTTCTCGAATTGTGCAGTATTCGGCAAATAGTTTAACCAAAATGGCATGAAAAACTTTCCCGACACAGTCACTAAGACGGACTTTGAAGCTGGGATCACGAACGATGCAAAGAATACTGCGTTTGCGATCCAGTGCTCTTAGGGGACCACAGGTTATAGTATTTTGCGCGTAATTTTACGTTAATTGAAAAGCCTTTTTGCGCTGGCCAATGGCATTAATTTGCGTTGTCTGGGAATGAATTTTGCAACAGCCGTTGTAGAGTGGCACCTTTCAGGCTTTATCATTCATTTGATCGTGCTATGACGGAGGAAGACTTAGAAATGTTCCATTATCTACATGCATGCGTACGATAATGAATATGACCCTCCGACCAAGATGATGGAAAGTTTACCTTAGCTGATATCATTCACGCTGCAGCGACCGAAGTTGTAAGACGACTCTACACGTGTATACAGTATATATACGCCACGACAAACAGCAAAGGTACTCGAGTATAGTAAACGATGGCGAGAGAACAGCAAAATAAGCAGAATTAAATAAGCGAAATAAGCATTGGAATTGCAAAGTACTAATATTAAAATTCACAACGAGAACGAAGGAAAACTATTATATGGTATTCAAAGAGAGCCTCGTATTCGATGCAGCGGTAAACTGTCTCCTACTCACCTCATTTTTTCGTATGTTGAAAAAGGCCAACTGCCATCTCGGCTAGCACAACACTATGAAAACCCAGTTCTTGATGGATATCCTTTTATTCAACGAAAAAAGTAGTCGATCAGGAACCGGCTTTTCATCGTGTAAAATAAATTCTTTGAAACGCTTGAAGGATTAACATATTGATTTTAGTTCGCATAATTGTCTAGTCTATAAATGATGTACCATGTTTAGAAAGGTGGAAAAACTCCTCAGGCAAGAAACTCTGATCCAATCGTAGCATTGTGAAAGGAAAGTTGCCCGACGGGAGACAATACAAATCAGATATCGCGAAGAATTGCATCCTCATTTGATATTCCCGGATTCTGCTTGCATACCTATAGAAATTTTGGTGGTTCTTTGAAGATATACTAGCGAAAGGTACTGTAGCCAGCTGGAAACGGCGTTAACAACTAGTAGGGAAGCTACAATCACTACAATATATCAGTTGCTATATCTGAGGAAGCAGTAATAGATACATCTCTGAGAAAGCCTCAGACTACATCTGTGTCCAAGAAGGAAAAGCTTAACGAAAAAGAAGCAACGACAGTTCATGATCGCGTCGTTGCACGAGCTGAACGCTTCCTGGCCTATATATGTAATGTAATGGGCGTGCTGGATAAACACGATATATTCCAAAAACACATCAGATTAAAACCGAATCGACACCTTTAATCTGGACTCTCTCCGGCTTATTCATTTTTCTGCCATATACGTGTCTAAGGCTTCCTCTAGGTATTTGGGATTTGTGGGTCTATAGCTTTCTGTTTGGGAACGGTGAACGCAGCGACACTTGCGGCGACAGTGAATCTGGTGGTGACTCTTGCGACGGCTTTATCCATGGTGACAATCCTTGCATAGACATCGACCTAAGCTGCGGTCGCCTTCGCGGCCTTCATGCACATGTAGAGTAACATGAATGGTCCGATTCATACTACTTCGGTTTAATATACTACAACAGGTAATGAAACCGATGACTCTTTATTATGTAGCTGACCGTTCATTGTTCATTTCCTCTATTTAGCCCCTATCAGAAATTGATGCTACCATAATTTCACTTGTGTGTGTAATTCCATATCTGCGCGTTGCGGCATCGATTCAGAAATCATAGATCTGCTGTGGACTTTGTAATACGTGATCTTCTGTGGTATTGTTCATACATGGTAGCTGTATGTCGAACCTCTCAGGTAAAACGTATTGATAAAGAGATCTCCGTAGATAGTTTAATCTATGTCCAGAAACATGACCTTAATGAGCGTCGATGAACAGTGAACATACCTTTATCGTCATTATTATAACTCTTTTCATAGTAGATTTTGAAACACGGCGTGCGGCATACAGTAGTATGATGTAGTATTCTTTTGCAATAATAATAATCCATTTCTGAAAATTACTTGATCCACTCGTTGTGCAGCTCACAGATACCCTATCATTCTTGGAAGTACAAAAACCATGAGATCACAAGCGGACAGACTTCTCCACTGCATAGGACTTCTTCGTTGTCCGCTGGCCCATTGCCAATGATGGAACTGTAGCTGTCGAGTGATTCTTCTTCATTTTTTCTTTCTTTTGATTTTTCCTGACGTCTCGTTTTGGATCGAACTACCAATACGCCTATACTTTGACCGTACATCATGTTGATAGAAATTTCGTGTGACGGCTCGAGTTGACGTACTTGAAGTTCATCAAGTTTATGTGGCAACATTTCAATACGCCCTTTTCTCTTCTTTCATTATGCTTCAAGCTCTTTTTCAGTGGTGCTGTGTTACAATAATCAACCTACTTGCAAACTTGCTAGAATGGACCTGGCATGATTTCGTATTGTTTTTAAAGATTAAGAAATCTATTGACAAAGAGTACGAGCTGGCACGTTCACGAGAAGGTGAGAGTAGCGCGTAAATGACTTAATATTATTAAAACACACCTGTGTAGTTATTTGCAAGGACTGTGGTGCTACTGGTCATGCTAACAAGCGTTTTAAAATCTGTTCCTTAAACATCAGACACGGAAAGGCACCTGGTAAGCATACAAGATACGGTTACTTAAGATTTTTTCTTATCAGCTTCTTTCTCTTTGCAAGCTGCTCTCAAACGAAAGCTTACTGTTACCGAACAAGCTGAGACGTCGAAGGCAAAAAAACGCGGAAGATATCAGAAAGCTGAAGAAACCGCAAATACAGACGCTTCAGAAGAACCATGTCCAACCTGTGGTGGTACCGATCATACCCGATCATCGTCTAAACGATGCCCCATGCATAAAGCATCGAAGAAAGACATCATTGCAGACCGACTTGCTCAAAAAAAATTATGAAACGTTCACACGCAAATTACCCTTTCCATCTGTCGTACGCCCAGAGCACGAAGAAGCACTACGCACGAAAATCATATGGTTGTCCAAATTTTTGCGCGAAGTAATATTTCGTGCCCAGTTAGTTGTAAACTCGTATATAATCGCTAATTCCGATCGCGCAATACCTTCATACATATATACGCAGAACTTTTGGTGTTCTGCCAGTCAATTGGTAATGGGAATCGAGGTCAGCAATAACAACAGCAAGTTTCCACGAGAGATGTACGAGCATTGGGAGGATTTATTGACTCGTCACCCAAATGCTGTGTATCGCGTTGGCGATTTTACGGGATACAGTGGTAGTCTATCGGCAGCATGTGTCACATTAGCATCCACGTATTACAACAATGTGGTGGAGAACTTCGAAAACCGAGTGAAGTTTTACATTTCACGAAGGCTGGCCACTCTTGCACCTGTAAGACCCAAAGTCGGGAGGTACTTCTTACTTATTTTGGTAACGTAGAATCTGTACAAGAGTCAGGCCAAGGCAATTGCCGGGGACTATGTGTACGAACGTTTAGCTAAGGGTGATCCATACTGGCCATTTCCTGATAAGCCAATTGACTCTGAAGTTGAATCCGACGTGGAGACCATATGTTCCGAATTTACAGGATTAATGCCAGTAGAACCAACTACTGCAGAACGACTCTCTGTACGTCCTGGAGAGTACGTGCCAGTACTGGCTTATATCCTTAGAATGCATGAAGACGAACACAAGAAGGCAGGAAAAGAGTGCAAAGATTTGCCTCGTTTGTTCTCTTTATCACCTTCACCATCTATGCATTGGCGATTTGTGTCAATCAATTGCAACGTTCTTGCAGCCTTAACAGGTCTTACACGTGGAACGATTACGATGCTAAGCTCGCTCGGTTCTATCAAATGTATGACTTTTCCAAGTTCGGCTATAAGACGTAAGCAAGAGCGCTCATTAGATAACCGTCTGATGCAGTTTTTTCTATAGACTTGAACAACTGAAAAATTCGGCAAACGAGAGCGGCATAGCATTCAAGGCTGTTGTTCTGAGTGATGTATATAGCGTTGATATACAGTTTGCTCGAGCTCGGAAACCGGAAGCTGCAATCATCGACACGAGCCTTTCAGTTGACGATCTGACTATGGAGAATGTATATGAGCATTTTCCCCCATGTGCCATAGATCCTGGTATTAATCAGGCTTTTACTGCTGCGTACGGTCAAAACAGCGAGCATCATAAAATAAGACGATGTTCTACGAACGAACATTATTCATATACGGGTTCACCGAACAGAAATAGGCGGATGCAAGCCGAAAAGAAAGAACAAGGTGTCGAAGAGATTGAGAGCTCCCTGGAATCCGGAAAGACGCCTGACATCGAGTCGCATAACCACTATCTGGAGTGCATTTTTCTTCATATGAACACCTTGTTCGAGTTCTACGGCCTGGGAAGAGCAGTGGCAAGGTTCCACGGTTATCAAGGAGTGCAAAGAGCAAGAGAAGATATGGTTAACATTCTTGTATCGGGCGGAAAAAAATACAATCGCAAAAAGAGAAAGCGCACGCGATCAAACAGGAGAACACGAAAAAAGGTCGTAAACGGCGTAAAGACGTACAGAGTAAGAAATGTACGGCTGGCGATAGCTCATTAGCTCAATGGCAAGTATTTTAATTAAACCAATTCACTACCAATAGTAACTAATGAGTTGCAAACAGTGTCCCTCGTCCAAATACTTCCGCCGAACGAAGCACGCTCAGAAGAAAGGGATGCCTTCATCACTGGAGGCCCGCGAAGTTCACCAATGAAGGGAAGAAGACGCCTTTGATTGTATTTGGCGATGGGATGTTCAATAACAACTGTAACTACAAGGGGCATCGCAAAGGTGTGGTCAACATCCTATGGAGATCCTTGAAGAGAAGGGAAAGACGTGGAGAGTTATTAGTCGTAACAATTGACGAATACCTTTCGTCGCAGGTCAGTATTATGATGCTGGTGACACCGATGTGCTCAAATATATGTTTAGATCTGCCATAGTTGCCGAAACAGATCGCTGCAAAAAGTTGTAACCGGCGATCACATCTCCCACCACAGCATCTTGGAATGCAAAACCTGTAAGATGTTGTGGGATCGGGATGTGATGGCAAGCAAGAACCTATTTCGGATCGCTGAATCGATCTGGAGGGGCCAAGACAGACCAGCTGAATTTGCCAGGCCTTCAAGGGACAATATCGCCGCTACGAATGCGGTTCCCTCCACCGGGAGGGTTTAGATTTTTACGGTAAGCTTGTCATTGCATATGTAAAGTTTAAAGCAATTTTATTGATCGATCCTTTTAGGTGTTTGCATCGGTAAGTCCTTCCTCAGAAGTTCAGGCATGATACTCAATAATGAATGTTGGTGACGCTTGAAATGACTTTTTGCGTCGCGTGAGAATCGATACACACGGTTCTCGATTGACGCAAAAAATCATTTTAGGCGACGCAAAACGTTCTGCAAAAAACAGTACACGGACTTAGGGACACAGGTTACCCGATCCAATTGTTCTCCATGGCTGCTTATCGACTGTCCGGCTTATAAGTTTCCGGCACCATCGTCTTGTTTATATTACTTTTTTCCCTCGATCCATTCACGGCTTACCACTGTCTACACGTGTGATCGTTTATTTTTCAATAAATTGGCGCCAACCACGCCCATATAAAAAAAATGTTTTTCAAATCTTCAATTTCGAATTATTGCAACATGAATCCAACGTCTAATACAGTTACCGAAGTTATCGTTGATGAGAAGAAGTTTTACTGCGTCGACCAGTTGCCACCATGCCCAGAGGAAGGTTTCGCTGATAGGAAAGCAGTTCGCCAACTTTTGGATGCCTATGCTGTAGGAAACTACTCTACCTTAGCCACCAAGCACAGCGGTAGTGGCGTTCTCCATTTGAAATGTTACAAGGGGAATGTATATCGCAATACGCGCAACATTGATGAGAATGCACGTCAGAGGCTAGCTAAGACAGCTCTTGTTGGCTGTCCCTTCTTGATCAGACTTTGTCAAAGAAAGGATGGTAGATATTACTTGGTCAGCCCGAAAAAGGCTGAAGAAAGATATCATAATCACCCTCTTACACCACAAACATTTCTTCATCTGCTAAAGGAAGAAAGGCTATGATAACTGAGAAAGATGCCGAAAAGATCGCAACCCTCATGGAAGGACACGTCGAGACTAGACGCATCCAAAACGCCTTGGCCGATGAACAGGACAAAGTTAACAAGTTGACTGTCCATGACATCAACAACTTGAAACACCAGCATGGAAAAACCACCACATTCGACTTGCATGATGCTGCGACCACACTTATCAGGAATATGGAATCAAAAGGCTATCACGTTCATTTTAAACAGAGTGAAAATGGCTATTTGCGTAATTTGTTCTTTACATCAGAGGAAATGATCAACAGAGCTCATCGCTTTCCCGAGGTGATGGTTATCGATGCAACATGTAGCACCAATAATGCGAAAATGCCTTTAATCGCGGTTCAAGGTGTTAGTAATCTTGGAGGTATGAGGCTTAAATCATTCCCTGTCGCCTTCTGGTGGGTTGACAATGAGCAGCAAGAAACGTACATGTGGTTCTTGCAGCATTTAAAGGCAATCATGTCTGAGAATAACGAAAAAAGTACTGTTTTCGTTACTGATAAGTGTGTTGCATTAATGAATGCGTTGGACATCACATTTCCCAGCAACGCCAAACTTCTTTGCACTTGGCGTATGATAAACAACATCGCAAAGTCATTTTCAGGTGTTTTTGTTGACGTCAAAGATAAGGAAAAATGCACGAAATGATTGGCAGTGAAACAGTCGAGCAATTCAATGGATACCGTCAGGAACTCTGGAGTTTAGTTGTAAATAGAAAGCTCCAACATCAAAAGCCTAAGCGTGACATCTGCGCATATTTTTCAGCTGAATGGCTCTGCTGCATCGAGAAGTGGGCCGGATACCATACCAGCCATCTGATGCACCTTGGCTGCACTACCGCGCAACGAGCCGAAAGTGGACATAGAGCATTGAAGAGTATTAGCTCGGTTCAACCACTGCCAATTGCATTCGATAGAATCCACGGGTATCCGCAGCAATTTGAGAGGGGCTACTCCGATATGCTGATCCAGGAATCGACACATATCGATGTCCTGCTTTATCAGAACAAGCTATTGGAAAAGCTCTTCTGTCGAGTGTCTAAACGAGCCTTGATTACGATAGAGAATGAGCTACTATATGCGAACGAGAAAGAGCTCATGTGCACATGTCAGTCATGGTTCTTGTTCGGAATCCCCTGTCGACACAAGCTACCTCACGATTGACAGCTGGAAGTTCATGACATCCCTGAGAGATGGCTCTTGGACTCCTCGTCAGAGCTGATAGAGCAATGCCAAGTGCCAGTCTTGGAGCCCACCGAATCATGGATGAATTGCATAATCAAGCTTCAGCATGTATTCCGGCAGTGCGAGGGTCAACAGCAAATTGACAGATTGATGGCTGATGTCAATAAGCTCATCAGCAGAAACAAAAACAACATCAGCCACCCGCCAATGATGCTTCCAGTAGTGAGCGAAGTCAAAGCGCCCGGTAGATCAGCGAAGCAGCGAAGACGAACAGCCCTTCCTAAAGACTTGGGAAAGAAGGCATGGAGAAAACTTGCTCTCGATAGAGTCCAGGTAACGTATAGACTTTGCACCTATAGAAATACTCACAGTCGGTATCTTACGGAAGGCTGGAGTCAAGGCTATGGTTAAAAAATACTCAAAGAGAAGAAGTTGGTGAAAGAAGATGCGTTATTATCACAGAAATCTTCAGTCACGCAGAAAAGAAGACGAGTCGAAGATGCGGTCGTTGATGAGGGTAATATATGGGATGGGCACCAGTCTAAGAGTCAATGCCAGTGACTTTTACTAGATATTCTTCTGAAACAGGATGAACATAATTCATCCCATCTCGACCAGCAGTATGTCCATGAAATTCCTGTTCTCGCAAAGAAATTAAAAAGTCTAAGATTGACTTTGACGTGCACCCCGAGGTCGATCAGTCTGCCATCATCACAACATTTGATCCAAAGGGTGACGGCTGGTGTGGTTTCAGGGTTTTCGCGCATCTTGTGCATGGACATGAAGATCGATTCCCGATTGTCAAATCCAATATGTTGGCTGCTTTCAAGAAGCACAAACTTATTTACGAAGATGGCTTCGCATTTGACGTGCAACATCTTGAGGAGGTAATCATAGCTGGTATGGAAATCGACCCAAACCTAGAAGAAAATATACTTGCCTGCAAAAGTACTAGACCTTGGTTTTCTGCCCCTAATTGCGCTCAAGTTGTCGCCGACGCATACAACCAGCCTGTCTGTGTATACTCAGACAACATATTGTTTCCGTCACAGACTTTCTTACCTTTATCTGCGCCCAAAAGTCAGAATGAAAAGCCCCGTTCCCTCATTCTACATCACATCGGCGGAAATCATTGGGCGACAGTAAATGTGAAATACCATGTTCAGAAGTCATGGCCAGCTGTAAACAAATCGTTCTTCTATGCTTGCCAAAAACATGGAATTGCTAACCATTTTCCAACTTATTGGAACAAATGGGGCCAATTCCCAAAGCATAAAAAGTAAATAATATATTTTATCCTTATTGATTACGACACATAACTATAGACTTTTTTTTTAATATTAATGGCCTTATACTTACTCAATCACCGTAATAATCATATATTCATCTTTTCTAACGTGTTAATTTCACTACATTCTAGAAGCACTAACAGGAGGACACTGCAGGGAATAAAAGCGGTTCTTCCACAAAGGCAACTTAGATACTTTTAGAGCGGAACTACGGGTCCTCAATGGATCTTATTGTTTCTTCAATTTCTTTAAGAAACGGACGTGTCTATATTTATCCACAATGATTAGTGACGATATATGTAAGGCAAATGTTCAGAAATTTTGTGAACACGAAATTGCTTTCTGATTTGAAAGATAACGAATCAATATGCAATGTTCGAGCAATTGTCAGTGTCCTAAGGGGTACGGTAAGTTGAAACGATCGCCGTTGTACGACAGTACAAACGTTTCCGAAGAAAATACACCGTTTTATTTAAAAAAGGCTTTTTGAAAAAGATGATGTGCGATGCGCGAACATGCAGCATTCACTTAACTTTTGGACGTTCCGAAAGACACGACCACACGCCTAAGCTAATTAATGACTTCTGACTTGTTGAAGTCAAAATACTTGTTCATTATAACATTATGCGCCATTAACATGTAATCCGATAGCCATAGCGCTAAAGGCTCTGTATCTTGCATTTGTTGTTGTTTCTGATGCTGCTTCAGTTGGCTCCGATGGTCATCAACCCCTTCATTTTTTTAAAAAAAAAAGGTGGAATATCAATCAGCATCGTTGAACACACAATTTACTAATATTCCTATTGGCGCAAAAACAAAGGAAATCCAAAAATTTTTTTTGAAGAATACTCTCATATTGTTACTCATATTGTTACACATATCTACTGTTGCCATTGGTTCCGCTTATAGCTTTTCTTTTATCTTTTGTTAAATACCTTTCCATAAAAAATGGTTAGCGAGAAAAAAGATCGATATAATAAATAATAAGAAAAAGAGCTACGTTTTGATATAAAATTGACAAAAATTAATTTTTTGAGATGTTGATCAAACTTTTTGCAAATGCACCTAAAATGAGCAAAAACCACAGAGGTTAACCTTGCCAAATAGCCACTTTTGCTTGCATTTTGACAAAAAAAATATTTGACAAAAAAATACTAACAGATAGAGTAAAAATTGAAGAACACGTAGATATTATTCACCCTTTATTTACTTGAATACTTCTCAAGAAAACGGTGAAGAAAGGATCTTTCGAAAAGGATCGGGTATCGGACCTCTTGCTCCTTCCATATTGGGATGACGTTAATCTTTTTGATTTTTCAAAATCCTAATGTTGTCCGGACACCGCACTTCCGGAAGGCATCAGTGCTATTGTGGGAGTCCGGGAAACGGATCGGGTAACCTGTGGTCCCTAAGAAAAATGTTTGCGATCAGCTACATGTCCTTTTACATTCAAGTTGAATGCAATATTTCACTGCCTTCTTATCGCAGGACCGTATTCGGAAGAATATAGGAGAAAATACAGTGTCACCTCTCTTAATTAAGGCCTCAAACTTTTCAACCCACGTATTGTCAATATTTCGCTGTGACCAAGAAGGGGAATTACTACGGACACTCCAAGGCGACAATCCAACGGGACACTCCAATACCCCCAAATTCTGAACGGATAGTAAAATAGAAGTATCACTAGTTGCCATACTCAGGTGTAGTGTAACGCAGAAACAGCGAAGTCTCTCACAATGGAGTGTCCCGTGGTGGAGCGCCCTGCAGCAGAGCCGGATACACTACAGTACGCGCTCTATATAAGGATATTTGATAAATTTGAGACCATCCTCCCAAGTCCTATTAGCAAATATTCTCGAGAAAATAATAACCTCCCTGTGTGCCCAGAATATTATTATATCAAGTATCTACTGCAGCATATCTGAAGATAATTGTTGGGACCCGGCAACAAAAACTCTGCTGCAGGACACTTCACTATGGGACACTGCACTATGGGACACACCACTGTAACCGAATTAAGCGTAGATACTACACTCCATCCTTTTTTGAATGATTTTGGGGGCTGCAGTGTCCCGTTGGAGCGTCCTTAGCAATTCCTTATAATTTCATCCTGTCAACTGGAGTATGGAAAAATGAAGCGCAGAGTACTTGAGGCGATGCAAAAGTCCGGCGAGATATATTGTGGAAGTTGCGTGGGGCAGCATGCACCGGCTAGTTTGTTTGTATTCACCGGTGGGCGGAAGATCGGATCAACGCCGACTGGCTGAGGTCTCTCGCCTATTGGTAGGCTGGTCTTCGCTTTCGCCTTGTTCGTCCGTCTTCCTTTTTTTTTTTTTTTACAGTTCACCGAAGCTAAAGTAATATAATGGGTCACCGAGGCCACATATGCTGTAGCGACGTCAAAGGAAGACAGAAAGACCGAGTGAGAATACCCTTTATTTCTTATGACTACACTGATATTTCACAGAAAGACTGCCGAAGACGACGTACGTGCTGTGAGAGATACAGGTAAGTGTGCTACTCGTGTTTCCCGCTACGCTTCTTTGCTCGTCTTGTTGTTGGCCTCACTGTTTGTCTCGCTGACTGGGTCGCCTATTCGCCTCACCTGTTGGCCTCGGTATTCGCCACGCTTGCTCGCCACGCTTCTTCGCCTCATTGTTCGTCTTGCTGAGCTCGCTCACCAAACGATTCATTCGATCCGGCGGCATCATCGTATCGCCATGACATGGGATGCATCGGGAACCCATGGGTTGATCGTTGGCGGGATTCAACCCACCTCCGGAATGGCCCCCCCACAGAGCCAGAACCGTACACCAACTGAACCAAGATGGACGTCGTTCCAGCCCAACAGGCAAATGCCATCAGGACCGTGCCGGGGTTTGCCAACTCTTACCTCAAGAGCCAGCGGTTGTGCACGAACTTTAGAAATGAATCTCTGGCGTCACGCAAACCAGTTCGAACCAGGAGCGCACAACCAGAAGAGCATACACCCAACTAATCATACGTCAAGCTCTAAAGCGCATGTCGGCCAACACACCGGAGTGAAAGCTATCCAGATGATTCAGCGCCTAGAACCAGTCTGACCCTGTAGACCGGACCCACAGGAACATACGTTAACCGACTTTCAAGGCAAAGCCAGCTAAAACGGAGGTATTTTAAAGAATCATCTCTGGGAACCTACCATCCCCACAAGACCGAAGCCTTGAGACGTGCGCAGGCTAGCCCAATGAAGGGATAACCAGCCAAGCAAGATGCTTAACCCAAAGAACAATCAATCCGAAGACCAACTGCCCTAAGAACGCACGCTGCCACGTAGTTTAAGGATAACTCCTTGGGAACATGACCTGCCCGCGCGTGTTGGCCAACTCCATAAAGGTGAGAACCAGTCAGCTGAAGCTCCAATCCAGGAATAAACCCGGGAAGCCGTTACCCAACCCAAAGGAGCACGATGATCCGATGGACACGCGAAATCCCAGAAAAAAGATCGCCTTAAGACCATGTAGAGTCATCCCGGGACGGGAATCATCAAACCCTAAGACAATGCGCCAGATAACAGAAGTTACCTACTAATAAGTTTCCTCCTCCTTCAGAAACCCATCAGCCAAAAGGACCGAAATCCTTAGGGACGACTTTGAGGTTTGGCACGACAACTAGCGTACTAGTTACTGGACGGCGACCAATCGAAGGACCAGCGATGCATATGGTGTCAAGCCTCGGTCTTGATTTGCATAGTCTAACTTCCCTGAGTCTCTAAAAAAAAAGGATGGATACGTATGGCGGGTTGTTATCTACCCACCATACCGTAGCCCGTAGCGCAAGGTCTATCCAAAATAATTAGTAAATAAGAAAAGAAAAACGTAATAAACATACCTTTTAGGAGGAATACCGGTCGAGAAATACTCAGTAGACTATGCGGGATTATGGCACCAATCTCTGTGGGGATCATTCCGGAAGCGAAAGGAAGGTCGATCTGCGCCGTAACTCCTACGTACATGAGCTCCGTTTATGGTCCCTGCCCCGGAGTGGGAAACTACAATAGCTGGGTTACACTTTGTGAAACAAACACTACTAAAAGCGTACCTGATTGATCGGCATTTGCGTTCTTGCATAACACCGACGCATAGGTGAATGGCGTAATGTCGGTGACGATCTGTAGTTGACATGTGAATGAATGGGAAGGATCAAGTGAATGGTACTGCCCTCGACCAAAGGTAGAAGTTTCAGAGCCCGACTTGTAAATGGAGACCGTACTCTCGAAAGAGCATGTCGAAATCTGAAATGGGAGTTAATGAGGAAAGAATAAATGATCGAACGATTCCTAAAGCATACCTTGTTGAAATAAATAGAAACGCGTAGAAAACGCGAGATACGCGTAGTTCCGGAAACTAAAGCAACGTGAAAAAACCGATTTTGTTTGGAATATAGCTTACCGGAAAGTTTTGTTGCAAGAAGAGAATAACGAAAGGGTGAAAGCAGTAACAGAAAAAAAAAGAATGAGATAAACGATAAAGTTAAAAAAGAACAAGAAAAAAAAGAGAGAAGTAGAAAGAGAACAAATATAAAAAAACTCGTTAGTCGGCATCATCAGCAAAGAGTGGCCAGCTCTTTGCAACGTCTTGTATGTCTGGCCAGGACAACAAGAGCGCATAATGATGATGTTGGCCTCCGACACTGAGTACAAGAAGTATAAAGAAGAGAAGGAAGACTTACCAAAAGAAAGATATAAACGAAAGAGAAAAGAAAACGAAAAGGAAAAAAAAAACGGCCTTTTTAAAGGCCTCTTGAGAAATCAACCTCAGCGCGTTATGTCACTCCCCAAGATAATGCACCGTTTACCAAGGAAACAGAAAAAGGTGAGTGTATTGAAGAGATCTCTCATTTCGAATGCTTATTGCAAAGGGCATCAGCTCATTCGAATGTCATGCAGTCCGGTCATTCAGTTGAATGCTGCGAAATCGCGATTATGAAAACAGCCGAATGTAACCGGTAACTACATTGCACTTTCCGGGTATTCATTCACAGTATATTTTTGCTAAGTAAGTAACTCATCCTTTCTTCAGTATGATTTTACTGCCGGTCTTAATGGTAATTGCATAAACAGATTGATCCCGTTACTGCCGTCGGATTTTCATTAAAGCAAGGAAAGGAAGGGTGCCCTTACAATATCAAATGTCGCTTCTCGTTACAAAAGGCACTTGTATATTTAGAGCGCTGTAGGTATGTGCAATGGAGTTTGCTTGCCTGGTCCTTACGTGATCGATTAGGCGGGTCTGGCCTACCGTCCTCTCATAAATCTGCGTCATGACGGCCGTATCTACGGTACAATAGGAAGCTAGCTGCAGCTTACATCAAAAACATACAAGATGTCCTCAAGTTGAAAGACGTGGAAAAATAGAAAGGAGATGGCGGTTTAGGGAAGTGTCGTTGTGAAAAATAGATGTCCAATGGGCGCAAAATTTATTCGAGCAGCATAAAAAATAACTCATGGTTAGTAAACGAAAGATGCTTTGAGGTCTTTTATTTATCCCCCCGAAGGGGTAATCTAGCGATTACACGGTGACCCAACCCCGCACCGAAGCGGTGGGAGCGGGTAGAGGGAGGACGGTTGGCATCTAGGAGCGGGCGATTGTGGGACGGTCTGCAGAGGACTTGAAGCGATCCAACGTCTGGCGATCTATCACAAAAAAGAAATCAGTGATGCTGAGTGTGATAACGTTTACTTACTTGAGTGGTGAACATAAGATACACACACGGCCAAGACGGCTCGGGACAGAGGTGATGCAGCCTAAATAAGAGGCAAAAAACATGAATAATCTTGCAAATGTAATGGATTGACGTTCTTACCGGGGACGTTAAAGTTGAACAGAGTCAAAGAATAAAAAAGATTCATGCATCTCTTTAAATACGGATTATTCTGGTATGAACTCATCGTGAAACATTTTCATGTTTTGTTCCCTAAAACGCTTCTCAACTTATTCTTTTACCAAATATTTTTATATAGAGTGCTTAACGAAGTGTATCCGACTCTGCAACGGAGTGATTCAGTGTAGGACACTCCACTGTGAGACGCTTCGCTATTTCCATACTACACTACACCTTATTATGGCAACTAACGACACTTCTATTTTACTAGCCGCTCAGAATTTGGGGGACCGGAGTGTCCCGTTGGAGTGTACCTTGTAATTCCCGACCAAGAAAATGCTTATATAAGTTTTGATCACCTCGCTAATACCGATATTCAATGCGTTTTTGGGATTGGAAACCAGTCGGTCTTTTTTGTCTGGGTCATAAAGCATACATATTAGAGAATTATTACCATTAGCATGCCAGTTAATGTACCTGAAGCAATACCAAATGGCTGAGTGCGATGTAGACATCATTTATCTGTCGATAATTATTGCTGAGACGTCCGACCGTTAGTCTATAATTTCTGTATGCAGCTATATTGACATCCTAGCGATCTGTATTCTCTGGCAAAGTCAGGAAACAGCGATTGAAACGTGATCACTGCAAGGGCACCTGCGGGAATGAGTATATTCAACATCTCTTTTAAGCATGATCTTGACTTTCCATTGATTCGTTCATAAAAGAAATATTCACGCTCTGCTTGACGTTGCAATTTCAGAGCATAACAGTCTTTTTGGCGCCCACCAAGATTGGTGCCAGACACAAAGCATACTGACGTCAGCCAGTGGAATATTTATCGTGTCCTTTGTTGTCGTTATATTTCAGCTCGTTACCCTCCTCTTTTTTTTTTAACATCGATGTTTGCTGAAAGAATTATATCGACAAAAGCTGGATCCGGGAGAGGAAACTGAAAGAGACCCGACACATATCTCAGATAAGCAGAGCATCGGACAACCAGCCATTGAAGTCAAAGATGACAGATATTTCAAGACATCGGTTTCTATACAGCAATCAACAACTTTTCGGTGATGACTTGTAAGCATTATCAGAGACAACATCACGCATCACACGCTCCCATTCCACAAGTTATCCGTTCTGTGCCACCAGTGCAGTTCCGTGCACTTTCCATTCCGGGAAAGCGCAAGCGCGGCGGTTCCAATTCACTCACAAAGGAAGCTTGTGAGAAAGCGTTGTATAGCTCCTGCGAAAATCATTTATCGGAGAAGATCCAAGCCTTTTTGGAGCAAGATAAAGGGAAAATCCACTCACGAGCGTCTCAAGTGCAAGGTGAAAGCAGCATATCGAGGAATCGCGGAAGACGCGGCGGATATCCTCTCGCAGCAGCTGGTTACAGCTGTGCCAGCCAAACACGTGACCAGCACAATGGGAAAGGACTTCCGCGTCCAAAGTGCGTGAGACGTATTCGTAGACGAGCATTTCAGTGCTACTTACGACAAACCGGTCGAAAGGACGGAACGAGAGAGTGGACAATCGAAAACAAAAACGAAAGAAAAGACAAGGAAAAGAAGAACCAGAAAGTCGAGATACTGACACCTGATATTCCGCTGTCTAGAGCATTACGCCAAGATCTGACGGAAGAAGCTCGCAGTCTGTTTATCGAGGAGATAGAAGAGAAAGCTGCTGTCATTACAAACATACTCTTTGAACTTTCCGGGATTGCCCGATTCTCATACTATGGACTCGCTTCAAAACAAACCGTGCTATCACTCGAACCGTGCACAAGTGAAGAGCCGGAGCGCATATTCAACATATCGTCGGCGGTACCTAACAATTTCCTGATTCGAGACGAATTGCTGAGGAAGAACCATGTGGTAGATTTATGCACACCTCTTGAAGGACTTCAATTATATATAAAGAGCATTGACCAACGTACGAATGTACCTTCTTCAAACGATTTCAGAGACCTTCTGTCGCAAAGGCATTTGCAACACATGTACACGACTCACTTGGGAACAAACGGAAGGTCGAACGTAGAAGGAGTAGCATTATGGGGACAATTCTCCATACAAGGGAATGAGGCAGGATTCCATAGGGCTCCAAAAGGAATGACATGACTGTAACCACAGCGATAGGGCAATATGCCACTGCCATCAAGAACCATTTTTCTGGAAGCCTGACAGAAAGAATGTTGGATCATTTGTTCCGAGTGTTGCTTTATCTTCATCTGGCACCGCAACGGGAGCAATAGTTCTACTCGTTGAAACAAAAAAGACAGGAGGAGCGAAAATTGCAAAAACAATAGGCCCTAGAACAGCCCCATACTCTCGGCAAGAAGGGTATTTTATCTAACGTAAAAAGGGGTATGCGTACGATCGCTCACCTGTTGCATCGATATGCAGACGGTCCTCAAGATAAATTAGAGCACAACTTATCCTATCCCTTCCATAAGCTGCACGACCTTTGTCTCTCCCCGTCGAACAGAAGGACTACTAGAAATATATACATCGAGGAGCTTGGTCTGGAGAGCGGCGACGAGGATGAAAGCGATGATGAGGAGAGCGAAGGAAGGGAAGAAAGCACAGTGGCGCACGACATATCTGGAAACATCTCAGCAAATATCCGCAATGAAGTACCAACGGCAAGTCTTAACGCTTTAAACGCAATAGCTGCGCTCAGTAACGATTGGCGGAGGGATAAATGAGCTCAAATCGAGAGGACATCCCACAAAAAGGATCTTAGACCAAAGAAGATCTCAGCGTTGTTGAAGATTGTCCGCCTGCCTTACCCATTTATGCCAAAAACGTTGCAGGATGAAGATGGGAAAAATATCCCTATCCCGGCAATCCATCAAATACCATTTATGGAGGATGGTCATGTCTCATCGGAACGTCCGAAAGTTTAGTGAATGCTGCGTGTTCGCACATCACATGTCATTTCTTTCAAACAACCCCTTCTAAATAAAATGAGTGCGTCCTCTTTAGAAGCGTTTATGCTATCGTACAGTGGCGATCATTTCAATCAATCATTTTTCTTCAAACATTGGCGGCCGCTCAGACGTTGCATATTTATTCGTCATCTTTTAATTCGGAAAGCAATCTCATATCTATGAAGCTTCTGGACATCCGCCTATCATTTTGGCAAATAATGTGCTTTGGGCAACTGGTTATGGAGATTTCGGTATCGAAGTATTGCCTCGGATACGTCCTTGAAATGTGCACGTATTATCACTCGGTGAATCAAGCATCTACGAGCTGTTTTGTTCTGACAAATTAAGAAAGTTCACCGTTTTATCCGAAAATGCTGAATCTATTTCTTACGTTGGACATGCACGACTGGAGACTGATGCTATCACCGGCTCATTCTTTGACTTAGGTATATTACACAAGACTTGCCAAATGCATAATTTGCGGTTTCGTGATCGGGTAACCATAACCAACAACGGAATGGCTGTCCTTGACGGGAACATAATAAATAAGAACATCACGCTGTCACGTTGATCTATGAAAAGCGCAAGAAGCATAAACAGCGAGCTGCAGGAGCGTTCTCTTTCGCTGAAGACAATTATTGATTATGGCCAAGAGTGCATAAACCATAAACAGAAAAATCATCAAATCTGTTGCCAGATTGTAGGTGTACCTACCTATAAGCCAGAGTTCTAGTCATTCATTCATTTTTTTAACTCTTTTAAGGATCGACGAATTGCCAGAGGAAGACATATCCACGGAAATCAAGGAACAGGAACTGTGTACCCGATACCTTGCCCCTACATTCCAGCCTTTGCTTGATGATCCGGAAAATAATGCGTATTTCCGATGGACAGGTACCACAAATGATGATGCAAAAGCGTTACCAAAAGGGTCAATCTCTACAGGCCGTCCGGATGCTATGATATCTTGTCTTGAAGGTGTCCAACGCAAGGTGACGATTGGTCTTGCAGAAATCAAACCGGCAGCAGAAAGCAGCAATAATTATTCGGTTGCTAAAGACCTCATTCGTCTCGGTTAGTTCTTCAAAAATGCAATTGATCACAGCAACCTAGACGCTTGTCTCACGATGCAATCTGTTGGCCGTACAATTACATTCTATTTGACCAAATTGATGTCCGATGGCCTTTATTTTATGATGGAACTTGCCACACTCACTACCCCCTCGTCGCTGTCAAACCTCGCGCAATATTTTGTCCAACTTGATGATGTCGTCAAGGTGTTAACGATCTTCGAGCAACATTGCAAGGTTGTATCACATGATGAATTGGAAGTGTTTACTACGCGCAAACGACCTACCTCGTCTGATCAAAGTATCTACCATGTCTTGTCACCTACTCGTGATCGAAAACGTCCTTGTGCAACTCGTCACAACTTTGTCGCATGATTTGTTGACTTTTAGTCATTTCTTTTTCTTTTCTTTATCCCTTCATTCCTTTCTATACATGAATTTTCTCTTTTTTTTATGACAACACACCATAAAGAAATATGAAAGCGGTAAGCTTCTTCTTCCTCGATTATTTGGCACTGACGCGTGAAAGCTTCGCTTCGCTTTTTGAGAGAATTTGCGCTTGTTGCACAAATGACAAGCATTGTCAATGAATAACTCTTTCGTTGTCATGGCGATGTAGGAAACAAAGTTCCACCTTACACCTTTTCGCTTGACCCCCGCGTTACCTGATTGTGTCGGACTATTTGGGCACTGCTGTATTTCTTGCCCTTTAATTAGAGATACAATCTCCGCCATAATAGTTTGAGCATTGTAGTGGCAGTACACAGAACTTCAAATAAATCGGTGTCTCACGGCGTTTTTATCATTCTTCCAGCAAAATATCACAGGCATTATTTAGGCACTATCTGGCACTATATGGCACTATTTGGGCACTATTTGGGCACTGTTGGTGCTTTTTTTTTTGACAAAGAGAAACCTCTATATTTCAAAGTCTCTCCTTGTTAAGACACAAAGCCTTTGAAATCACTTAAATACAGGCTATCACTTGCATCACTGATTCTTTGTCATTAACAATTTTTTTTCCAGATATCTATTTCGCTCAGCCGTACTCTTGACAACTGACCAGGATTACTCAATTAAATTAAATTCAGGAGAATACGGAAGAAGTATACATAAGGTATCCTCGGGAGTGAATATACTTTCCAATGTCGGTTAAGCTATGGATAGGAGCATTATACATGACAAGATAATGTCCTTTCATTTCTGGATAGGCGGATGTCCTGAAGGTTTGTAGATATGAGATCGTTTTCTGAATCAGAAGATGACGAATAAATATGCAACGTTTGAGCAGCCGCCGATGTTCTAAGAAATATGATTGATTGAAATGATCGCCACTGTACGATAGCATAAACGCTTCTAAAGAGGATGCACTCATTTTATTTAGAAGGGGTTGTTTGAAAGAAATGACATGTGATGTGCGAACACGCAGCATTTACTAAACTTTCGGACATTCCGATGAGACACGACCATCCTCCATACATTAACATCAGACGATACCTGGTATTTCTTGGTAAAACTTGGATCTATGACCACTTAATACCACTTAAAACCCAGAAGTACCAGGAAGCTTGCTGATTTGACACTTCACTGCATTACTTGGTATTTCCTGGTCCCGTATTTCCGACACTGCGTAACACATTTGTTCAAGCTTTAATGAACGCGTCTATTGAGTATCGCAAGAATGATAAAGACTTGAGGATCGAAAGTTAAAGTCAGCTTATGTAGTTTGTATTGCACAAACCATGGCTTAATGCCGTGATGAACGACGCAGTAGATTTCTTGGAAGCGTTCCTTAATCAGATCTCTGCCTCATTCTAGCTATCGTCCATAATATGACAGCGCAAACATCGCTTTTATTACTGCGCACCCTTATCTCAAGAGCCAAATATCATCCCCAATAACAGTCTACAGTACTTGAACCTCTATAATATGCCAGACTGAAAGAATAAAAAAAATCGTTGAGCAAGAAATTTGCAGCGTGACTTACTGACAGAGTTACACACGAACAAGAAGACTCGTGAATGCTGGTATTGCAACTAAAACTCAACAAAGTATGTAGAGAGCTTAATATCCCTCCTTTTCTTGTACTATGGGGTCTTTCCAATAGCTGCTAACTGTAGGAATACAATGAACGACACGAAAAGAAAAAGATGCTTTTACGCTTGCTGCAAAAAAAATTGCGGAGAGAAAACTGTTTATCGGTTCCTATTTAAATTGCGACTTTTTGGCTTGTTTGCAACTTGTGGTATTTTTCGCTCCGCAGATCCTGTGGAATTCTGTCCTCCCTTCTCTACCTTTGAAGCATTCTTCTACGACATATTCTGTTATGATATTCTTTATATAGAATGTCCAGCCACAAAGTGCGCTTCATTTCACCTTCTCTCGTAAGAAACTACGTCGAGACAACATTACGTGGTACTCTGCTTTTAAATATGTTAGCTCTTGATAAGGCAAAAACAGATTGTCCTAAACTACAGTAACCTCAGTAATATTTGGAAAGTAAGGCGGAAACGTTTGAGTTTAAATAGGTAAAGAATCCGTTCAAACGAAAAAGGAAAAGGGAAGAAAGAAGAGGGCATTGGAAATCTGCTGCTAGATCTTTGCGTCAGTGGTTGGAATATTTGATATGTTTGTCGAACATACCAAGCTGAACCGGAGATCTGAAGCTGACCCATTGCTGAAACGATGGCTTGAAACAATGTAGCTACCAACCCAGTATGTACATGAAACAAGGATGCAAATCTTGAGCGATTTCCGGTTGATTCGTTGCATTCGATGGTGGAATTGTCGTCTATCAAGATTGTAGGAGCCATATGTTCTTGACACACAAGTTATCGCGTCCTGTTCCTGCGGAAAAATACCAGGAATTACAATGTTACTAACAATCTCTCTAGATAACTGACTTCAGGGGTGCAATGCTTGCATTGCTTATTAGGAACAGTAGCGTATGACAAGGTTTACAGACACGACAGATGGGAAAGAATATAAACCCTGGAGATCTACAGAGGAGAAGAGGTTATCGCTTTACGTCTGTTTCCAGTAGAGCGCTAGTGAAACGGGGTAATTACGCAGATAGCAATCCACACATGAACTCATATTGAAGAGGTGCGCAAAGAAGCTGTGCGCTGGCAAGACATAAAATGTTCTGAAGAGCTGTATCGCTAGTTACATGCTACTATGAGGAACAAATCTAAACACAGCCTTTTGGTACACACATGATTCCATGCTCTCTGGCCTACCATCAGGGCAAAAGTGTGCGTAATAATTCTTATGTTAAGGCAAATCAAATAACCACGTCCAATGATGTGCTGTAAGTACAGCAGGATAGCTGCGAACAAAATTGTTCGCATTGTTTTGCATACGGCTACCATTTTCAACTACCAGATTCTCGACCATGTCTATTATGTAACTGATGAAGGTGCACGTGAGGTTTTTTTGTTAATAGATCAGGGATCTTGATTGCTATTTCAACTGCTTATGTGTTAAGATATGGACGAAGGCATGCTAAAGGTTAGGCACAAAAATAGACGTAGAAAGTAATTATTGCGTTGACGGGCATCTATGACTGCTTCATGATATACGTTTCTTTTCTTTTTTCGCCAGTTACTCAAAGAAAGCTCGAATAGCTCGCCTTCCGATGATCGACAAGAATTAAGGATTACAATTCGTTCGGAGTTCTTAGCCACGTGGCAAGGTAAACAAACTTCATACACCGGGAAAATAGTGTTGCACTAACTGCGATGGAAATTCTTATGTTTCATTTTTATCTAGGTACGCTCGCTAAAGGTTTTCTCCCTATTTGCTTTTGCGCTCTCTGTTTTGGGCAGGCAAAGAAGCAAGAATGGAATCAGTTGCAGTTTCCTCACTGTAGTCTGTCGGCAACCGGTCTTACCATAGCGAATGTTCTTTGGTTGGCATGTCTCTGTAGCTGGGCCGACCTAGATAATCATCTACCCATCTTTAAGAAGTATACTTGGGTACTCAGGATATTCGATGTGCATTTTCCGATACACGATTTCGCGAATTGTCAGTGATGGTAGCCGTGATTTCGATTTCCATTGTATTGAGCATTGGGCTCGTAGTGCGCATTGATCGTCTTTGGAGAGCCATATCTCCAAACAGCTTATGAATAGTATAAATTGCCTTCGACAAGAATGGTCCCATAAAATAGGATCGCCGACACCCGTCCTCATTCATTTATGTATCCTTCTTTTTCCCGGTTACAGTTCGTCAGCAAAGCGGACGAACTCGGACGACATGCAGTGAGGAAATGTACTACATTGTCCGTGGAACCAACTTCGATATGAGGCATGCTAGATCTGCAACTTAGTTAACCTGTCGGGATTCGAATGGCAGATTCTTTGCCCACGATCATGTAGCCTCGAACAGCGTCCATCATCTGCGAACCTCAGTGGACTCGTTTCCCACACATACTAGGAGAAAAGGCAGGTCTCTCTTTCCTCTTTAAGCGCACCTGCTGCATTGACTATCGCAAGATCAAGACTCAGCTGAGTGTTCCCTTGATTCCACGAAGATTTCATCCACTTCTGCTATCTTCGGATTTTTTTTTCTTTGTAATAGTCTACTCACTCGCAGTACCTTGTTCCATTGCCATGTATATCGTAAATAGAAAGGATAAACTTATTCTGTTACGGTGGGGTAGCTTTTGTAAACCTGGATATGGGCACAGGAGCGAACTGTTCTCCCCTATGTAAACATCCTGAAGTTTTGTTAAAATAGGCCAAACAAGAGGGCCTTCTCTACTTTCTACGCTGCATTGCTTTGCAGCCATGTTGATTATTTTTCCGTTCCTTCGCTCTTTTTCTCATTCTTTTTTTTTTTTTTTCGTGAGTTTAGCTACGGCGCCGGTTAGCTAAACTGTACATTTGGTACATGGGGACTGTTTCTCAAGACTAAGGAAGTAATAGGTTATAAACTCGATAGCAAAACCCCTTATCGTTGTCAACTGCTTGTCAGAGGACTGTTTCATACGTAAAAAGGAGGGTGTGTGGGCTGATCAGGTGCGTGGATTCTCGGAAGAGAGCTGGTAGCATTTACAACTCCGTCGATCATGACGTTACGGCTATGATGTTACGGTCACAAGTTTGTGTGTGAAAGGGGAATTTTGCATTGTTATCGCATTCTTTTTTCCGCGCAGTTTATGAGCTCGTCAACAGCCCAGGCAGACGCAAAGTTCAGTGTTCCGGAGAAGGTGCTACCTTCTCCTGAAAAGGTGGAAAAGAAGCAGATCCAGTCGCGTCTCGTCATGAGTCCTAGCAGTTCATCAAAAAAAGGCTCTGCTAACGTCATCCTCAGCACCGCATCCGTGGCCAGCAACAAGAAATCGTCTTCAGAAAAGCCATCGGAACAAAAACAACAAACACTTACCGCGCTTTTACGCGTGAATAAGCGTCCTTCCGCGTCTCCGTCCCCTCGCGGGCGCGAACTGAAGCGATCTCGTTCAGCCCATTCCTCGTTGGATACCGTGTTAAAGCAATGGCTGGAGACTTCTCCAGCAAAAAAAGCAAAAATCAGTACAGTAAGTGACGTGACATGGTTGACATCATTTTTATTCACATCTGAACAAATTTCAAAGCATGATCGAATTATTCCAAACAGAGATAATATGAATATTGAATCTTCACAGTATCTTCTTACACACAAACCCGTCTCGAAATACCTTGATTTGGGTACACGCACGATTCAACAGCAGATTTCGAAAGCATGCGGTCTTAATCTTGATCAGCGTATTCTTTCGTTTCAAAATCGAGCGCCAACAAAAGAAAATGAACGGAAAGATATGGACCTGCGTCCAACCAAAGGTTCAACTTCGGTTCCAAAACGACGTATCATGACGTCCCCCGAAAAGATCTTGGACGCACCCTACATGACTGATGATTACTATTTAAACCTTTTGGATTGGTCATCCTTAAATGTCGTCGCCATCGGACTCGATCGCGCTGTATATCTATGGAACGCTGATAATGGCAGCATTGCAGCGCTAAATTATGAAGAAGATGAAGCAATTACCTCACTGTCCTGGTCCGGTGATGGCAATTACCTCGCCATCGGCACCTCTAGCGGCGATACACAAGTATGGGATGTCGAAACCAACACAAAATTACGTTCTATGCTCGGTCGGACGTCGCGTGTTGGCGTCCTGTCTTGGGACCGGCACATTGTATCTTCAGGGGCCAAGGACGGCTCTATCTGGAACCATGACGTGCGTGCGCCACAACATAAAACAGCTGAATTACTGGCACATGAAGATGAAGTCTGTGGTTTAACATGGCGCTGGGATGGCATGATGCTTGCCAGCGGCGGAAACGATAACGTCGTCAACGTCTGGGATGCCAGAAACACAAAACCAAGATTTACCAAACGAGTACACAAAAGTGCTGTAAAGGTAAATTATTCTCTTGCCAAGAAGAAAAAAAAATTGTAAAAAAAGAAGCTTATACCAACTTTTTGTTTTTATTTATTTAGGCGCTCGCATGGTGTCCTTGGAGCCATAATTTGCTTGCCACAGGTGGTGGACGAGAAGACAAACACATTCACTTTTGGAATGCGTCTACGACTGCCCGTGTTAACAGTGTCTACGCTGGTTCGCAAGTCACGTCACTTACTTGGTCTAAACATTACAAGGAGATTGTTTCTACACACGGATACCCAAATAACCATCTTACTGTTTGGGGATATCCCTCGATGGAAAAGTTGGTTGAGATTCCGGCCCACGATTCCCGCATTCTGCATAGCGCCATGAGTCCTGATGGTGAGGTGGTCGCAACAGCGGCAGCGGACGAAAATCTGAAATTCTGGCGACTCTTTGAAAGCGACGGCCAATCCACACTAGGAAGCGGACGCGATCGATTTTCCATGTTAAAGAAAACAAAGAGCATCCGTTAAATTATATAAAAATCATGACTTACATCTACTTACTGAACCAAAAAAAAAAGTAAACAAAGCAACAACTTGTCTGTGTCTCATTAACTTCATCATATGCTACGTCGAAAGATGACGACTATTTCTCCTTCCTGCATCTGTTTACTGCAGCCTGTGCGTCCTTCATACGCGATTGCTCTTAGATGCAGCGTCGTGCAGGAACCCCCATTCTGCTGCGCAATACAAAAAACAACAGACAACATCATTTGGTCCGGGAAAAGCCGATCTGTCCATGGCGTCACAACATTCAATTGAATGATTTGCATATGAATTTACAAAACCTAGCTGAGCATGTTTTCACTTTTTTTTTTAATTACTGACTTCTAGATTTCTTGTACTGCTGCAAACGATAGTACTAGCGCGTGATGAATCAAAAATTATTATTATTAAACCACATGTTTTTGCCCTCCTATCCATCTGTGCTCATATCATGCCATCTTATGTTGACAACAGAAACAAAAGAAGACGTGGAGGAAGGGTGACCTGAAACCAATAGTAATAATAATAATAGCAATAGTAAAAGATGTTTTATGGTTACATAGATTAAGTGCTAGCTAAGCTTTTTTTCTTTCCTTCTTTTCTTTTTTTGGGTTCATAGCTGGCTACGATAAAAACAGACAGGTGAATGATTCGAAAGTACGATAGGTTGTCAGATGTGAACAGTATATTCGTTTGTGGTTTTTTGTTTGTCAACTGGTGGCAAAAGAACTGAGAGTGGTTGGGATGCAAACAGTCGCGTGGAATCAATCAGCCTTGGAGTCATCGTTGTGGCTGTTGTTGTTGTTGTTGTTGTTGTCTGTCTGTGACAGATAGCCAGCATGTTCGGGAAATAAGGGTCTAAATGGAAATAGGGTCGCAAATAGGAGGAGGTACGACAAGCGTGTGCAAAAGCAATTTTCTTGTAAGGTGTTCTTATTTTTTCTTTTTTTCTTTTTCTTTTTTACATAGTGCGAAGTCGGTAGTGATGCGTCTGTTGATGCTTTGACAGGATTGTCTTGCGCGTGAACGCTTTGCCACATGGACAAAGGTAGGGCCGACTGCCGGTATGTGTTCGACGGTGGCGGGCTAATGAAGAAGACTAAAACAAGAAATCAATTGACAAAATCATTGGTTGTTTGTCCTGTAGACTCACGTCGCCAAAAGACTTCTGACATTGTTCATATTGACAGACGTGGGGTCGTTCACCTGTATGTGTTCTTAGGTGAACTGTGAGTGCCGAACGTTGAATAAACCGCTTCGTACAACCGGGCCAATGACAATGGTAGGGCTTTTCACCGGTATGAATTCGCCAATGGCGTACGAGATCAGACCGACGATTAAATTGCTTGCCACATTCAGGCCAACGGCATTGATGTTTGTCTTTGTTCAGTAGATCACAGATATCCATAAGAAAAAAGTGAAGGAGAAAAAGAAAGATGGAGAGAAAAAGAAAAAAGAAAGGTGCTCACAAATTAACTTTATAGCTCTTGGTCCAACTGTCACGGGCCGAATACGAGGCACTGGGACAACCCAATTTGGACCCTCAAAATTAGGATTCGATGCGTCCAACCGTTATTACAGGATGCTTTACTAACATCCCCCCAAAATAGGACAGGGTTTACGCTACATGTCATACGACGTTGGCATGTTGTAGCCCAGCTCGGACCATGGTAAAGGGGGCTCAGAAGGTCCAAGCGCATGCTGTCTAGCTAATTTAAGGTAAAAAAAAAAGAAAAAAGAAAAACTTACCTTGATTCTAGGGTTGATCAACCAAGGATTAAAACAAAATATATCAATAATTTAAACATGTGTTTTCTACTATTTGCATTGGTAAAGGAGGTGTGTCGCGAACGAAAATCAAAATAAAAAGCAGTTTCGTATTAGTTCTAGCGTAACAACGGACTTTTACTTTCTCTTTGTTAGCTTAAAAAGCAATCTATTATTCATGCTGTACAAAGCCCTCACCACTGTCCAGGTCATGGATATATATATATGTAAAAGCTATCGCTCGGGAATGACGCTTGAAGCCGTATGGAAAGAAAAAAAAACCTCCCCCGCTGCGTGAACATCTGTAATCAAGAAATCTTCTGACGCCATTGCAACAATGCCGTGCACGGCAGCTGTTGTTACTATGCAGGTGTCTGTAGTGGATGCATAAAATAATCTAACTCCTAACCGTTGCCTTCTATGTACCACTGCACGGTCTTCCGTAATAGAAAACAGGTTAATTGATTTTTGGCAAAATGATTTCGTTTCTTAACATACAGCCATCGATCGAGCCCATTGCAGCTCGAAAACGATTATAAAAATAGAACCTAAGATTTAGCGATGCACCATCTTCCAAAACAGTGATAGGTGACAGGTATCGAGGCAGGATCAAGCAAGGTAGAATGATGGCAAAAGTCGTACTACTGCTTGGTGAACGTTGATGACGGCATATAAGAAAAACAGGTAGCACACTCTTTCGATCTGGGTCATTGTTTTTTTGTATACGTTTTATTTCACAAGAGGTACTCATCATTGTAACAAATCGTATTCCCCTTTATGGACAAGCAGGGGGGAAATGGGTACGAACAAAAAAAGAAAATCCATTCCGTCATGGTCTATACTTCCCTGCATACGTACACAGACATTGACTACAGTTATGTTCATCCTGCAACTCCTCTTCGATCGCTTTTTCTGTTTTCTCCTTTAATTAAGACAAATTACTTTTGTAATTCCTGAATGCTGTACAATCTTGCGAGACTAGGACCTGCGAATTGGTTCAACTGCTTGGTGAAGTTATGCATTTGTGCGCTGAGAATCATCGAGTCCAGACGGCTAGGCTCAGGGGGGATCTTGAACAGCGTGTTCACCTCATCTTCAGGCAACGGTGGCTTGCCTTGCTGAGCACGCTGTGCGTTCTCTTGTTTCTACATCACAAAACACCCATTAGATTTCCCTAACCCATCAACAAATAATAGCCATCACCACCACCACCACCACCACCACCACTACTACTACTACTACTACTACTACTACTACTACTACTACTGATACTCACTCTCTTGGCCAACCACGCCTGCATCTTGCTCTGCTCACGTGCAACACTCTTTTGCCAGTACTGATAGCTGTTCTGTTCTTGTTGCTGCACATCGCAACAATCCAAGAGGTACTCCAAGTTCTTTTGCATAAAAGGATCCAATTCCAAATCAAGCACATCAAAGTTGGGTGCCAAGGGTCGTGCATCCTCAATTCCAGAGAGTGTCTTTTGTGTAGAAGCAAATGTGGAAAGCGATCGAAGACGGTCAGCCTCCAATTTGGGCATCTCAATGTTGTGAAGCATGAGCGTAACGAGGTGTGAATTGTGAACCTGAACAGGGAGCTCTTCAAAGATGTTGGAGAAAGACAATTTGGCGCGAGCAAGGCTATTTTTTTTTTTGAAGAGAAAAAAGTTTGAGTGTATCAGCGGCTTGATTCTCTTTTTTTTTTCTCACCTTTCCGTAGTGAACTTTTTCGCTTCAAAGGCCTTCATGAACTTCTCTTGCAATCGGAATGCTCTCAAACTCAAGTTTCCTTGTGCAGCACTCTTGGAGACATCATGGATAATAACAACCGAGTGTGCGCTCAACGAGTTCTGGTAACTGTACTGGGTCTCGATCAAGCTAAGATCAACGAAATTGCCCAAGTGAGCAGATCGGTACCAACCCACGGTGTTGTTATCGACGTTGACGGCACGAAGACAGCGCATCATATCCAACTGATATTGTGCTGTAAAAAAAATGAATATTAGATAACTTCGCCTTTCATAAAGGAACCCGCAGTAGCAGATCAAACCTTACCGCTAGCTTCATCATCACCATCCGAAGGGAAAGGGAAACAGTTGGTAACCTCAAGAGTACCCTTTTCGTCCAAACCGAGCAACTGACCGGTCACATCGCTAGGATACGATTCACGGCAGTGCTTAATGATCTTGAGCACAACCTATAGCGTTGTCCATCCGTAAGGAATCTCCGATGTCGCACGTAATTTCTTTTTCTTTTGTCTACATGGAATCACTGAACGTACCAAGCCATCAAGTTGGACGACCTTAAGAGGTTCGGAAGAAGGAAGACTGATAGCCATGGTTTTCGTCTATGGACAGAGATCTTTCGGAACTGGTTGGTAAACAATTTTTTTTTGGCGAAGCGTGACGCCTAATTTCTTTTCGGACTTACAAAAATTCAAGGGCATACCATGGCAACGCACAACACGCGCTCCTACCCCACTCATGGTGAGCGTACCGTCCATAGAGTTCAGATGGCGTTTTCCAGAAATTTTCCACGAGCGCAACTTACATGATTATTTCGTCGTTTGTGACGATGTCCCCTCCTATGTCTAGGATCATTCATTACTCTGGAAATTCACCCAAGGGGGTTGGGTGATAGCGCTTGCATAGCGTACTTTGTATATAAAAAGACATTTTTATTCTTGATTTGTTCTGTTTGGGGATAGCGTGTGCGTGTGTGGCATAAAATCCATGAAGGGGGGCCGTCAAAGCTTCGATAGCAGCTGATTCTGTTGGTTGGATGCAGTATGATCCTACGTTATGACTTCCAGATACAGAGAAGATAGCCGATGAAAGTATACGATTCAAAAGGCCCCAGCATCTGCAAGTCTGACAACATGAGATTTTATTGATCAAGATAACGCGTAACCTCGTGGTGGATAAGAGTCACTAGCAAATGAGCGCAACAATGCCCAATGGAAGCTAGATCTATGTAAAGCTATCTATCAAAGGATGAAGGGTGACGGATGATATGAAGAGAACACATTATTTTCTTCCTGGTGATGTGCCAGTGTGTGGCAACAAGAGCGCAGTATTTACTAGATATGCTCAATTTCCCATTTTCTCTTCCTTGTCATCGACTAACACAAGGCCTCTTCGGTTTGTTGGACCGTGTTGCGTCTGAGAGGCAAGCATTTGAATATCACATTTCTCTCTTTCACTGTACAGTTGGTACCGTTACAGCTAATATATATATATATATATATATATAGTTATTAAGCTTATTTTAGCGTTTAAAAGATCCGAAATCCATTGAAATTGTGATCACAGATGGCTGACTTGCTGTGATTTTTTATTTCATCATACGTCCTTTGCTATACAAAGTAAAAGAGTCTAGACATTTTCATTTCCGTTACAAATCCTTCAAAACCTGGAGAATAGTGTTTCATTGCTGTATCAGGCGAAAGAGATTCAGAAACATCCTAAAGCGTGTGCCTGAGAATTTGGTTTGACGTGATATGATTGGGCAAAGTTGACAAATCCAAAGGTACTCCGCCTGGTGCTGCAATATAAAAGCGTCGCTAGGCTCGAGATCTTTTTGCTTCGGTCATCTAACCATGTCTGCCGGATCTAAACTTGCGCAACTGGGAAAAAAGCATATTGCCAACGGCATCGGTCGCGCTACCGATCTTGTGATCGAGAGAGCGAAAGGAGCCTATGTTTGGACGGTCGATGGCAAAAGATACCTCGATCTCACGACTGGCATTGGTGTCACCAGTACAGGTACTACTCTCTATCTTTGTTGTAAAAGACAGGCTATGTAATACTACAGATTTTTTTTTTGGCTAGGCCATTCGCATCCTACTGTTGTCAAAGCAGTCCAAGAGCAAGCGGCGAACCTGTCACACGCTCAATGCAATATCTTTTATCACAAGCCTATGGTGGAACTTATTCAGAAGCTGCAGCCTCGGATGCCCTCGCCAGAGCTTGATACTTTTTTCTTTTGGAATTCCGGAGCAGAAGCAGTCGAAGCTGCTGTCAAGTTAGCGCGTCATGCGACAAAGAGGCAGAACATCATTGTTTTCCAGGGGTCTTACCATGGTCGAACCTTCGGTACGATGGCTCTTACAACATCCAAGACGATCTATAGCGCAGGCTATGCTCCACTGATACCCGGCGTCCATGTGGCTGCTTATCCATACTACCAACAGTGGTCGGCTCACAAGGCAGACCCAACCAGATTTACCCCTGAATGGTGCGGAGAGGAAGCCTTGAAGCAGCTAGAGACCTTGTTCCTTCAGCGGTCTGCTCCTCAAGACACTGCAGCTATTTTAATCGAACCGGTTCTAGGAGAAGGTGGTTATGTTGTACCTCCAGACAGTAAGTACTAGTACTAGAAACGACCACGGATAAGGGATTGAACCTTTTGTTCAGATTTCCTTAAGGGACTTCGCGATATCTGCGATAAACATAATATCCTATTGATCTGTGATGAGGTCCAAACCGGATTTGGCCGAACTGGAAAGATGTTTGCGGTCGAACATTTTGGCGTGGTTCCTGATATCATGGTAATGGCCAAGGGCATTGCATCTGGCTATCCGCTGTCTGCTATTGTGTCCCGCAAGGAATTGATGGATCGCCAACCTCCTGGATCAATGGGTGGAACCTATGGAGGAAACGTTGTTGCTTGCGCAGCTGCGCTAGGAACACTGCAAGTGTTTGACGAGGAAAAGTTGCTGGACAACTGTAACACGAGGTAATGTAGGAAGGGAAAAAGAAGAAGAAGAAGAAGAAGAAGAGTGTCATCTGTTAAACCAACGACTGGAGAATAGGTCTGAACAGTTCTTTTCTGCTCTTCGATCCAAGATCCCAAGTGTACTTCCTGAGGGTGCGACGGTGGATGTTCGAGGATTAGGTCTTATGATTGGAGTGGAATTCATGAATGTGCCATCTGGATTTGCCAGCGCCGTGGCACAGGAGGCGTTGAAACGTGACACTTTATTGCTGACAACCTCTATCTATGATACTATTCGGTTAATTCCGCCGCTTAACATAACCGAGAAAGAAACCGATTTGGCTATTGAACGTATTGTTTCAAGTATTGAAGCCGCGGTTAAAACAAAGTGTCTATAAGATGTTTGAATAAGGAAAAATAAACCGGCCCGCCACCAGACACCAGCCGTCGGGACATTGAACTTTGCATAGAAGAAGCGTTGTTCACCTTTTGCTGTATCGATCTCTGATTATGCATGCATTTTGAGGTGTCTGCTTCTGTATGTGAGTCAGGCAAGCACCGGTCGACTATGAAACGTGCGTGTTGCGTGCGTGCGTGCGTGCGTGCGTGCATGCATCTATGCGCAACGCAAATGGAGGAGACAGATGACTCGATGCGATCAGTCTTCCCCAGCTGATCGCGTAAAAAGGAATGTGTCATTCTGTCAACCTACCCGTAGAGAATCATTTGCTTATTTTTTTCTTTTTCAATGAAAGAAGCTAAAATGTAATACCATGCTTGATTTCGTATTTTGGTCATTGAATGAAGCCATATGATGAATTCATTTGGCGATGACCGAAATACGAAGGCCATATCTGAAAAGACGACGACATGGATCAGAAGGCCTCAGTTTCCGCCACACCCTTCATATCTCCGCCCTGTGTTAGCTTGACGATAAATTGGTTAATCGCCACTTGGCAAAAGACTTGTAGCAATAATGACTAGCGAAATTCGCACCGCTTCTTCAACAATTTCAAACGGAAACGCCTAACAAGATAACAACTCGTATCCAAGATACGATGCTAACCTTTATTATCGCAGTTTTGAGTCTGGTGTATGGAAACAATTCTCTGAATACATGATAAAACCGAGTCTAGAACACAGGCGGGTCAAGAAGGAGATTCATATTCCTAATGTTCTGCTGAAGAGCAAGTTTAAGATGTAGTCCTTCCAAGGCGAAATTTTCCTGTTTTGGTGCTGAGCTACCCTCTCAGCCGAGCGAAGAGGAAATGAGTCATTGTGCCGTTATGCTTATGGCAACAACAGTTATCATATAAAGTCTTGTATACGGATATCACAAATATAGCTTGTCAGAAGACTTTCAATGGAAAATGATCTTTTGATACGAATAAGGTGTTACGTCGGCGAATGCTGCGACTCGACAGACCATTCATCTCCAAAGGCAACCTCCTCGTGACGAAGCTTGAAAGACGAAGGAAATTTACGTGCATTCTCAATAACGACGGTTCATGTTACACACGTTCTATATTGAGAAACAAACACCAAATATAGAGTCGGGAGAGGATGACCGGAATGTATCAAAGTTTGGTGCACTGCCAAAAGAAAAACAGACGGCTTATACAATCTTTTATAGAAACACGAATGGAGTTCTTGATTTACGGTGAGAAGCATAGAATAAGAGGAGTTGTTCTAGTGGACTAAGTAATTAAAAAGCGTCTTTTGAACGATGCACACAAAGAAAAAATGATCGATCCATCCAGTGTTTTCCAAAAGGAAAGCCATAATAGTGAGATCAATAAGACAAAGATTTGTCCTGAATGTCCCGAAACGGCCTTCACTCCTACTATATTCCGTGGACCTTGAGTATTCGATTCATGCCGTCTTGACGATTACATTGGTGACTGTCAGACTAGAAAATGTAGTCGGTACCATTGCTGTTTCGAAGGAAAAAAAAAAGGAATCCGCTCAATTCTATAGAATATCCCTACTTCTCCACCGACGGTGTTCGCTACATCAAATCCTTCCTTGATTGCAGCTATGTCGTGCAAGAGTCAAATTTAAGTTGTGGCTCTGCGGTGCACTTTTTCACGTTCCAATTGTTGGGAGAGGAGATCATAGACAATAAGCAGAAGGTAAAGAGGCTTTCAAAAATAAATTATACCGAAGCAAACTATCGGTAGCTGTACTTCTTTATCGTCATCTTCTCCTCGTTTTTCCCTTTGATCCAGTTGTATCCGATTTAATGATGTTTTAAGTGATTTCACTTGCGTACGAATACATGGAATGGCATTTTGAAACGCGGAATGTCACTTGCTTTCTTGGATTTAGCCGTTGATCAATCTTCTGTAACCTATAACGCTTTGGAAGAGTCTTACTAACTGCTGCTAAGGATGACTTGTCTCTTGGCATTTTGTCAGATGCAAAAAAAAAAAAAAAAGGTTGAAGATTTGCGTTCTCTGCCTCTTAATGAACCAGGAACCAGCGACCTTCATACTTTTAAAGAATCAACCCGTTTCATAGCTTTCACCATAATCGTTCTTCCAAGACAGAAAAGCGATTCAGGATGTATGTAAACTACTACCCAAGTTGTCAAGATGACGATGTCTGGGCTGGCACTGCTTTGTACACACAAAAACCATGATATATAGCGGCGTTTGAATTCCGGCACCCCCCAAAAAAAGCCGCTCTTGCTTATTAATTATGTGCGCGGCGTTTGAACAATCTTTCAGTTTCACAGGGCATGTTTGCAATAACGTCCTGCTGTAGCCTAAAACGGGGTTAGATTGGTTTCTTCATAAAGCAACATCGTTATTGCTTGGTTTTAAAAAAAGTAAATAGAAGAAGGGTTAACGATATTTGTAACGCGAATGAGGCTGTTGTGATGTTACGAAACAAATAGTCGGGCGTTATAACGATAATAATAGTACCTGTCTTGGGTTGCGCAGGAGTATGGAACAAAAGATAGTTGTTCCTGCACAAATATACCGAAATTTCTTCCAGTACATGGTTTTTCCTTTGTAAAATTTCGTATTCAACCAGTGGAGGCACATGACAAAGGATCCAAGACGATGGCAGAATGGTACTGATAAAGCGATAAAGAAGTAGCAAGCAGATCTTCTTCTTCTTCGTTAGAATATACCTAAAAAGGAAAAGATTGAATATGTCGTAATGGGTCTTTGGGCGATGTTTAATTCCCAATAATCTGTACTACCACTATCTTGAGGAGCTGTGTGTAGTTAAGGAGATAGAGTGATACGACAAACGATGGTGTATATCCTCTGATGGATAGTTGATTTAACTGATTTCTAAGCCGTGAAGGAAAAAAAAAAAAAGAAGGTCAGACGATCCTTATTCAGCGCCACAATGATGTAAAGAAGCTATAGCCACGTCGTTTGTTCCCAAAGAAGAAATGAAAACGGAGGAAACCCAAATAGGAAGGACAGCTGCGCCTTCGAGCGTCAACAACAACAGACGTTCATTGAAGAGGTACAATAGGGGGATTGTGTGCAAAAACGTCCAATAAAATGGACGCATCTTGTTGACGGTGCGGGATTTATTTCAGCTCTTTTTATTCCGGGCATCGGGTGTAGTGACTCAGAATTAAGGTTTCACACGAAAAAAAAACTATTTTTTTTTTTTTTTTGCTGCGGCAGTTCTTCTTATAAGCCAAAAAGAAAATTTCTTTTCTTTCTTCCTGCACTTGCACTCTTCTTATACCCCACTTTCACCTTTTTTCTTTTATTATTGGTGATTTGTTTTATCATATTACTATTATTTCATCGCATTTGTGTTTATCTACTTCATTCAGCATTAACGAACAAATCATCCAAGCTCTTTTCACGGATTCCGTCTCTAACGACATGACCATGAATCCAGCTTCTCATAATAACAACAGCGTATTTGATTATACGAATTTCTGGGATTTCGATGGTGAGTACGACAACGATTCTGAATTTGTTGTCGCATGTAAACTTATCGTCTCTGCCCATGTGTCTGCTTTAGCAGCCGCTATTTCTCTTGGTGAAACCTCTGCCAAGAATCCCACATTGGAAGCCCCAAGACAGGAAGATGACTTTTTTGCATCCTTAATTGGAGATGTTACTCCAGCAGCGGCAGCTGTTGCTTCCATGTCTCTGAACACGGAATCACCTATGATGGATACACCTTTTTTGGATCCCTGTACTGGGACACCTTTCACTCCTGCGACTACATTCACTCCTAGCTTAAATACCTTTCAGCCATCGCCTTTTATTAGTTCCTGTAATATGGGGCTTGACTCTAAGGATATCCAAGTCGCTAGCTACTTAAAGTTTGACACGTCCAATTGGCCTAATGCAAACGAACCTTTTAACGGAGACCCTAGCCAACTCGTCAAGAATCAAGAAACAGCAGCACACATTTCGGCTACTGAAGACACGGACGCACTCTTCCCACCTCTTCCATCGGAAAACAAGGACTACACTGGTGAACTTCCTTCGGCTGATCTCACCGATCCCTTTGACGATTTTGCGCAGCATTTCGACGGACTGGAACCTGCTCTTATCCAACGTGAAAATATTACGGATATACCATTCGATGACTTGTTTGGTTACGACACGTTGCCTTTGGAACAAGCACAAACAAAGCCAATGGAAAAGGAAGAAGACAAACCACCAAAGAGAAAGCAGTTACGTTGTGGTGAAGAACAAAGCAATGTACCAGCAAAGAGAAAGCGACTTACAACAACAACGACGTCAGGAAATGGCGAACCCAAGCGTTATGAATGTCCCATTTGTAATAATCGTTTTAGCCGAAGATATAATTTGGGTACGCATATCAAGACACACGATAAGAACCGACAAAAGAACTTTTCATGTTACTTATGTAACAAATCATTTGATCGAAAGCATGATTGCGACCGACACATCTCTACGGTCCACCATGGAGAACGATCCTATTCTTGTACCGAATGTTCGTCGACGTTTAGCCGTAAGGATGCGTTAACGAGACATATGGTCCAGAAGCACGACCACGAGGATGTTGCCTAGTTGATGATCGAATGTCCTACCATCTGCAAACAACACTGTGCTTTGAAATTTCTTACTTGGCTGTCGGCTAAAAAACCTCTCTCACCGGAAACAAAAGAAAAAGTACCTCTTTTTTTTCTTTTCTTTTCTTCTTATCTTTTCCCTTTTCTCCTTCTTATTTCTCATCAGAACAAGAGGAGATTTTTCCGCTGTTCTTTTTGAACACTGTGGTGCTGGTTTTTTCTTTTTTTTTTATTCTCTTTTTTTTCTTCTTCCTTTTTCCACTTCCTTTTTTTTTTTTTTTTACCAAAAGAAAAAAAAACGAAAAAACAACAAAAAAAGAAAAAAAAAGAATAATTTATGTTTTTGATTTCTATGTTATATATCTATTCACATTTGTACGATCTTTTTTTTTTTTTCCTTTTTTTTTTTTTTTAAAAAAAAGATCCTGACACCTTTCTATGAAAAAATAAAAATAAAAATATGAAAAGCTCACAAGATGTTTGAATTGTGTTTATACTAAGTTTCACAAATGGATTACGCCAGCATCATTTGACATAACTCTTTTATCGTCATCACTTTCCGATTATCTGGCATATAAGGAATTATCCAGCTGGGCTGACTTTTGTTGCCCCACAAGCCATGGTGGGATTGTTGATCCAATTTGGTACGAAGCTGTCGTAACTGTTGTGGTCTGGGCATCTTTGTCATAAATCAATATCAGAACGTATACTCAGCACAACAACTCAGAGGTTCGGTTAATGGGATAGTCATCTTGATACCAGAATTCCTGGTTTTTTCACTGAATAAAACTTTCAGTCTCACGTACTCTTCAGTCCGATCGAAAACACACACCAGGTACCTTGCATGCAAGCGAAGAGCGATGATCCAATATAAAATTTAGGGTGTGGGGCCAACACTCAGGGTTACTCGGCGTATCGAACGTCCTTGTCCCCAATCACCAGTTTCGTGACCATTTTGTTGCCCTCTGGCTGACATAACGTTGTAACCCAAACGTCTGGATATTGTGTTCCGTGGAGGCACAGAAGTCATACGGCGGCTAGCAGTTACTGTTCGCAATGAGCGTCGGTATCACGGTCTCGCCCATAGATTTCAATGCTGTTCAGAAAGTAAACCTTCGCGCCCCGCAAAACAGTTCCGTATTTTTATTGGGTCACAATTTGGGTCACCGTAAGGCGGGTGGCAGACGCCGTCACCCAGCACAAAACTTTTCCCAAATATCTTTCCTCAGTATTGTGAAGAGTGCCCTTACCCAAAAAAGAACAGCAATGAAGTACTTCACTGGCGATGAAAATGGACTGGTCAAATGTATACCTTCTACACCACTTAGCTTTCATTCTCTAAACTACCTTATTAGGGGTGGTCTTTCCTCCTGCAAAGTCCGAGAAGCCAAAGAAGCGAGTGAAACGCGATGAAGAAGGAGAAGAACAAGAAAAAAAGCAGGAGCCTACCATCCTGACTGGAAACTTTGGTAAAGTAAATCCCAAGGAAGCTGTTCAGAAAATGGCTTGGGGTTCCTTGGACGGCAAAAAACAGGTATACGATCGCCTAAATTGACACCGTGCAAGATCTGACGCGTAATAAACTTGTAGTTGGTCATTGCGCGTAAAAGTGGAAAGCTACAATACATGACGCCAGAGACAGGCGAGATCGTACGAGAGTATAAAGACGAACATGTTGGTGAGGCGGAAGGGCAGGGTGCCTTTGTTGGGCTCTACGCGACTGACACGTATGTTTGGATCAACATGTTCAGAACGAGAGAAAAAGGTTTAACAGTCGCTTCTTAGGTACCTCGCATCATGTTCTTCGACGGGCAACTTCTCTTACACTTCACTCTCATCAACTGAATCGGGAGCGATCACTTCACTTGCATCCCTCAATGCCGATCTCAGCGTCATGCGCGTTCATCCCACACAATCACACATCTTTGCAACAGGTGGCAAGAATAGCGATCTGTGTGTCTATGATATCAACGGCCTCTCCAGCACAGAATCCACACCAGACGGGGATAATTCTACAGAAAAAACCGCCAAATACCAAAAAAAGAAGACCGAGGCCAAGGGCGTCTTGTTTAAAGCGAAAAATGTAACGTATGACACAAGACAACCGAAAACGAGAAACTCATCAATTCAAACAGGTTAAAAATGACTTTTTGGACTTGCAACAACCTGTATGGGTTCGTGATTTGCAGTTCATGAGTGAAGATTCAAACAAACTAGTGGTAGGCACCCATTATCATCAGGTACGTTTTTTTGTTGCACCAATTCGTTTGAATCGATGCTAAATGTTATCCAAAAAGATTCGGTTGTATGATGCTAAAGCTGCACGACGGCCGGTACTGGATTTGCAAATTGGAAAGAACCCCATCACAAACGTTCGCATCGGAAAAGATCAACATCAAGTTCTATTCACAGATACCGTTGCCGGTATAGGTGCTGTGGACATCCGAACGGGCAAATTAGTGGCTCGTTACAAAGGTAGGACCAGGCGTGAAAACTCTCTTGCACCGTACTAAAAAGAAAACATTTGGATATAAGGTTTCCAAGGTGCTGCACGAGATTTACTTGTGACACCTCAGCCCTCATTTTCATCGTCAACATCCGACAAGGCACCCTTGCTTGTCAGTGTTTCCATAGACAGGTTCTTGCGGGTACATGAAATGACATCGGTGTACAGAAAGATTGAACACAAGGCTTATCTGAAACAACGTCTAACATGCGTCGCGGTGGATGAAGACTTTGAATTACCAAAGACAGAAGAAGAACAAGCCGAGGATGAAGAGGAGGAGGCGCTTTGGGCATCCATGGAGAAAGTGAACACAAAGAGGAAACGTACAGCGTAATATACATCATCTTAATGAAACGCTAGCTGTTTCGCGCTCCTGTATGCAATCCCTTCTTTTCTTTGATAGTAAAAGACGCAATAGAAAGATAACTGTAGGCAAAAGAAGATAATCATGTGTAATATATATTTGAGGATTCAATTTCAGCAAAGCGACGAGGCGAGAGGAGGGTGTAAGATGATGAGTAGGGTGGAGATGATATTCCCAAAAAGAAAATGTATACGAAAGAAACTAAGATTCCTAATACCGAGTCGACTGTACGGACAACCGTACCAAGCCGTTATAGATCGGTATAATGGATTGTACTGGACCATCAGTATTCGGGTCGAATACGTATAATGGCGGTGTAAACAAGACACGGCTCAATAGTAGTGGTGTCAAGCAGTGAAAGAAAGAAAGAAAGGAACGTCACTCATTTTTCAAACCGCATTTGCTTTTGACATTACATTGTCGGTAATCAGTCCAATCTAGTAAACCACACCGACTTTAAGAAGCTATCAGCACTCGAGCTATTACTGTAAACCGTGCCGAACCGTAGCGAGCTGTACCGCTAGCAGCCCTAAACGAAGATATTTTTTTCCCATAATGCAAAGGCAGCGGGAAATGGAGAGAAAAGGTTCGACTCAGTGCTCACTGGTATGAAGCCCTTTATCCTTGTGACAAGGAACAGCGTCGAACTGGTGGCATTTGAGATCAAGAAGCCGAACTGCTGTTGTGTAGAGATATACAATCGGTCTGGTTCAGCTTGGGAACGCGCTGAAATACATGCTCGGCTGTGCGATCATCCAAAACCGAGAAAGGACAAGTACTACTGGCGTCTCAGTAAAAGACATTGTGAGTGAATAACAACTTTACAACGACTCCGTCGAATTCATACGTTATGAATGTACGATGTTCTGTTTAGGCTAGCCTTATCACGGCATGTATCGCCTCGTTGAACTTGGACATTTTCGCCTAATGAACTCCAATGAGGACTTCTTCCGTGCCATCCCAGCATTTGAGGACATCCTGCAGCTAAAAGTAGCCTCATAACAGGTTTATTTCGCTTATCTGACACACAACTAGAAAATTGTAGGAAGACTTGTCACGGCAGATAATAACAAATCATGGCGATGTCCGTCCTTTCATAAGCCAATGCAAGTTAACTAATCACGTCAATAAGTAGTTCCTTGCTCCTGCAATTGTCGTATTCGACACTGTGCTTTACCACATGGTGTTGCATCCTTCTTCGGAAGCTTTATGCCATCGACACTTCATCCACAGATTAATACCCGAGCTTCACTCCGTCATCTAACTACAAGATCAATGTTAAGCTGATAGCCATGATTGTTCTCCTGCCTTTAATCCAGTTCTATACTAGACAAGGGCCAGCAAAGCTGTCCATGTCGGGAAAAACGACAACAGGGAAGAAAAAAAAAAGGGTCGTAACAAGGGACCATTTGCTCGTTGATTTGTCGGCGGGCTTTAGATTATAGGATAGCATGCAAGGGGAAAAAAAGTTTAAATTTGCTTAATTTGCCTTACAGGCAGGGATGGCTGCTGCGCGCGGATGGATTCGGCTAATGTTTCTTTCTTTTCGTTTTTCCTTATTGTTTCGCCATGTCGAAGCTACGTCATTTCCGCTTATGGATAATAGAAAATAATGCTGCAGAAGACCATCGTCCATGCTCATTGTATTTTGATGATGGAAAATGGTGGGCTGGAATCAAAGAAACAGATCCAATCCTCCTGCTGTTTCGGCAAATTGTTCACTCGATGACGTATATGTGAGTAAACCACGATTTCAATAACCACACGTTTTTCTGTCAGTTCATTGTTGCTTTTTGATGGTTGCCGCTGTTCATTTGGAAACAAATCAATAAGTAATTGAGAAAGGGACACAAAGTGGGCGGATGCGTACGGAACAACAAATTCGTAGCGTAGTAAGCAACGCCCCATTGGACAACTGTGTTTGAAAAAAAGATCATGCCATTTGCACACTTAAGTCGGGATGAATTCGAAGTCACAAAATACAAGATAAAAGCGATTCAAAATAGCGGGGGTTAGGAGGGCCCGTCTTAAACTCAACTTCTTACAACAAACAAAAAAAAACATGAAATACTTGACGCCCGAACAAGAAAAGGAATGCCAGAAAGTCGGTTTCATTGGCGGTTTCAAGGGTGCCGCTATCGGTTTGGGTATTGGTGTTGTTGTCACCGCCTTGACCTATCGTCGTTCGCCTGAATTCAGGTCCTTGTCCAGACCTGTCCAATCCATCATGGCAGCTTCCAGTAAGTCTTTCACAACGAAAGAGACATAGCGACTGAACCATGTTTTCTTTTTTTTTTTTCCAGGCAGTTTGGCTGGTTTCCTTTTCGGTCAGGATAAGGCAACGATCGCTTACGAAAACGAAACATTGGGATACGCTGATGAGATTATGTTGGAGAACATGCAAAAGAACAAGGATAGATACCAGGGACCTATGTCAACAACCGATTCCGTACTGCACTACCTGAACGACAACCGATGGTCCGTTATTGGTAAGTTTTGATCATGGGTCCCCAACCTTTCTCTTTGGCGATGTCTCTGAACAACATTCATTTTAGGTATTTCATGGGCTGTTTCCATGGCCGGTGCATTGGGCCTGAGTTTCTCCAACCGATACTTGACAACGCAACAAAAGATTGTCCAGGCACGTATGTACGCACAGGCCGTCACCATTGCTGTTTTGATGGCTTCCGCTGGCCTGTCCATCTACATGGATGACGAAGATAAGAAGCGCAAAGAAGCCCCCGATGCTCAGCTACAAGCTATTCTCGAACTGCCTGACACAAAGCACTACGAATCTAAAGTCGTCCAATAGATTTCTCTTCCCCTTAAAAAAAGTTCTTGCATATTTTCCATCCTTTCCCCATCGTTTTTTCTCTTCTCCTCGCCTACTTTGTATAAAATCTAACACAAAGAGAAACTAAAAAAAATCGAAAAAGATCACACGCTTTTGTGAAGTAATCTATCTATACATGCATAGAGTGTTGCGCTGTTTGTTTTGTTTTTGTTTTTGTTTTCTCTGTTTTCTCGAGGGTCTTGATCTTTTGATCCTTGTAACGTTGATCCTCCGATGCTTGACGTCCGATATGGCCGAAACAAGGAATACAAGCGGAGAGATCATTGGTAACACAATGTGCATTGGGAAAACGATGTTGTCTGATTCGGATATTAATTCTGCCATGGTATGGAACAAAAGGTTTAGCCAAGCAGGAAACCAAATGAGCACAAGAAAGCATCGGATTCGCCTTATTTAGTCCTGTTCATTAAAGAGAGGGACTGTGTACCAAGTAATCACCAGACGTGTAACGTCTAGCATGGCCTTTTCCCATCCGGTCATTTAATGACCCGGTTTTCTGAATCTGTTGAACAATGTGCCGCACGTGGAACAAAATCGAGATGTACCCATTTTTGGTGGTTTCGTAGGGAACAACAGTGACAAGGTTCCGGTGCCGCTAATGAGCAACCTTAGCCAATGCAGTGAAGATTAAGGGGATCGGCACGTATTGAGAGGGAGGAAAATAGGATGGATGATGGTCATGGCCATCAGAGAGAATGTTAAGCAGATGAGAAAAGGCATGATCATCTGTAAGTGATCATCGATGATGCTCTGACAACTTTTTGCATTGACAAAGGAAGACACGAGGCGGTTACGTTGCTATTGTAAAGATAACAATTGTTGAATTGGCTTAGAAGTACAGCCCACATGATCCGATTGTGAGCAGTGTTCATTTGTTATTCTTCCATAGGAGACTTTGTCGTTGTCTATAAACCAGCAGCATTCTCACATGCTCAGCTCACCTAGTCAAAGTTTCGGCCGTTTTTCAATACTCTTTCTATCTATAAAATGAACATGCAAGGCCTAATTCGTCATTGCACAAAATCTATTTTAAGAAAGCGTGGATCTGTTTTTGAAGGGAACGCTATGGGTACACCAAGTATTTCGCATGCGCTACTTGGAAATCATCAAGAATTGTTGATTGTCTTTGCCTGTTTCTTCAGAAATTTGCTGGGTAGTGTGCTTGAAACAAGGATAACCCATCTATAAAGTTTTTTGAATGTAAACGCACCATAATATTTAAGTGTATAGCGAGGTAACGAATGGTGTAGAAAAAGTCATACGTTACTTTAAAGAATGAGTCTGATTTGGCTGAATCCGTGCTCATCGTAGGTGTCGCAACTGGGGCTTTGCTGGACGTACATTCAATTCCGGATCTCGAAAAAAATTTCAGATTCTGATAACATATCAATTAGGACACGTTCACCGCAAGAAATCAGCTTCCATAGTTGACACCGACTTCGACGAACTAGTTACAACTTTAGAAGCCTCGATGAAAGTTGTAGGAAGGCCGCAACATACTGGAGAATCCTCGATATAGACCTTGATGCGCCGCGCGACCGGACTCCTTTAGTGAAATTATCGGCAATCTCTGAAAATGAAAGATCATTTTTACAAGTAAAAAAAATGCAATGCCGTGCTGATAAGAAACAGAAAAACCTTTAAATGACGCCCACAGTTTTGATTTTCTATATTTGGCAATGGGAACACGGTTGTAATGAACATGACTGAAAAATCATCCATATATTTGAATACAAACAGATATACTCATTATGTACCGAATATTATAATGATCATGTGTCCATTGTATATTTCTACACATGTAGTCGTACTGTCAATAATTAAACGCGTACAAGATTATAGTAATTGCTACGGACATTCATATAACTTCATTTTAATGCAAGACAAAACTATAAATGAGAACCAAATCCCAGAAGAGCGTGTCAGTAAGTCAAGTATCCATCGATAAACGAACGCCGACCAAGCGTCTACAAACAGATACTATTACTCTGATCTAAGCGTAAGCAGTGGACTGACGAACACTCAACGACTGGCTAGTATTTGTATGCTATCTGCGTTTTTTTCTTTAGAAAATTCCAAGATATCAGTACAATGGCGCTCTAAATGACGTTATATGAATGTCCCCAAGGCGCAGATTCAAGTGCATCCGCCCAACCTCGCTGCTAGGATGCTGACGTAACTTACCAGCGAATGCGGAGATTGAACAGGAAGGTCTTTCGAGGAAAAAAAAAAAGAGGCGTTGGGCCTGCCTTTCCTCGTAGAAGAACACGATGTTTTGCGCAAGTAAGTGATCGGCATTTTTAAATTGGTAAAGTTCTTTTATTTACTTCTATTTAAGTCTCTGGAGAGGCACCTGAGCATCCCGTGGTATCTGTCAAGTCTGGAGCCTTGTTTGAAAAGAGGCTGATTGAGAAATATCTGGCCGATCATGGCAAAGATCCAGTCACCAGCGAAGAGATGACAGTTGAAGACTTGATTGAAGTAAAAGCACGTACGTAGTAGCGAACACTTGACACGTCAGAAAAGTTTGAGTCTAATGTTGGAACGTCGATTTAGATCCACAGGCCGTGAAGCCCCGTCCACCAAAGTTGGCGTCTGTACCATCACTTTTATCAGCATTGCAGAATGAATGGGATAGTGTGATGCTCGAGTCCTTTACCTTAAAACAACAGTACCAACAGGTGCGACAAGAGCTCTCTCATGCTCTTTACCAGAATGATGCCGCTACCAGAGTGATTGCGCGTATTAAGAAAGAACGTGATGCTGCGCGAGAGTAAGTGTGAAACATACGCCATGGTGATGAATTTGAGCTCAATCTATCATAGGGCATTGGCCAACGTGCAAGCACATCTTGGTACTACTGCTGCAGCTGCACCAGAACCTGTAAAGGCAGAAGACGCGATGGAAGTGGATCAATCAGCTCTACCAGAGAAAGTCATTGAACGAATTACGGAAACCAGCGAAGCGTAAGTTTTTTCTTTTTTCTTTTTTAATCTTTCTTAACGTATCTTCGACTAATACGCGCCTATGCAGTCTTATGAAGACTCGCCGAAAGAGAAAGCCGCCAACGGATCACACATCTGCGGATACCATTGCTACTTTTGCGCAGAAGACCGTGATTCCATCGCTGCACACGTCACGTTCCCCCGGAATTACTGCAGTTGACGTTGATCATTCCGGAAAATTCATTTTGACAGGTGGAAACGATAAACACGTGCAGATCTACAACAAGGAAGAAGAGAAGGTTGTGGCCAACCTTACCGGCCATACAAAGAAGATTACGGCCGTCAAGTTTAGAGGACAAGAGGTTGAGAATGATGTCGCCATTAGTGCAAGTGCTGACAAGCACGTTCGTGTTTGGGTATCTGGCGAGAAAGGTAAAAATTTATCAAGCTATGTAAGTTGCAAACTGTTACTGACATACACATGTAAGGTTACCATGTCGGACACAATATCACTGCGCATAAGGGTGAAGCAACTGGTCTTTCCGTGCATCCAAGCAAGGACTACTTTGTCAGTTCCGGCATGGATAGCAAGTGGTCTCTTTACGATTTCGAAACGGGTAAATCAATCGTTGATGTCGCAGACACCGAAACATCGGCTGGTGAGTAAATTCGAAAAACATTTAGCAAGTATGTCGCGTTGTTAACCTAGAGAACAGGATACACTGCAATTGATTTCCATCCCGACGGTATGATCCTTGGTGCAGGTACTGGCGATTCCGTTGTGCGTATCTGGGATGTCAAGTCCCAAACTGTTGCAGCCAGCTTTGGTGATCACACTGGAAAGATTAGCGCACTTGCTTTCTCGGAGAATGGGTACGTACTGTCACACTCTCTCAGGAAACTTTGTTATAACACATGCGCCATTTGATAGCTATATTCTTGCCACTGCTTCGCAAGATAACCTCGTCAAGATCTGGGATCTTCGCAAGTTGAGCAACACAAAGACGTTCACTCTGGACGAAGGTTACAAGGTGCACTCTCTGGCATTCGATTATTACGCCCAGTATCTTGCTGTTGGTGGCACAGATGTCAGAATCCTCAAAGCCAAGGATGGTTCACAGCTTGCATCATTTACAGACAACGCAGCAGAAGTTACCGGATTGAAATGGGCTCCACTTGCAGAAAACTTGTTGGCAGCTGGCTTGGACCGATCCATCCGTTATTTCGCAGCGCCATAAAGAGTGTTTAATCTTTCCCCAATACTTTTTTTTTTGAAACAATTAACGAAAAAAAAAAACGAAATTCTAACGACGTCGCATAACATGAAGGCAATGTTGTTTTTATTTGTAAACTTCTGAAAATCAGAAAAAAAGAAAGAGAGTATTTCTTAACAACAGTTTGCTACAGAGCTTTGCGCTATTGAACCATATCCATCTGGTCCCTCGATTGGGATATAAAATTTCATACGTAAGGAACACCACGGCAGCAAAGACAATTCGAAATAGAGGTCATGCAGGCTAAAAACGATGCACGAAAGAGAGATGAGTAATTCTGGAGGTGTATTCCACCCAAAAGGTACATACCGGGAAGAAAAATAAGCTAAACAGAGCCGAAGGAACAAAAAGATCCAGGTCTCTTTAAACACGCATTCCGTTATCTTACGCGTTCCGATCGGGAAGATTGGGAAAAAAAATGTTATCGGTGCAACCGCGCCTTTTGATGTAGAAGCGTCTGCTCCTCCGCACAAAAGCCAACCCGCTGTTCAGCTTGCAAAAAATAACACTTAGCTAGCTGCACATGTTTCTTCAAAACCCAATATTTTTTTTTTAAACAAGCACGAAGGCAGTAGAAACAAATTACATTCAGTTCATAAAACTAAGAAGAAATTACAAGGACATTCACAGAGAAAAACAGACGATTTTCAAACCCTCTTCGTTATTGCCAATTGTCAACAGTCTCTTTTTGACCATGTTCGTCGTGCCTTCCACGACCACCCCTAGGATTTCGCTGGCCTCGTCCTCGAGAGCCTCCCCGGCCACGGTGGCTACCACCACTTCGGCTGTTGCTATAATTGGGAGACTGACCCCATGGAATGGCATCAGCCGAGTGAATGGCAGGTTCTGACTCGCTGGAAGGTGATGATAGATTCGTATCACCGTGCGGCTTTTGTCTATCGGCCTTGTTTGTGTGAGGTGAACGTGCGTTGGCGGAGGGTCGCCTTGGGCGGTGTTCAGGATGGGGACACATCACAAAGTTGGTCATGTGTGGCTGTTGCCAATGGATATTTGGCGCGTACATTGGTGGTGGCCGCATGTTACCTGGTCCTGCCTGTGGAAAAGCGACCATGTACTGGTTTCCTGGAGGAAACTGATGTGGAGGTACGAGATAGATCCCAGTAGGATGTTGCTGATTCTTTGCAGGAACAAAGCCACCTAGTTACATGCTTAGCTATGGGATGCAATAAAATCGTTTTCGCTATCGTTAGAATGAGCTTACCTCGTTGTTGTTGCTCTGGTGCAGCACCGTACGCCGCAGGATTAGGTAAACCAGAGCCATCACCTACAGGGAACTGGTACACCACCAAAGGAAAGCTCTGGTTGGTGGAAATCGCGCGTGGATCAGCCATTGTATGAGGAAGATCCATCGTTTGATAACCAGGCCTTGAAGGATGTCCGCTGTCAACGTGAGGCGACGCGAAGTTCATAAAAACCTCGTTGGGAATGGGCTGTGTCAACGTGTGGTTCTGGGAATCTTTCGGTGGTTGGGGAATAGCAATTGCTTTGGATACATCTTCGTCGTTGATCGTTGCGGGTTTGTTCACCATCTATCGATTATACAGGTATTATTATTATTATTATTATTATTATTATTATTATTATTATTATTACACCCAAATGGATCGGTAAACTTACCGTGATCTCCAGATCAGACTCTTCACTTTCCATCATAAAGCTCATGTAAGCAGGCTTTTTCGCAGCTAATCTTTCTACTGCTTCCGGAAAGATGGACGACGCAGACGCTTCTAGCAAATTTTTCTTCTTTTTCTTCTTCGGCTTGATTACGCGCTGCGAAGTCTCGGAGGGTGGCGGGATCGCTTTAACAGGCATTTCCACAACAGGTTCTTCAGCTTTTTCTGCTCGTTGCACTTCCTGGGGAATCACTACCGCTGCTTTCTCTGTAGCTTGAGACCGAGGTCCAGTTGCTTTGATCGCTCTAGATTTCTTCTCCTCGGGTGCAAACACTGGCTCCTCGTCTGTGCTCTGTTCCGCAAGCGCCTGCTCTGTGAGCGTCTCTTCTGATAGATCACTTTTCACCTCTTGTACCCTCTCTCCAGCCTTTTCTATGGGAGGAACGTTTTCTTTCACGGGTCGACGTCGCCACGAGACAGCAGCCTCAGCACGACTGGTTCCTGATCGAACAATACGCGAGTCGCTGTCGCGACCACCAGCATGGGATCTCTCTGTATTATCGCGTCCAGCGCCACGACCCCCTCGTGCTGGATGTTCTTCTCGGTTTGCACGGGCTCCTCCTCCCCTACCTCTTGTATGACTGGGTTCACGCGTAGCATGTAGTCTCGTTTCATTCTGATAGTCATGTACTTCGACAATGTCGTCTCCTTGGCCAGTGGCTTTTAGCCGTGTCTGACGTCGCTCAGTCGAAAGTTGTTCCAAACGCGTAGCATAAGAATTCCATGCATTTGCTGTTGTATGCACGACAATTGGCTCATTCTTTACATCTTTCAGTTTACTGACATACTGTTCCCAATTTTCATCATCTTTCGTCATTGGAACAGACGGCTTTTTAGGCTTTTCAAGCGCTTTGTTTTCCACCTGTTCGACATCGGCCTCTTTCTCATCACTCTCCTCTTTCTTATCCGCCGCTGCTCCTTCTTCTTCTTCTTCTATCTTACTGATTCTTACATCAGGCTGTTTCGCACTAGATCCTTGCTCGTCAGGTTTTTGGCTTCTCGTCTCAGTCTGAACTTCATCTAATTTGGTTTCTTCCTTTTCAGCTTGCTTTTCGTTAGCATGCTTTTCCTCCTCGTCCTTTGTCTGCTTTGACAACATCGCTGCATAGGAATTCCATTCGGATATACTTGTACGTCGTGATTCGTTCTTTTCCTCCTCATCCACAGCATTTGTAGAGGGTGCCTCGGTTGCACCAGGTTCAGTGCACTTCGGTTCCGTCTGCGTTACACTGGCTTTCGTGTCTGTCTCAGACGGTCTCTTTTCGCTTCCTTCCTCATTCTCCTTAGCCGCTTCCTTCTTTAATTTTTCGGCTAACGCAAGCGATTTCTGTCTGGCACGTTCTCGCGCCGCCTCATAAGCTGCTTCCTCTTCATCTCTTCTTTTCTTTGCTCTTTCGGCGGCGCTAAGCATCACTTCACGTTGAGCGGCTGTTACCTCTGGTGGGCGTTCCTCTCTTGGTTCACGAGCTGGTCGCAAGATGCCAGCATCATCGGCAGGACGTTCATTTGCCGATTCCTGATTATCCTCACGAGACTGCTCAGACATGCGTCGAGGGCGTTGAAGCAGTGTTGGATGAAACCCTGCCTTCATGTCCTGACTGCCTCGAGATTCAAACCGACCGCGGCCACGACCCCATCCACGCTCTCCCTCTCCAGTACTCGGCACATCTCGTCGCGCATGCTCTGCTCCAAACGGCTTTCCCCAGTAGCCTCGTTCAGAACCCGTATTCGATGATCGTCGATCAGAAGAAAAATCTGCGCTATGATTCCCACGTGTATCATTTCTCTCCACGCTTGCGCGTCGATCGTAAGTTTGTCCATAGCGTGGTGGCGTCCCACTATCTCTTCCTTCCTCTGCACTGGGTCGCCATTTATCATATCGATGTGGCTTGTAATAAGATCCTGAACTGCGTTCCCCATAACGACCATGATCGTCCGAAGGTGGACGTTGTTGTTGGTCGCCTCGTACTGATTTTAACTGTGGTGGATAGCTACGATCGTAATCTTCCGTAAATCGGTCTGCAGGCGAGACAAATTCGGATCCGTCTGTTCGCTCATCCTCTCCTCTTCCATGTACACTATCACTTTCATCCCCCGTGTCCACTTTGACCTCCGTGCCATCCGCAAATTTAACAACGGATACAGAAAACTCCAAATCTTCGCTAACCATCTTACAAAATCAGTAGATCAGTACCTGCTGATAGACGATCCATTGAAAATCCTTACTTCATCCCACGTGGCATGTCTTGGTTCAGACTCTTGATCAGCATCAGGCTTATCATTTACTGGCTCCTCTAAGTGGGACAATACGCATGTAAATACACATTACAACATCCATTAATTTAACCTTTACGTGTTGTTGCTGCTTCTGCCGTTGTGGGAAAATCGGATGAATCCGCAGTAGGGACGTTCGATTGGTTCGATGGCAATACCCATGCACGTGATGCTTGCGGTGGTGAAGTGGGAGGTAAGGAAGTTTCATGATTTTGCGATGCTTTGGATGAGACAGGTGATGTGTTGGCATTTTGATCTTTGTTTAGGATAGGTGATGCAACGGGTTGTTCTGGTGAGGAATGTAGAGAAGTAGATTTGATCTCGGTCTGTTTGGTTTGTGGTGAAGTAAAAGGTGATCCTGAAGGTGAACCCCATCCAGTATTCGCTGGAGGATGGCTCGTTGTGGCAGGTGTTTCTGACCATGCATTTTCCCTTCTTAAGCTTGGTAAATTGACAGGTCGCGGCGCCGAGACCTTAGTTGTCAGTAATCGTGATCGCGCATGACTACCGTTGCGGTTGCCTATTTTTTTAAAGCAAAGAAAGGAAAAAAAAAGTCAACATTTTGATTATGAACATATTCGCCCTATTGATCAATGGACATGGCAGCACTTTATTCACAATGACTCGTTGGCGCCCTCTCTCTTGCCACCTATCCTCTTTTTTCACTATTCCTCTTTTACCCTTCCAACCTTTTTCATGCATCCCGCTAAGCGCGTTATAATGAGCTCACACCAGTCTTTTGCAAGACTACTCACCTGTTGTGCTAGTATTCACGATAGGGCTCTTTGGCGAGCTAGGGTATTTCTTATTCATTCCAGTAAAACGACTGGATGCTGAAGCTTGAGATTCTCCAGACATGTTGTTAGATCACTGAATGATAAAAACTATACTGCGTTTGCTTGTTCACGAATGAATACGTTCGAAATGTGACAAAAAAGCTATTGCTAAAAAAGATAGTGAGAATCGAGCATAAGCATTGCCTAATTTACATATAACGCGTTCATGAAAACTAACGGATCTTTATAGATCCAGACTAAAGCCATGATTTACGAATAAAACATACCTTTGCGTATTTGCTTGCAGGAAAGGATCTTTTCTCCTTGATGAACAAAGGGTGTTGGCTTCGTTTTTTTTTTCAAAACCAGCCAATTCAAATGTTTCCCCCGCTGAGCGATCAAGCCACCTATTACGTCATTGGCGCCTAAAAGCGCTATTGGGCGTCCAGAACTCTCTCTGCACCACAGGTACTGATAGATCGATGCGAATAATGGATCCCGTACCGTAGACTATGACAAGTATTTTAGTCTACAAGTCAATCTAGAATGCTCTGGTAATAGCAGATCTCAGATGTTTTAAGATAGTCTGCACTGTAAGTAATATCTATGGTTTCTAAGACCGCTGAAGGAACCAACAAAGACTCCAGATCGTAGCGACAACTACCGTTTATTGAACAGACGTTTACTCTAACTTGTGCAGATTTTCCGTTCATAAGCGGCCAAATTTTGCTCTATGAGTGGAATCGGATATGCTGTCATTAACACATAAAGTGGTAACAAGCTGATATACATCAAGTTGGCCCTTCGATGGATGCGAAATTTACGTAGAATAGCATAGAAATTCATTCATGATTGGTAAATGGAGTAAAACTTGGATGTCATTTTAGTTATGTCTGAGTGGTTTTCCCACACGTTTGTGGGTGCACTTTCGGTGGGAGTGCGAAATTTGATTGATGGCGTCGAGCAGCGGCCAGTGACTTTTTCTAGCAATCAATGGCCTAAACAATAGATCAAAGGCCATGAGTAATCCCGCATACAGCCAATTCCAGGACATACTAGAGATGTTTTATCGAGAAAGCGTAGCTGAGGCAAAAAGAAGAGGCAATTCATGCGTCCCTCTAAATACTGTTATTCCGCGTCTTTCGGTTCATGCATTGAGGAACCTATTACAGCGAACCAGCGCAACACAATTTTGACACATTGTAGAAGTGCCTATTTCTTTGTGTAAAGCCTCATAGATACTGAACAAAAGATTGGCTTATGCATACAGAATTTAGGTACGTTGGCGTAAAAGTCTGTTCAATAACCAGTGGTGTACAGAAGTAATGAAACGAGACCGATTGTTTACCATGAGCTCCTTTTTGTTTTGGACAGGAATGTGTATGTTGTATTTGGGGGGGTGTCTTCGCATGATAAATAATTGAGAGTTTTAAGTTATACCATCTTGACAAGAATGACAGGTTGAACCCTGCTAGAAAAAAGATGCTAAGCCTACTAACTTCTCCGCCCGCCCAGAGCAACACTGTTAGGAATAGTAAAGCTTTGGAATAGAGCGATGGCTGATAACAATGCTATCAGGTAGAATACCAAGTGTCGGTCGAATGGGTAACTCTTTCCTACTTGCAGCGAAAAGGACCAAAGCGCACCACCGATGGAAGGTGCTATCCAAAATATCTGTGAGCTGAAGACAAATGCTTCGCGCTAGATTACCTAATGCGCGCACAAGAGACAGACATGACTGACAAACACTAATAACGGAATCAAAGTTGATTATTGTTTCCAGTATCGGCCATGATATTTACCCATTGACAGTACCCAGGACTTCCGGCTCTGCAGAATTGTTTACCTCAAAAATTTTGTCAGCATAGTAAATGGCGAGAGATGACCGTAAGCTTACCATGATGGACAAACTGGTATATGAAAGAGCATTTCCGAAATTGCGCAGCAGAAAAAGGGCCATATAACCAGCGCGAAACATCCATTGCCATGAATTTCCGTCCATTATATGCGTACTCAGCCATTCCTTGTACGGGAATAACTCTGGTAGCAGAATATAGACTGGGATGAAGATACAGCAAGCGAACCGCACCATTGTTAAGGTGGACATTAGCTTGCTGAGTCTGGGATAGATTACAAACAGAGAGAAGAGCTGTTGGATACCCAAGATGGACAATGATTTCGCAAGTTCCGGGGAACTGACACTGAGTCCGCCAGCATAAGCGGGCGCCGAAAAGTACAGTGGTATGATTTCATCACAGAGCATGGCGCAGAAAGAGAACAACCTACAAAGAACTTAATGCTTTACAAACGTAAAGGATGAGTTTCCGTACGAGTAAGCCAAAATAGCGGCCATGGATGTCCTTGTAATACTTCTGAATCCTCCTGGAACCCCTTGTTTGTTTGTGCTTTCTTCGTCATCCTGACGAGACAAAAGTGTGCGACACTCGGCATCAGAGTCATTTGTTTCTTGAGAGCTGTAAGCACGTTGATTTGCTAGCACTTCAGGATTGGATTCCTTCAAATAGAAGTATCCGACGATGAACCCGACGGCCGAACCCAACGATGACACGAAGCATGGTAGAAAGTAAGGGTAGGTTTGCAGAAACTGATTACCACCAAACACATCAGGATATCTTTCCACTGGCTTGTTGAGATAGCCACCTGCCCAGAAAACGTTAATGTCATGTTAATTATAACATTAGGATACCTATTGCAGGTCCTATATGAAAGGAAGGCATCAGTAATGGGAGCGTATAGCACGTGTTTTATGACACTGACCGGCTTTAAACCACAGATAAGTAGAGAAAATAAGACAAGATGATGAGTCATGGGCATAACTCTGTATTTTGCATACCTATCATGCCCAGTCCCCAACAGAAACCGTAGACGGAGAACCCTTTGGCTCTATTTGTGCGATCCGTAACCTCGGTCAACATAGAACGTGCAACACCAGCGTTTCCTGGGGAAGGGGTCACTACTGTTCAACTTTTTGCAGTAAACTTACCGTTAACAATACCACAAAGAGCACGCATAGCAATTGCCCACCATAGACTTTTGCTTAGGCCGAATAAGCATGAAGATATGGAATTCCCAAGCTATGATGGTGTTACTTTGGATGTGGAGCACATTACGACTTACCAGCCCTACGAGCAAAACTGGGCGTCTGCCATGGCGGTCTGAAAACCTTCCCCAAGGTACAGCCGTTAAAAATTGTGCCAAAAAAAAGACTGAAGCTGTTTTCGTAGCACCCGTTGAGTTATCGCAAGTCAACTTCATCCATCAGCTTACTAATCCAGCCTGCATAGGAGCCAATTCCCTTTTCGTCCTCCGACAAATTAAAATCTTTGAGCTACAGGAACCATTAACTTCTGCAGCATACAATGACTTGTAAATAATACCATATAGTATATAAATGGAAGTAGAATGGTTGATGTGAGCGGCTCACTAAATAATAGTATACCAATGACAAACATCTGCATTTTCGGTAGCGGGGTTGGTGTAACAGGTGCCGCTCCGGTCAGATCAATCTTCGGATTGTCACAGGTGTATGAGCTTCCTGTCGAGCTCGGACTCCTTGCCCTCGACTGTTTGTCCAAGGACACAATGGTACAGCAACTGGTATTTCCTGCTCTTGGATCTGTAGAAGTTTGTTGACACGATGGAATTACTGCACCGTAGCCAAATGAGGTGCTGTTCTGAACACCGACAAGTTGGTTTCTCAAAGGATTCTCTTGTGCATCCGTGTCATCGTTTAACAACCTTTCAGTATCCATTGATTTGCTGTCAGTACAATTGTTAGATAAACGTTTCATCACGAAGAGCAATAAACAACAGCTGGGGTCCCAGTGAGATAAGGAGAGAAAAGGGAGTGTAGCGAACATGTAGAACTATATACAGAAATGTTTTTACGGACACGTGTATATCTATATACGCAGACGTGCATCATTTCTCTTCTTGGCTAACCGTTAACTTCAATTTGGGCGCACCATGACAAAGTAGGGGTGACACAATAAATTGTGGTCTGTGATGAAATTTCACACTGAGTGTCATTTATATACAAAAAGTGGTGTTTATTCAATGGCTTGTATCTTCGCGACAATGAAATAAAAATGATTAAAGGCCAAGAGAGATAAATGTCAAACCAACGACTAACGCCAGCCAGGAGCCGGGAATAGGACCAGCGTCTGACATATTGCTGTTGTTGGCCGGTGCTTGGTTATTGCGAGCTCCACCGACTTTATCGGGCATTCCGGCGTTTTGTCCAATCGTAGGTGTCATCTCACCTTCCTGCATACTGGAGGAACAGCTCCAGACTGTACCCTTGACAATATTGTCGCCTTTCATTTTCTTCTCAATGTCAGAGCATGGGAATTGGGAACTGGTCGTCTGAAGGCGCATACCACCACGAACATCCTGTAGCGTAGGTAGATTGTACTTTTCAAAGCCACCTGCCAAGTCTATGGTGCCATCGACTTCACCCAGGTTGGGGAAGCCATCGATGGATCGCAGCTGAGTATTGTTACCGATGGACAAAGCGCCACCGATCTTAGCCAAATTCTTGAACGAGGTGTCAGTCAGTTTCTCATTATTTGCGATGGTCAATGTGCCCCCAATCAGTTCAAGGCTATCGATACTAAGGTTGGAAAACTCGTTTTGGTGGAAAGATACATCTGATTCGACGCGGGTCAGCGCTGGAACATTAAGTTGGGCGAGGTTGCGGAATGTCGCATTCTGTAACGAACCCAGGTTGGTTGCCTTTTAATTCAATCCGAACAAAAATGTCAGCCAAACAGATTTAGACTTTTTGTTCAACCCCATGTAGTACCTGGAACTCCAACGCGTGTCCGTTGGCAATAATATATATGCTTCCTTTGACATCCTTAACGGATGAGAAATCGAAACGTTTCATGTAATTGTTGTTGGTCAGCGTGAAGGAATTCATTGAATCAGGATGGAAGCCTTCGACGCCAGGTGCTCTTGTATCCTCGATACGCATATCCTCAATTTTGGAGAGGCCTGCAGGGAATTGGATTCTTTCAAGTGCAGGTAATATGGTAAGCGTCAGTCCTTTGACTTCTGTAAGACTTGGCAGATCAACTTTTTCGAGAATTGTCTGATTGGTAACCTTGAGTTCGCCTCCCACTGTCTTGAGCTGCGGTGCACTGAACGTTTTAAGATCAGTGCTGTCCTGAACGGCAAGGTCACCGCTAATCTCTTCTACACCTCGTAGTTCCAGCTGCGATACATGTACGTTGTTGATCATAATATTTCCTTTAAACATCTTGCAGTTCTTAAGAGTGTCGAGATCCTCCTGTCCCATGACTTTGATATCGGTGGAACATTGGGCTATAACAATAAAGGGGATCAGACATAAAGAAAATTGCTCTTCGTCTAGCCTTACTTACACTGAGCCAAGGTGGTTGCTGACATCGCTACCACAATTGCTAGCAAGCCTAATTTAGTCATCTTGAAAGCGTAAAGAAACAAAGGGACTAATAATAATTTCCGGCATGGCGCGCGTTTTATATATTCTGAGCACAAACGCACCACCTTGCCTTTACTACTATAGTGGCTTATGTACGTTTATTATAATCGTGTCTGTGCACGAAAGGCGAGAATGGTATGTCCATGCAATGTGGAGTGGAACGCTGGAATTTGCAACTGGGTGGAGCAAACAGATCAAGTATTTGGTGCTTTTTCTGTCACTTTATTTATTAACAGTGGTAATGTCCTGGAAGAACTGTTAATCTTACGCCTTTGTGGCATGCTCTTTATGGGTCACCGAGAAGGTGGTTCATGTCTTGTACATATCCTCTAAATGGAAGCTGGATCTATATCCCATAACAACAACCGCTTGTATCACGGAAATAGTAATTCAAGTTAATTCGGGAGACAAACCCAGCCTTCTGCGATGCTGGGAACAACCAACCAAATTTTTCTTACCAATATGGTGCAGATCTCTATTGACATTGTGTTGACCACACCTTTGATGCACTGACGCAGTTGAGCGTCGCATGTATCAAGCGATCCTAGGCAAGAACGTTTCGCGGTTCAAATTTCTACACAGCAGAAAAACGTCCGTTGCCTTTCTGGGATAAGCATCTGTCTATGGATCACAAAATACTCATTGGCATCAAAAATCCCTTTTGCAGGATGTTCCTAGTAAAAAACGTCTTCTGACTGCCATTAAGTAAGGCTAATAAATAGTAGTTGCAGACTGACAATGATTAGAGAGTAGTTTTACTTGATATGTGAATGTGACTGCAGATCATCATATTTACAGTTCTCAAAGGAGAACAGTTGGTTGCTCTGCGCGTCATGTCCCAGTATCAGTATGTTGTAACAGCTCAGAAGCCAACGGCGACCCAGTTTGCTGTCAAAGGGAGATTTACCGCTCCTGACGAGATAAATTTGGTTCTGGGGTGAGCGGATTCCTCATCATGCTGGCTTTCATGCTGACTGTGATAATCATAGCAAAGGAACACGCATTGAGATTTACACTTTAACGCCGGATGGTCTGAAGCCGACAATCGAATTCAGTATCCATGGCACGATCGCGGATCTGAAACTTTATAAATCTCAAGTAAGGATCAGAATAAAAGCATCCATTTGCCGATCTTCCCTGACAAACTTGTTTGCAGGGTCGTGTCAAAGCATCCCTTTTTATTCTCACCAGTCGGCACAAGTATTGCATTCTATCCTACTGTGAAAGCACGCAACAGATTGTGACAGAGATCAGCGGCGAGATCGCCATACCTGGCGATGCCCGCATTAAGAAAGATGAAGTACACAGTGTTCTCGATGCTACGTGTCGCTATATTGCTACATCACTTTATGACAATATCGTAACGATTGTCATACCAGAATTTGGACCAAAACCAAGAGAAAATGGGACATATCCCCGCAGAAGTTCCCTTCGAAGAGATGCTCGAAGGCGGCAGCAACAGCATCCACCTGACTATGTAAACATTGTGTACGTGTTGCTTGTGCATTGCGACTTGTAATACTAACAGATATAAATTCTGTTTTTAGGCTGGCGGATAAAACGATTGTGACGATGGCATTCTTACAGGATGCGGCACAGCCGACGTTGATGATACTTTATGAGGATGCACTGAATCGCCGATATTTACAGACGTTCACCTTGGACCTCCGCCATCGTGAGCTGATTGCAGGCGACATCGTCATGGATCACTTTGAATCAGAAGCCACATTAATGATCGCCATGCCACCCGTCATAGGAGGCGTGATACTATTAGGTGGAAAGTTTGTTCGCTATCTTAAGCCCCACCAGGCACCCAAAGCCATTGGAATCAAGAAATCCATGATTAAGAGGTATTATCGTAATCCGTTCGGGTATAGACTTATCCTTTATGCAGTTATACCTTAATGAATGACGATGGATCTCGGATCTTGCTTGGCGACGCAGAAGGATATCTGTATTTGTTGACGCTAGTCATACTTAACAATACAGTGGACTCGCTGTGTCTTATAAACCTTGGAAGCGTAAGTAAATTAAATAGGAAGGCCAAACAAGTATCTGATGTTGCACTGGTCCTAGATATCTACACCATCTTGTCTATCCTATCTAGATAACGATGTCGTTTTTGTCGGTTCAGTGGAAGGAGATTCGCAACTGGTCCACATTAATGGCAATGACCAACACACCGTGGAGAATAATAATATTTTGGAAGTTATTGAAGAATTTCCAAATCTTGGACCTATAGGCGATTTTTGTATAGCAGATCTAGATAAACAGGTAAGCCTCCGAAGGTACTATCGAGAGATTACTGATTCGATCACAATTAGGGTCAAGACCAATTAATTATGTGCTCAGGCGCTGCCAAGGATAGCTCATTAAGGATCATACGAAACGGTGTTGGTCTCAATGAACTGGCAGCAATAGAAATCAGTGGAGTAAAAGGCATATGGACCCTGCGTCCATCCTTTGATGAAAAGTACGTAGTTTATATCGCGCCTGCTGAATCATGACTCACATTTATGTATTTGAAAAGACACGACGATATGTTGATAATCTCGTTTATCAACCAAACGTGCCTTTTACAATTGCGTGACACTGCTATGAAACAGCTGGATAGTTATTCTGGCTTTGCATTGGATAAGAGGACACTAGCTGCAGCTAACGTCGTGGACAACCTCGTACTACAAGTCACAGATTCGAGCGTTCGTTTGATGGATTCCAGCATTGATGGTTGTTTGTTGGACGAATGGTTCCCAGAAAACCAGGCGCAGATCACTGTTGCGGCCATCAATCCAAGTCAGTGTGTCATTTCGATAGGGTATGGATGGGTCGTTGCATTGCAAATTGTGGATAGACAGTTAGTGAAGATAGGGTAAGGATGAATTCCTCCAGTCCATGGAGAGATTAAGTGCAGTCCATTCTGATCTGCTGTCTGACAGTCATTTTTGTGACGACCTACAGAGCAACGCAACTCGATCAAGAAGTTTCCTGTATCGATATTACTCCAATCGATCCACTCATGCCACTGCAATCTTCGGTGATCGCCGTCGGTGTATGGAAGGATATCGGTGTCCGGCTATTGTCGCTTCCTAGTCTCAAGATCATAGCTGAAAAGAGCCTTAGCGGTACGGTCATGCCTCGATCCATATTGATGGCCAAGTTTGAGGATATTTGCTACCTTTTGGTTGCGCTAGGTAAACATAAATGTGTCTATGGGTAGGTATTCCTGATACTTACCATATATGTAGGCGACGGTCAGTTTTACAATTTCAAGCTGGATAGTCGACAAGGCAGGTTATGGGATGAGAAACGATCCTTTTTGGGAAAGCTACCTATTTCGCTGGGTACCTTTACCTCGAATGGCACCACACACGTTTTTGCAGCATCAGATAAGCCCAGTGTAATTCATAGCCGAAACCAGAAGTTGATCTATTCCAACGTGAACCTAAAGGTAAACAAGCAATGTCTGTGGTACTGGCTGGATTGAACAGTTTCTCCAGGAAGTACGATGTGTGACGTCCTTCAACAGTCTCTCGTTCCCGGATGCGATTGCGTTGACTACCAAAGAATGTCTTGTTATCGGACAGATGGAAGAAATTCAGAAGCTGCACATCACGAAAATACCCACTATCGATTCGCCATTACGCATCACATATCAGGAATCCTCAAGGACTTTTGGTATCACTACGGAGACCCTTACATCGGAACCTTATTCCGAAGCTGTTGTTATGGGCGCCTTCGAGATCTTGGATGACCAGAGCTTTTCCAGTAAGACTATTTTCTGCACCGCATGATGATGCTCACCTGCTTTAGCATTGGATCGTGTATATTTCAAACAGTTTGAACGGCCACTTGCCGTTGCAACGGTCAGATTTGATAATGATCCGAACGATTATTACGTTTTGGGCACCGGTGTGGAAAGTGATCATTACGAATCTTACAGCATCGGCAGAATATTCGTATTTTCTGTAACGGAGCAACGGAAACTCAACTTTATCAATCAGATCGAGACCGAGGGGATGGTAGAATTACTCCGTCCTTTCCAAGGAAAACTTCTGGCGAGCATACGGGGACAGGTACAATTAAAATGACGGTGCGGTTATTGGTGCTGACAGCTTGCTAGCTTCATCTTTTCCGATGGGATGCAGAACTAGGAGAGCAGGGTCAGCTTATTTCTGTTTGCTCACATCCTCTTGCAGCAAGCACTGATTCTTGGACGACTATCGACGATATCATTGTGGCGGGGGACATATTTTTTGCATTGAAATCTGTGAGATACAACCCACAGACAGAGAGTTTCGAAGATCTTGCGAGTGAAGATACTCGAAAGGACGTAACAGCAGTCGAAGCGTTCAGCAACGATCTATATATCAGTGCAGAAGAAGAGGGACACCTGTTTGTCGTGAGACGAAACGACAAGGAAGACGTTACCGACGAGCCATTGCTCAAGACTGTCAGTCAATGGCACTTGGGAGAGCGTATACAACGGCTACGTTTCGGTAAGATATAGTTGTCGTCTCTTAACGTCCTGACATTATTTAGGTTCGCTGGGAATGAATCACTCTGATCCTGACAGTCGGCCTGTAGCACAATCTTTAATTTTTGCTACAGCTAGTGGAGCCATTGGCGTTATTGCACCGTTATCTGAAGAAAGATTCAAGTTATTGTGGCAGATGCAAAATAACATGAATAGGGTCATCCGCAGTGTGGGAGATTTGAGTCATACAGAGTAAGCGTTTCCTTATGTTGACGTGATCTGGCTAACACGACGGATAGTTGGAGGAAAGTGTCACTTATGGACCGAATAGACAAGTGCAGCAACTTTATCGATGGTGATTTGATTGAAAGCTTCCTCGACTTGACACCACAGCAAATGCAAAAGGTCGTGGATGGACATAATGGAGGCCGAAAGTTGGACTCAACGGTTGAAGATTTGTGTAAAGTCGTGGAAGAACTGATGAGCGTTCATTCGTAATTTCTATGTTGTAAATAAAGTTCTTGGAATCAACGTTTGCGTCAGTTATGTCCTTTTACGTTCAAGTTGAATAAATTTAGCGCTGGATATTGACGCGTCTTTGCGGCGAGAAGTGGTTTATTGAGTCAATCCTACGAATAGTTCGCGTGTAACTTCGTTTTTGCATTGAGGTGCTTCAGTGATGGTTTTCCGATATCCCGTCGGAAAGCAGTAAAGATGTCTCACAATAAGGAAATGTCTCATTGAAACAAAAATCGTTTTTTGCGTTGAGGTACTTTAGTGATGGATTCCCAGTATCCCATCGCAAAGCAGTAAAAATGTTTCAAGCACAGGTTCGACCCAAAATAATCCGTACTTAAACGAATGTACGAATTTCCTTTTTGTTTTTCTTTGGCTCTGTTCTCTTTAACATCCCCGATGAGGATGTCAATTTATATACATCAAAGTATCTTCCATTTACTAACAATGAACAATTTTTTATGCTGCTCCAATAAATTATGCGCCCATCTGGAAACCAAATTGATGTAAGTACAGTATTACTTTGTCGCCAATTTGTGAACTAATGACCGCATATTCAATTATTTCCTTAGCGCAAACTTGGTTCTTCATGGACGCATAATTTATTTAGAGTAGTGTAAACAGTTGTTCAAAAAACAGTAAAGTTTCGATTTTCTAAAATCTCCCAGGAAACCTCTTGAATCCATCGGATATCGAACTTATATCTAAAGTGATGTGATTGTATTTCATTTTATTCGCTAAGATAGTAGAACAATCATTAAATATCGCAATTTTCCTATGATTCCACTAACCGGCTCCTTCGGAGGATGTACAGAACTCTACGCAAATATCAATAAAAAATAAAATCAAAATTTGCCTTGGACGCTGGTGTCGTACCCACTAAGTATCTAAAAAAAAAGGAAGGGATTTAGAAACAGCGTGACCAACGTAAATTGTAGAATATTTTCATCATGTGGCCCTATGGCACATACAGCATTGAACTTGGATTGTAAACAAAGTAATGTTATAAACTTCGCGGTACTGGACTTGTCCCCTTCACATCGTCTTTCGCTTAAATATTACTATGGTCCAGGTGATATGACATGATGCTCAATTTTGGCCCAGCAACAACCATGGCAAAGAAATCGCTGCTATCATCTCTGAAGCCGAAGAACGTCCGACACAGATGGGCCAGTCCAAACCGTTATCTACGATACACAATATCAGAAATATGGACGACGGGTTCCGCACAGCAGTAGAGGAACATCGCGAGAGGATTACCAATGAATGGGACATTCTTGAAAGAAGACACGGATACCCATCTTCTGATTGGTATAATTCTGAAGAGTATAAACAAGAAGCTGCGAAACTTCTAAAAAAGCATGAGGAAGATTATCATCGTATCTGTGAAGAGTGGAAAGTTAAGCCTGTCCCACTTGTGAGTGAAATTGAGATGCTTTCCGCCTCGGATCCAAGACCTCTACTGAGTCATATATTTCAAAAATATGATGATATGATCACATTCAAAAACGATACAACTGTAGCAATCTACATCATGTATACACAAGACCTCCTAACAGTACTCAGGAATGGATGCGCTAGAGTTGGTGGAGGTCTAAGTGGAATAAATCTGAAGGTCGACGTTGCCAAGGAGCTGGTAAAAAAGGAAGTAATCAAATCGATAGTAAAGCTCGCACCAAAAGAGTCACAGAATGTATCGACTGCCTCGGAATATGTAACGGTATCTGCATTTGCTGTCCGTGATGGAACTATGACATTGCTGAACTACAACGCGCTAGTGAAAAGGGGCTGGAAACATACTGTAGAACAGAGAGATGTCATCAATGCATGCGGTAGAGGTGTAATAGACGGTATGGATCAATCTGTAGACTGCGTATGCTCATAAAATAAAGATTTTCGCTTGTAGTTTCGATTCAGTGTCCTTGACCTATGATATTTAAAATATCCCGTTAGACAGAACAGGTCATAGAAACAGAGTCGGTGATTCTACGGATTATTTCGATCAGATAGGCCTTCAGCCTCAACCTTCTCTCTGTAACAAGCAGAACTATACTTCGTTCTGCAAAAAGGAGAAATAATACAGAGTCGGCAAGCAGGATAACCCGCCGTATGAAGTTAGCTGTCGTGATAGTTCTTTAGCTGCACTCAGCAGAACCCGTAAGGTCGTCCGGCTTGCATTGATTTTATTTCCGACTCTGCCTTTAATGTGTTATACCTTCAGTTATCGTCACCAATCTTTCCATCTGATGAAAATGCCAATAATGGGTTGGTTCATGGATACAGCATCAGCTCCCCAAACGCATACTGTTGACAAACAGTTAGCTAGAACAAGCGACTTGAGGACTGCAGTATGGCCTTACCTTTTTGAAAACTCCTGTATCTGTATTAGGAAAGGAATACCGTCTCCTCGGTAAATGCCTCAACATAATGTAGGGTTCCTATGGTCTTGTGTTGCCAAAGCAGAATTATGCAACTTTTCTGACGTATGACCGAGTCCCGATACAGTTCTAGCCTCTTTATGGCTGTCAAACTTCTAAAAAGTTTTCGTTTATGATAGATAGTGCTAATTTAGGACTCTGTAGCCTCAGCATAGTCGTAAAAACTTTGGCAATCTTTGGTATAACTGTAGCAGGTTTGACTGCATCGGATGTAACATTAAGCCGTAGAAATGTCGGCGTGAATTCAGATTATAAGCGACCTCGAGGTTCAGGGACGTTTATAACTCTATTGGTAATAACATATGAGTGCTCTTTTTTGATTCGAGCACATATCCCGCCGCTAGCAACCCTCGCGACGACCGTGCTCAATCATATTGTATTCATCGTTGCGTTTCTTCAGATTGTATCTGAAGTGAGGTGGCGAAGCGCGTTTTTGTTTGGTTCATACATCAGTAGGCTGATGAGCTGGGTACTTCGGTAGGAGGACCTGGACTCGCGTAAACAAAAACGTCCAGGAAGAGATGTGTTGGAATGTGACCCTACTGCATACCTGATCCGACGCTGGAAAGCGAGTGTGTGTTTTGGCAAGTAACATTATTTATGTTGAATATCAGCCGAATAATAATCTTACGTAGAAGTGACGACATGTATATGTGCAGAATGATAAAGGCGAGATCCATTGGCTTCGTAGTCCTGTTCTATAAAGATCAGTATAACCCATGGTAAGTCAAGGTCGGTAATTCTTGTGTTACAAGAACAAATCCAAGTTCTGTGGGATCTTCCCATTCATCTAGTTAAAACCTCGTGAAAAATACCCGTTTTCATCTTCACAGTGAGGTGCGTACTGCAGGATACTCAAAATGTCATTCCTGTAAAAGCATCTAAGACAAGTCACATGTATGCTTTAGACTCTTGGAAGGGATCCAAGGAGAAGGCTAAGACATCACACTATACAAGCTTCGCATGAAACTCGTCGTAGCTCAGTCTGATGTCCATTCCAGAATGCTGGTTCAAGACTTACAAACTTGGTCAGTGCTTAACCAGTATCAGCAAGGATAATATGCGTTACTGTGAAAGCAGGCGAATGTACAATAGGATCGGTAAAGTAGATTTCTGTAAGTGAAACGTCATATAGCACAACTATGACAGACCTTCATCCCCCTTTATTTTGTTTCAAAGCAAGACTTTGTCTGTTATGCAAGTGGATAAACTTACTTTTGAAAAAAAAAATTGCTGCGCCCAGATGGTTGAAATAGATCGTAATATAAATCTAGCTGAGATGAGACATAATGAACTGAGCATTAAAGTGGATGCAATCAAAAAGGAGTACCACAAACTTGTCGGTTAGGATAGGTATGTCTTATAATTTCATGGCTGAGGGAATACATCACCCATAAATGACAGGAAAGAGGAATATTTGTGATATAGTGCGTTAAGAAGAGGAAGTCAAGGGTACCTTGACCATACGCATGCTGACTCCTTAACTTGGACTGCCGGTATAAAACAGCTAGCACCGATTCTTCTTATTTGTTTAACCTCTTCCTTCACAACACTTTGACAAATATTCCGAGGAAGATGGGAGATCTCCACAATACACGACAATGAAAGTGTTACGGAGTCATTTCGTACAGCACTAGAGGAAGAAGGGTCCCATCACCTTTGCGGACAGTCAGAGACCATCAGCGCGCCAGGAATAAAAGTTTCTTCTATATCACACTCAAAATTCTCACTGGCCAGGATATTTCGAAATGATCGTAATATGATCAGATTCACAAACGACACTGACAGCTCCATCTATATTAGATATACGCAGAATTTACCAATGGTCCTGAAAGATGGAGGTGCCGGAGCCAACGCTGGAGCAAATGGACTAGATATAAGCATGAACGTTACCAACAAGCTGGTGGAGATAAAGGCGATCACATCTGCGCTAAAACTCGGACCAAAAGAAACACAGGATGTGTTGGTCGCTGCCAAATATGTAAAGATGTCTACACTTGTTGATCGCGGCGGAGCTATGGCTATCATAGACTCCGAGGTACTACTTAAAAAGGGACAAAAGTACACCGTCGAGCAGAAACGCGTCAATAACGCGTTTACCAGAAGTGACATGGATCTGATCCATCAGCTTGTAGCTTGAGTATGTTTATAATATACCCATGGCTTGTTGTAATCTTACTGTTCTAGACATTCATCATTCAAACTATCCGATGATGGGTATATTGTTCTCTATTACATCCATTTGTAGACCCATAAAGCGTTTATAGTTGGAACATGAGAAGTCTCTTTGATGTCGAATGTCACGCTTTTCAACACGTCTGATTTCGTCCGATTCATTAAGAACAAAGAGATTGAACAAAGCCCTATCAGAGCAGCAAGGAAAAAAGAGAAAAGTAAATATGAACTGCAGCTGAAATATGCAGGACAAAAAGAGAAAATTACATGGGAATAGAGAGAATAGAAGGAACAGAGTACAATGGAAAGATCGGCTGAAAGAACAAGAGTAAGAAGGCATTAAAGGGAAGCAGAAAAGATAGGGATCAGATTAGGCGGAGGAAATTCTAGGTGAGACACCTATAATGGTTCCGATTTTAGTCGCAGAAAGTATCTTGCAGAAGGTACGTAATTTGCCAACATTTCGTGCCGATTGTAACAGCTAACGTGTGATATCCCGTAGAAAAGGGATAGAAAATAGTGAATGAGAACGTCAACATTCAGTCTACTGCAATGCTATCTTATTTAATGTCATTAATTGCTGATTTGTCAGCCAAGAGTTGATGTAGTGCTCATCATACATGGATGACTTGCAGGAAACAGTAATTAGCTTATAGTATGGTCCAAAAATGTACATCATAGTTAATCGCCGCGCTATGATCATACAAGAAGGCACATAATAGTATCATAAGTTGAATTTTCAATGTGTAAATCAAACACCAGCCAGCCAGCCAAAGGCGCACTAGTTTCTCTGCTATATATATATAAAAGAAGAAGAAGAAGAGCAACTCTTAAGGGCGGAAAATTCGATTATGCCAAATGGTTATTTCACTCATGGATCAACAGAATGGTGTATCAACCTCGTTTATTCAGCATACACTGACAAGTTTGTTCGGGATCCAAGACGGTGTTGCATAACCCCCGTTTAACGACGTCCCATATCTATCTCCACGTGTAATCTAGCTCTTGCGCAAGATCCATCAGCTTGCCGGGAAGAGGACGAAGCACGGTGTAAGGTAAAAAAAGAGGAATAAACGTTAAAGAAAGCAATTGTGCCTGATTGTCTAGCATCACGTGTATGTTAGCTGTACAAAAGCTGTCCGAAGGAAATCCCGCCTTGAAAGTGCTCCATCAGTGACTTCTTTGTAGCCACAGAGAAAGAAGTACTACCGACACGTCTCCTTCTTTACAGATACAAGCATAACAACTATCTAAGGCAACATGTCATCCCAGCCTTCTGAATTGGCCGATTCGCCCATCTCACCTTTATCACCGCCATCGTCCCCTACTTTTGCTGAGCACATGCAACAAAGCACAGTATATGACATTCTGCACGCACCTGATAATCCAACCGAGTTTTACAATGGCGAACATAGGCCGCAGACCTCAGGATGTCCACACCTGATGAAGTACAAGCAACAGCGAAATGGACGGCAGGATTTCGAGGATGGGGGAGATCTATATGACAACTATCAGTCGGTTGTTCGATATTCTTTAGCATGGTATCAGAGTCGACGGCCTGTGACCGAGCATGGGAAGAAAAAACGAAAACTAAATAAGAAAGAGGTAAGAAGGACAATGCATAATGCGTATATTCGTCAGATTTGGTAAGTATTTTATGATAGCTTCTTCTACCCCAATGCTTGACGTGTTCGGACCCCTTATCACGGCTCCATGTATGTCTGCACTGCGTTTACATGGGTTGTTGGAGGAAAGGCCACATGCGCGATCACATGAAGCAAAAAAATCATACGTTTGGTAAGGGGTGAATGATGTCCTTTGATATCAATTCATATCCGTTTACTGTCGTTTATTCATCCATCCTCTCCGTCATAGCCATGGATTTTGCACATCGAACCTTATACTGTAACGAATGTGGTGACTACGTATATGACACGGAATTGAACGATAGAATTGTGCGACAAGAGCTGGTGCGAAGTGAAAGTAAATATCCTCTTTTAACCGAGGATCCTGAAGGAGAAGACTAATTCTTTTATAGAGTCACGACGGAAAAGAGCTCGCATGTGGGAACCGTCCGACCAGGAAATGAACTCGATTGTACGACAATCATCACTGGCATCCTGTCAGGGCATCCGTGGCCTATGCAATATGGGCAATACGTGTTTTATGAATGTGATTCTTCAGAGCTTTGTGCATAACCCACTTCTCAAAGCCTACTTCCTAAGTGATCAGCATAACCCTAAGCTTTGCGAAAACAAATACTGTTTGTGCTGCGAGATGGATAACCTATTTACACAGGTAAGAAACGATCATTACTTGCTTGTTGATCTCTTACTTATCCGTTTTTTGTACAGCTTTATTCTGGCAAAAAGGAGCCTTATGGCCCATGCAGCTTTCTACAATCAATGTGGATGAATCTCAAGGATATGGCGGGATACGCGCAACAGGACGCTCATGAATTCTTTATCAGTGCACTGAATCATATCCATGCTGGATGTAAAGGTTGGTGTATCATGTCATTTTATCACTATTATGCGTTACTTACTCTATATTAGGACAGTCCATGGTGGATTGTAACTGTATTGTCCACAAGACGTTTTCTGGTCTTTTACAATCCAGTGTAACATGTTTAAGATGCGGCAACATAACAACCACATGCGATCCCATGCTGGACATCAGCCTGGGATTGCGAACCGAAAAGAGGAAGAAACTTACGACACCACCTGCTAAAGGTGGAGGCAAGAACGATGACAAGGGGAACGACTCAGTACCGCTTACCGGACGGAGACTGAAGCAGGGAAACACCTTAACAGATTGTCTGGATAGGTAAGGGGGGAATATCTGAACTCGGAAGATGTCTAACTACGGAAAAAGATATACATGCCCAGAAAAATTAGGCCCAAATGATTACAGCTGTAGTAAATGCGGAAATACATTTCAGGTATAGAATTAACAAAAAGGATTTAACGGATATTTATTGCTTGCTGTATAGGAAGCTACTAAACAGCTTTCTGTAAAGCGACTCCCACCTGTTCTGAGTTTCCAATTAAAGGTACCGCAAGGGATCCAACTATGCTTGACTTGTAACATGATCTTTTTGTTATTCTCTCCAAAAGCGTTTTGAACATGGAGGTTCTGCAAGCAAAATAGAATCCAAAATCAAGTTTCCTGTGGACCTTGATATGTCACCGTATACCACCAAAGGAAGATCTGGCAAAAAAAGGTACTGGAGGAATTGAAGGCTGCATTCCTTGTTAACATTCCATTTCAGTGACGAAAATCTATATACTTTATTTGCGGTCATAAATCATCAGGGTCGTATGGACACTGGTCATTATACAATGTTTGCAAAACATCGAGGAGAGGTAATTACAGAACTGTACCGAGAAAACGAGGCAATTCATCTTTGTTTAGTGGTTTAAATTTGACGACCACAGTGTAACCATGGCCTATCAGAAAGACGTCTTGGATAGTAAAGCGTATGGAAATGTTGCATGCATCTATCTGTCAATGTTAACGTCATCATGTTAGTTATATGTGCCTCTATGTACAACGATCCCTGGAATACGAATAGGGAATGCCCGGATCGACTATAAAGGCTGACATGTTCCGCATCTTATAATAATGTCTTTGTCTATCATCTTTTATGCTTGTAATCCATGATGACATTGTCAATTAAACTCGCATCAGACGGCTCTATAGCCTCAACTATACACTTTCTGCTTCGTTCGGGTATAGTTCTGTAGATCGATAATGATTGTCTCCTTCGATTGCTTCGGATTTACGGAAGGATGGCAAACATAATCTTGCGCACAGAAAAGAAATGAAAGAACTCAAAAAAAATCCTACCGCCTATTACGACGAAAAAGAAGATAGCTTTCCAGTTAAGCCATCGCCAGCAATGGTAGGATCTTCTTTTTTCTGACGCTAATGAAGTCAACTATCAAAAGTAGTAAATGTATCTATGTTTATCAGCACCAAAACGTCCAATAAAGTGGCGAAGGGACGCCTTTGCTAACAGATAATATAAACACTACGAGGGTAGACGACATGCAGAATATTGACGTGCTTCCTCGATGAAACGGAACAGAGATTATTCGTATTGTTGACGTTTTCACTTTGATATCTGTGTTGGTTAAAATCGAGCTATATACGATGAATGGTAGAAATGCGGAAGGAAAGACCACCAAACGACTGCAACCCCATCTCGTTCTTTACAGATAGAACAGGAGAAAGACATGACGAATTTGACCGTACAAGCAGATAGAAAGTTGTCATGATTACGTGAAACGCCAAATACAAGTTCATGCAGAAAACGCCGGATGAAGATGTCGGCGCACACTTTTCTGGATCTCACATGTAAATGGCCCACCATGTTACCGGAAAATTCCATAAATTCATGATGATTATCTTGTACATAATACCAACCTCCTTCTACACAGTTGTGGACGTTCAATAGTAGGTACCGTTAAAGTAATGGGTATGTCAAGTTGAGATGGATTATGCAGACAGCACTGGCTGTGACAGCACACATCTCGGTTGTCGGACACTGTACAGCTTAAGATCGAGCCAGTGATACCGCCATTATCGAATATGGCTTTGATACCCTTGGTATCTCGTCTCGTATCTTTGTTTCCCGCTTGGTGACAATATATCGCAAAAATGTAGTGCCAAAATTTCCAGATACCTACAACTCAAATCACTGCGATGTGTCTCCACCATAAGTTCAATATTGAACAACAACGACTAGTACTCGGTTTTGAATTTTACCTCGATGATCGTAGCACCGAAGAAGGCATAGCACCGAATTTACCAATCGAACGCATTATATTATGACAAAATGCAAATGTTGTTTATTGTTCATACATCTTCTGTTGGACCGCATACACCAAAGTAGCTAGGATAGCCATGAGAAGGCTGAACCTGACAAAACCGTAGACAAGTCGCCACAACCATTGTAACATGGCTATGACGATACAATAGACGATATAAAGGATGACAAGGAGCAAGAATATGGTGAGAAGATTTGATTGTTGCAATGGTAAAGACTGGGAGAACTGGTAGAGCTGTTTCCACAGGGTTTGAAACATGACGGTCCATGCTGCCATTACTTGATCTAGCAGAGGAACTGAATTCAGATCGACATGTTGGTATTGTTCATAAAGGTATGCGTATGCAGATGTAAGAGTTCGTGACGCGTTGAGAAGAGCGTCCACAGTTGAAGGATCCATGAAGTTGTCAAGAAGTAAAAGAACACGTACCGAAGTGGCACAAGCGCGGGATATAAAAAAAGCCGTCCAGTGCGCTCCTCTTGCATGCAAGTCAGTTTTCCGCCTTTCCTTCTTCCTATGTCTTTGTTTGACTGTTGATTTTTCAATATTTGTTGTGTACGAGTGGTATTCGTTGTAATCCTTTGGCTTTCTCTGTGTGTGTGAGACATGAGCTGACACTCGTCTGTGACAGATAGTAGCAATTCTGCGAGAAGTCTAAATCATGCGAAAACGTCTAGTGACTGCCACGTGGAGCAATAGAACCCTGTCAAATGCAAACTTTAATCGATATACTAAGTATAGTCGAACTTGCCGCAATACTTACTCTTTCAATCCGCATATTGATTTGGTGATATTCAAGAAATAAGATCGCAGGAATATAACCTTATCGTAATCCTATTCGTTTCACCATCGTCTATTTTTTTCAAGGCCAGGCAGGGAACTGAATCATTATTGGGGAACGACGGTAGAATGCACACAAATGTATTGCATTGTCTAAGCGGCGCACGAATAATAGGTGCACGGTCTTATCTCCTGAAAACCGAGCAGTAACAAGATAGACAGGCCTCCTTTTTTCTTTTACCCACTCGCACGGACACATAGCTATCGGTGTTTCCGCTTCTAATTATGACTCAAAGGTCCTATTCCCATGATCAAGGTGTGGTGGACCAGCACAGTGCTATACGTAGAGCAATTGAAGCGGTAGTTAAGATTACACAGTGACCTCTTCGGCAGATTAGCTTAACCTGGCTACAGTGAAATTAAGCCTCCCATGCTATGTATCAATAGATCCCATTGTAGCTTTCATATATCGAAGAGCTAGGCTCTGTTCCTGTAAAGGTATCTCTGAAGCTAAAAACAAAGCTAGATACGGTTTCAGATTTGCGTGGAAAATGCTTCAAATGGAGCTTAAATATGGCGGTGAGTAGTTGTTCCTACCGCTGGCAATCAGTTCGAAAGTTTTGTGGCAAGCCTTTCAATCAATCTCACAACATCTATAAGCTAGAGTGATAGCCTTGTTTTTCCCTTGACAGAACGCAAATGCACGCAATACCTGCGTGGAAGTTCTATGCGGGGCGTAATTCGATCTCAGAGTAAAAAATAGCTTGTCTCAAGTGTTTAAAGTAGTCGGGTAATTATAACAACAGATGGAAAAAGTGCAGAAATAAGCACCCTGATTGTTATCGAGAGCAGGGCAGGATAAAGACGCATTTTGATTGGACCAAGGAAAAGAACATGGTTCTGCGTTTGCTAAGAAAAAACACGCCCATCGTATCCAGTCACGTGCGATGAGTCATTATATACAAGCTCTGTATAAGATGTTCTGTGCTTCTATCTCCTACTCTTTCTACTATTATTATTGTTTGAAATGACATTGAAGTTGAAACCGACATTAGAAGAAGTTCAGGCCATTGTTGCATCAGGTCAAGGAAACACGATTCCTATCTATACAGAAGTTGAAGCAGACTACCTGACACCTGTTTCTGCCTACTTGAAGGTTGCTGACAAGTGCGACTACTCATTCCTGTTGGAGTCAGTTGCCGGTGGGGAAAATATTGGCCGTTATTCATTTATTGGCGCTGGTAAAGAAAAAGAAAAGAGAGCTTTGACGTAATTGTTATTGTTGCAATATCATTCACCTTATCTTATCTGCCCAGACCCTTACAAATTGATCAAGGTTGGTCCTAATGAAGCCGTTAAAGGAGACCCCTTGGTGGCGGTAGAGAAGGAATTAGAGGCTATCCGATATGTTAAACTTCCTGGACTTCCCAGTTTTACAGGTAAAAAATCACAAATGGGAAGCGACAAGAGAAATTCACACGTTGAGACTTCTAGGTGGTGCGGTGGGATACATCGGATTCGATTGTTTTCAATATTTTGAACCCAGTATCAAGGGTGATCTAAAAGATCCATTGGGTATTCCCGATGCCGTATTCATGTTGTGTGACACACTGGTTATTTTTGATCGCGTCCGTCAGATTGTCAATGTCGTGTCACATTTCCGAAGCGATGCAACCGATCCTGAGGCCGTTCGGAAAGAATACTTGAAGGCTGCAGATGAAATTGAATGCACCTTCACCCTCCTGAACGATCCTCACGTACCAGCCATCCCGCAACCGCCCGTTGTCCTTGGCAACAAACACACCTCCAATGTCGGCAAAGAAGGTTATATGGAATTTGTATCCACTCTTAAACATCACATCAAAGAAGGCGACATCTTTCAGACTGTCCCCTCGCAGCGTCTCGCTCGCCCAACGTCGCTTCACCCCTTCAATGTTTACCGTCATCTGCGCTCACTTAATCCTTCACCTTACATGTTCCACGTCAACCTGAAAGACTTTGTCATTGTCGGCGCATCACCTGAAATGCTCACAAAGGTTCAAGATAGAATTGCTTACACACATCCCATCGCTGGTACACGAAAGCGCGGAAAGAATGCAAAAGAAGACCAGGAACTGGCTGAGGACTTACTGAAAGATCCAAAGGAACGTGCTGAACACGTCATGTTGGTCGATCTTGGTCGTAACGATATCAACCGTGTGTGCAAACCCGAGTCTGTCAAAGTCGATAAGCTGATGCAGATTGAGTATTATTCCCATGTTATGCATATTGTGTCCAACGTGTCGGGAGAATTACGTGAGGACAAGACTCCATTTGATGCCTTCCGCGCCGTTTTCCCCGCAGGAACCGTTTCTGGTGCACCTAAAATTAGAGCCGTCGAATTAATCCGAAAGCTGGAAAAAGAAAAGCGAGGTGTCTATGCAGGGTAATCTTCCTCTTATCTCGTTTTCTAGTGGGTAACCTCGGTTCTCCGTTTAGATCTGTCGGTCATTTTGACTACTCTGGTGACATGGATACCTGCATTGCTATCCGTAGCATGTTGTTCAAGGACGGGGTTGCGTATCTACAAGGTAAGGAGATCAAAGTGTGCTATGAGTTGCTAAAGGAAACGGGGTCATGATTGTAGCTGGCGGCGGTATCGTCTATGATTCAGTAGAAGAAGAGGAATATCAGGAAACCATGAACAAAATGGGATCTAATCTCGCAACGATTGAGCAGTGTGAAAAGAAGATCTGGGAACAGCAACAAGCAAACAAGCAATAAAAACCTTCCATAGTCACTATCACGCATTGTTTTCTTTATACATGTGAACCAGAACGCACTACTGTTTCTTTTTTCCTGAAACAACGTTTGCGTTGCCTGAAATGTCAACTTGCATTGACTGAAAACCAAGTCTGCGCTTCCGAAAAATCAAATCTTCATGGACGCAAAATTTATACAACTTAGCGTAAAGGTGTCTTTAATAAACAGTAGCTGGTCGGGACTGTGAAACAGAAGTACGGGGTGATGAAGTAGGTTCGCCGTTTTGATTGGTAATTTGCTGCTTAATCTGGAAGAGCTTGACCTGCGTTCCGTTCCAAGGTCCGTAAGAACTAATGGATGACACGTACGCCTGACCCCACAACATGCTCCGGAACCAGATCACCAAAGCTTCGCCCCACTGGAACTTTCGAATAAAAATAGGCTGGGGAGGCGGCAAGATGCCCACAAGTGTTATGCCACGTAAAAAGTCTAACACCTGTTGGTCCGTCGTTAACGACTGTGTTGTACACATGTCTTCGACTTGTTGGATCAGGTTATCCAAAAGCGTTAGAATAGGCTGTAATGGAAGCTCAGAATGCCATTTGTAAACCTAAGAAATTGCAAGCAGTCAGAACGTGGAATATGTCTAACTTCCGTTAAGAGTAATGTACCCAGTCTTCGGTTGGGATAAAGCCATTCTTTGCGCCAGGCAGAAGGCTACCCGTGGACATCATAGAAGATGCACTGGGTTGTCGTTGCGGCATACCAGGAAGACTAGATTGACTAGACTGTCGAGAAATCCTGTTGTTGCCTTCAGGCAGTTTGCCTTTAGCCTTTTCGGACAATTCTTCTGCTGCAGGTTCGCTGGACACTGCAGATGCAGTGGCGTTATTTCCCTGCGCTGACAATCGTGGTGAAGCGGGTACGGTCGTTGCAGCTGCGGCTGCGCTTACGCGACGCATTTTCTCATCCTTCAACTGGCGTAGACGTTCTATTTCTGCTACAGCATTCTCCAAGGTAAAATCACGCAGTTTTTCAAACTTGGCGTGATTTCGCACAATGGTATATACCAGATTTGGGTTATCTAAAAATCCTTATTAAGAAATGAACATTTATCCGTGGCAAGATACCCGAGAATTGATATTGGATGATATTGTTGAACGCTTCCAGTAGGTACCCCACCAAGCGGTGATTGACCTCGTCTGCTAACAAAAATCCTGGGGCCGAAATGGATCCAAATAATGCCAGAAGCTTACTTGTCGAAGTCACGGAGAGGTTTTTCAGATAAGGCGACACATTCGTGATCGTCAAGACCATGGCCGGATAAAGTGTTGACAAGGAACCTCGTGAGGTAGCGATGAGTGAGAAGATGGACTAACGCACTGTTAGTCATATAACATAATTCTAGCTTTGCATCTCTTTTACAATAATGAGGAAATCTGCATAAGTTCCATGAAACGCCGGTATCCGAACAGTCGTCGGAAGAGAAGAGTGGCCATCGAATGGTTTGTTAAGTTTGACGCCAAATGCTCGATCAGAGGACAGCGTTTGCAGGATGAAGGTACACATGCGGACAAGTCCCACTTGAGCTGTTTCATATGTCAGTATATTATCCAGCTTTAACAAGGATGGACCACCAACCTGGATTTAGCTTGTTTTCCACGGCATGATAAATTAAAACCACCATCAGATCCAACGCTCTCTCTGTGTCCATCAAATAATTTCTAAACCGCTAAAAGACGCAGTAGTACAAGTTCAGCAAGTAAGCATCCTCGATTCTTCCTTTCTTTCTTACTGAATTGATTTCTAAGATTTTCCAGCAAAGCATCATCATTTCGACGTGGCATCGCACACGTTTTGTGGATCCCGGAAGATATGTGCTGTTTGCCTATCCGTTCCTGGTTATAAGCATGCCACTGTCTAGTTTGGGAAAATAGTTCACCTGCATCGGGTTGCTCAGGATACGGTAAATACCATCAATTAAGAATTGGAAATCTTGTGCACGATGTAATTTAGACAGATAATGTCTGAAGGCATTGTCGGTTGGTTCTTGTGTTTCATCCTGTTCAGGTTCTCCTGCTCCTGCTCCTGCTGCATCGTTTTCGGCTAGCATGCGTTTCTCGGGATCGCGAATCTCCACTCCCGTGGTGATTTCAGATGTCGGGGTTGCCTGGTCGTTTTGTCTTATTACGTTGGCTGCCTGAGGTGAGTGATAATCTAAAATCACTAGTAGAACACGAAGGCAGACTGCTACAAGCTGCTCTCGCGTATCAGTGAAGACAACGTGATTGTATGGCACTCCCCATCCCAAGGGATTATATCTGCATGCGGTGTTCAGCAAACTGCAAAGTAAAGCCAAGGTGACTTGGCGTTCGGTTCGCGTGACAATAAAATGCAACCAAGGATCTTCTTTCGACAGAACTTGGGAGGGTGGAATGTACATAGATTTTGATAGCAACACAGTCAACAGGCGTAGCACCTCGGTACGATGTATATCGTTGTCTCTGAATGAGCCGATCGGCGTCGACGATCCGACACCTGTTTCCCAAATCACGTAGCTAACGCGCGATTCTGCCGTTCCCATAGTAGTTGGTATTGTGAATCCTGCTAGGAACAGGCATCGCAGAGTCACTATTCATACAAGAAGGAAATCAAGAATAGGAAGTAGAAGGAAAGTTAGTGGTGAAACAAAATAGATCACGTTTCCTCACATGTCAGAAGCATCTCTCCACGAGGCGGCAGTGTATCATACTGAGGGTGCGGCTTTTGGTCGGCGGAGTCACCAGCGCTCCCCTTTTTCGGCGTTATTGGTAAAACGGACAGATCATTCTATCAGAACACTTTACCTCTCCCGATGGCGATCGTTCCACAGAACGTGGGGTCCAAAAAAATCTGTCTTCCCATTCGGCGCACTCTGGATTTTCAAACACATGCGGCATGATTCGGGTAAGCACCCGGCAGCAGTTCAGAAGATGGCCGATAGAATGTTGTGTGGAAGGAAAATTAGATGTGTGAACAATTTCATCCATTTGATTGATCAGCTACAATAAGGTAAATCGGCCAGTCCCATTATCTGTAGCTTTAAGGTTTTACCTTGTCGATCAAGGTCTCCAGATTCTCTCTGGCAGTATCTCGCGCCCGACGGATATCGCTCGTACCCACCAGGGAGAATACATCGTCTGCAGTTTCAGGAAGTGTCCAAAACTAGGAAAAAGAACAGTGTCTAGTCTTTATGACCCCTATTCTAGCACTTCTTACCAGAGACCAGTAGTCGTCCGCGTCAACAGGAATGTTCTGAGAATAGAGCATGAATGTTAACCTAATTTACTATGACGATGGAGCATACTTCTTCCTCAAATAATCGGAATACGCTTTTCCGGAATGCTAATTTACTGTCTGTCGCACCCATATTCGCGATACCAACGTTTGGGGAACGAGACAGCGCCAAGGAATTGCTTAATCCAATCACAAAAGAGGAGATCACCACTGACGTCACGAGGACTTCAAGCGTGGCGGTTTTGGCTACGCGCCGGCTTGCTGCGCCTGAAGGTTGCCTCAAACACGTCAAAGGACGAAACAGAATTTCCAGTCGGTATAAAGATTAAGATTGACAGGAGTCTGAGAGGGATTAGGCGACAAGGCAGGTATTGAGATATTGCTTTATCCTGTTCATGGCAGTGCCACCATTCTGTACACAAGCGCATTCATATAACGCGTTTGCAAACAACGACTTAAATTCCTCAGTCGTCTAACAACCGCTTATGCTTCATCATTTGTTCTCCATTATGAAGATCTGATTTGTTCCGATCAACTGGAAATTCACGCGTCCCAAGTCAATTTCAATGATATATTCTTCAATCATAGGCAGTTTCTTCGCCCGAACATAGGATGCTTATTCATTAGAGCAGTGATAGACTATATGTTACAATCGAACCATCACACAGGTTATCACTTAAAGCGGTGAACATAAATCGTACAAGATCGTGGCCGTTTTTATCTTTTTCGGAGTAGTAAAACATACAGGATGAGGTGCCTGTGCCTGTGCCTTCGGTCTTTATGCCGAAAACTTTAGTTCGAGTATACCTTTTCCACACGAACTCAGCGACGAAGACCATCAGTGACTACTCCGCTAGGCTTCATGAATGACTTCATGTACCTTATGTATTTGAGGTGTTCATCAGAGCGACGGAGACATCCAAACGGAGGGTATTTAATCTATAGGAGATGTTGAAAATTACGGTGTGTATGGTTACAAGCGACGATTTCAAATGCAGAATGCGCAACTTCTCTAGAACTGCCTTCTCCTTTCGTGTAGGTTCTTGTGAAATGAAATTGTCATTGATACCTCACATATATCAAATGATTTTGGGAGATATTCTCTTCAACGGACTATTTTCTAATTGTCCTGTCGATGCGTAGCCACGGTCGCCAACTGAAAAGCTTCCAGAAGGATGGGTCTTCCATCCAGCGGTGTTTCTGAATTTAAAAAACGAGAGAGTCACGCAAAAAAAAAAAAAATTCCAACGGCTATATAAAGCCAGCAAAAGTCGGCAAAAGGGCTGTTTTTTCTTAACGCTTATTTTACCAATTAATTATAAAAGCATGCGCGTGAGATAATTAGCCTCGGCTGGTTGTCGTTGATACAGCGTCTTCGTCCAATAATTGCAGAAGGAAAAAATGGTGCACACTGGGTGCAGCGGCTTAGGTAGTTCTTCTACCTCTGAAGCTTTGGTGCAATAGTGTGTAGCACACCTCTAAAATATGATAAAGAAAATGAAAAAATGACTTTTATTTGGTTATCATGGTGCGGGTAAAAAGGATTTCGAGAAATCAACATCCCTGTAATCCTCTTCTTGAGTTGCTGCTGTACTACTTTCGACTTTCGTGTCTTCTTTTGATGTTTCATCTCCCTTTTCAGTCAACTCCACCTTTTCAAACTTAAATAGTTTGTTTACTGTATTGCTGTATGCCATAGTGATGCGCGGTTGTCTTGGAGTATCGTCATCCCTCATGGATGTCAATATTGGCAAAAGACCTGATAGAAGAATAAAAACATGTCTATTTTTTGTTGTGTCAGCCACATACCTGATGTCTCTGCCTTTCGCTCATTAATTTCAAATAATAACGAGTCACCAACAAATTCGTCTATTGTGCCCTCGAAAAACTGTCCTCCAACTTGCATAATTGGCTTTCCCGTTTCTATTCCCTTGTCAAAATGCAAACGTATGAATATGTATTTATTGCATAAAAGTGATGCTTACCGTGATGGCCACACCATTATTGAGACGCACTAATCTTTCCAATGCATCTGAGGAGATCTCCGTACCAAGATCGAAAATGGCATATGTAGACTAACGCGTATAATCAGGATTCATTCTTGGAAGGAAACCTCATGAAAATAAGGTTGCATGAACTTATTCTACCTCTTCTTCATACTCGTCTGTATCCGTGTTCATGTCCATATCCATGTCCATGTCATACTCTGATTTCGGTGATCTATCCATTCTGTATTGTGTCTCGCAACGCTGGCGAAGAAATTGAAATTGAGATTAAAGTTATTTGCATCGCACGTCACAGTGCGCTATGCAGTATGTTTTCGCATTGATGCTGGAGACTATACGATGATCGAGTAGCAAACCCAAAAAATTGGCAACCGCAACTGGAATGGAATTGGATAGCTGCAATGTTGATCGAATGCTGGATACGTCGGAACATAATTTGAGGAGTACTTAAAAAGCGTACATCTCCTGCCCGGGTAAAGGATGGTGGTCCTATTTCACGTTGTTAGGAGGAAGTGCGCTATACAATAGGATATTTTGCAGCTTTCTCTTAGATAAAGACCCTATGGATGTATCATAAATTGTTTCCTGTACATCTTTTATATGATTTAAAAGAATTCTATGATGGAAAAGCGTAGCGTTGCTGGCATCGTGAGCAAAGCCACGAAGTCCAACGCTAATTTTCTCCTTTTTTAGAAGGCATCAATCAAGTCGATTGACTGGCCAGATGACGATCTATTTTTGTTGGATTTGCATCATATTTGTATAGAACGTAGAAAATGGCGTGGTTGATAATGAAGTAATATTTCTCAAATTAGCAGTTAGTCGATCGGGCCTCAATGGTCATCTCTTCGATGGACAACCGTTAAGTATTACTATCTGGAGCCCTGGATCTGATTGGTTAAATACTCGCGAGTTGGGATGGCGCCCTGGATCCTTAAATGCTGGGCATAGTGTCACTGCGGCAGGTCAACTGATATGCTGATGGTGCATGTGAAAAAGGCATCTTTCCACTCAAGCATGACGATTATTGTCTCCGCCAAGCCATGTGAGTTGTGATACACCCCACAAAATGAGCATCGCAGGTACAAATACAGGTTGCTTTTCCCCTTCTCTTTTTCCCTGATGTAGCTAGGACGGGAAGATGGCAAATGGAAGAAATAGACTTTACTTTGGGGTATCCTTCCTGGTATCCTCTATCCCGACGTTATGCGGACTCTATGCTGTCGGACAGGATCAGATCGCGCTAGGTGGTTTATTGCTTACAATCTCATTTATCTTGATGGGGTTGTCAACATTTTTGTTTCTTGGTTATAAAACGTACAAACATACAACACCAGTTCTTTTTGGTACGCTGCGCAGATTCCATGATATTCTACAGCCACTGTCGACATATCTATCGGGAAGCACGATTGTCGGGCCGATCATCTCGACAATGATCCGATGCTGCTTCTTTTCCAGTTTTGTGATGTTATTGTTAAGTGATCGTATCCTACGCGGTGTCTTAAGGTTCTTTGTTGGTCGCCATCCCACGCAACGGAACTACTGTATACATGTAGACCTAGAGGCTTTTGCTCTTACTGATTATCTGCTTTAACATAGCTATCATTAATGCCATGGATCCAACAATGTTGATCTTCGACGATACCATCCCACGGACTCGCAACCTCGAGGATAAGGAACTATTTAACGAACGAAAGCATCATACCAATATCCGAGGAGATGCTGATTCTTTGACACATCTGCTGAAACGACCAAGATACTCCTTACCGCTGGCGTACACCTTAGCAGTGGCAAGCAAGTTGGCCTACGAAGATACCGATGTTATCAAGTACGAACTAGAGAAAGCTGGCTTTGATGTTGCCAGAACCTTTTGTCCTATGGCATACCATGTAAATAGCTTTTAGACAGTTCGAAATGTATCAAACTGCTAAAACCTTCCCTTTTCTGTTAGAATATTTGCGCCTTTATTGTGGAAAAGGACGATGACATTCTACTGGTGTTTCGGGGGACGAACCCGCTTAATATTGGCAACTACTTGACGAACATTAACATCATGATGGGTGACATCCACGGGACCTTGGGTCCCATGGGCAAAGTGCATAAAGGATTTTGGGAAGCTATGGGTGATCCACGACCACCAGTCTCAGCAAAAATACCAGAAGCCACAGTACATATTGAACTGAGGAATACATCGTTGTACCGGACCATTGTATCAGCCTTTCAGGCAGCTATTAAAATCGTCCAATTCCTTACCTCAAATCTGTTTCAACATGTGGCTGAACCGGTGGACAGTAGGTAAATCGAACAAAGAAAGTATATGTCTCAAAAGAACTGATGGTACCTATTTCTTTTTTTTAAAATATAGTTTCCTAGGTCATGATGCTGATATTCGAACATACAGTATGTACGCGCAAGCTGAAAAATACATACTCTCCTTGATCAGTCACCATTGTGTCCACGATACTACATCAAAACCATTTAGTCAAGGTTACCATCAGGATACCCTTTCTCAGGGACGAAGGCGGAAGAAGCGTTTATTTATTACGGGACATTCTCTGGGCGGCGCTCTAGGAACAAGTACGTACAGACATAAAAATAAATTTTTCCAACGCGAAAGGAAAAGCTTATACCCAGAGCAAGTCTTTCTAGCCAAGATGTTACAATCCAATAGTTCCCTTTTGCAGCATTTTGGTGGTCTTTATACCTACGGGCAACCAAAAATCGGAAATGCGGAGTTTGCAAAGATATTCCGGCCACATATGACGAGCAAGATGTTCCATCATGTATACAACAACGGTGCGTCCCATCTTCAGTTGTCTTCCGGATATTGAATGAACAACCTGCTTTCTTCTTCTTCTAGATATTATTTCAAGGGTCCCTTTTTGGTTTCAATATGAGTAAGAAGCAGTCTGCGCATATCCCTACGTGTCACCAAACAGTTTTTCGCTTCTTGATCTAGTACCTCTCCGGGCACGTTGGTTTTTATAGATTCGGCATACAATATTACCATATACCCTCCCAATCCATACACTAATGAGCCTGTGCCACTCCGTCCTATTTCTTATCTCCACCTATCAGGTCTCCTAAACATCCACGTTATCCGGCGACTGGGAAACGAAACATGGATGCGTATATTATTCCGTGCAATATTCCCATTTTTCTTCAATGATCATTTTCCATCCGACTATTGTCATAGCCTTCGCCATGGTACAGTCAATTGGGTCATCATGGGTACTGGCGGTTTACAAGGTGGTGATGAAGTCGATCCAAACCGCATGTCAGCAACGAAGCACCGACGCTACAGCATAGTCAACGTGAAAAACGACCTAAATGGACAGATGGGCTTATCGAAACGCCGCGCTACGCCAGAACAAAATGGCTTCCCTGTCGTTTGCAGTAACATAGATCAAGCAAGGAATGACTCTCAAAGGAAAACTTTCTGCAACGGTCATTCATAGCTAAAGCATACTGAACCTTTCCATTTTCTCATTTGGTCAAAGGAAGCATATTGCTCAATGTAGAAGATCTGCTGTCATCATTAGAATATCAATAAACATTGTGCTCATGTGCTGGTCCATCGCTGTAGGCCACGTGGGAATGACAACATTAAGATTGTATATCATGACGTATTGTATTCTTGAGCAAAGTAATAATCACGTAATAGCATAGTTTTTTTTTCTTTGTGCAAAGTGAAGAGGAATTCCCTCTATAAACCACCATCGCGTCGTTGCATCCACTGTAACATGCAGGATTCAATGCCAAACTCTTTGTGATGAAAGAAAAACGGTATCATTGGGATCTGAGCATTTCCTGGTGGTCTTCCATGTGAAACAACATCCGGTCTCACCAACGATGGAAGCGTGTCTTGGTTAAAAAGACTGGCTAAAGGTGGAAGTCGTTGCTGCGATGGGCGAGAGCCTCCTTGATAATAGTAATAAAGAAAAGGTTGTCTGTTGGATGGACTAGGAAGCTGTACTGTAGAACGGGCGGAAGATGATTGCTGCATCGGTGGATAGTATGCAACTGTAGGCGGAGGTGCTGAACATTGCTCCACAAGCATCGACTTTTTCGAGGTCTCAGCATGCTTACTCTCTTCAGCGCGGCGCATCTTTCTTTCTTTTGCACGTCTGTTCTGAAACCTGTGATGGAAAGAAAAGAGTGACGAAGGAAAAAAAACGGGAGAAATTTGCCGCATTAATGGGGCTCGATGTCCATTACCAAGTTCCAGCACACGGCTTACCAAAAGTGGACGCTGTTTGGAGCAATATCAACTTTTTCTGAGAGTTCTTCTATCTCTGACTTGCTCGGAGCTGGTTTCATTCGGAAGAATTCTTCCAATATCTTTGATTGCAATTCCGTAGTACGAGGCCTTCGTTTGGCCTTTGTACTCATTAAGTTACAGTCCATGAGAAAGGAACTCGTTTGGAATTTCACTTCTTTCATTTCTTTTTTATTACGTCTCGATGATGATTAATTGGTGTCAACATATACCAAGCCTCCAGAAACAACCATTTACAGTGGAAAAAATGGGCACTAATTTTAGGTGGATATTGGAAAATTTCCTCTTGGTACAAAGATAGAGTCACTGGTGCACTGAACGCTCACCGTAACCACAATACATGCCCGTGAAATGAGTTGATTTCTTTTAAATCTCAGTATCGCCGACGTTAGGGATTTCTGAGTTACATCGTAAGTTGTGGTATCCGCATTTTCATTACACTTATTCTCGCTTCTCTACATCCACTATTTCCCATCATTGAGATACTTCGCCGTGAAATTGCTCCCTTCAATTTTTCAGTATTATCCTGTGACCAGCATGTCGTATTATCAAATAATCAACGCTGACTTTAACATTGGACGCTCTCGACCATTCTCACGGTACTCCCGCAGGCTGAGGCTTGGGATGATGTGAGAGCTGCATATCTATGACTCTCGGGCACCAATGGCGATGTGCTGATGATTTGCTTTTCAATTGCCATTTCCTGAAGATCATTCTGTATTGCAATGAAACCTGAATCTGACTGCCGTTGTGAGTTTTCTTCAAATGCTCTGAGGTGAATTGCCTTTCATCTTGCTTTCACCAAGATGGTATGAAATATTAACCAGCAAAGAAAGAAGACGTTGGACGTTGCACGTGGGCTTTACACAACCGGATTTGAACTTCGGGAAGATATGTGGGAGTCACAATTGTCCATCACATCGGTGCCCGTACTTTTACTATTCCCAGTGAGGTATGACATGTCTATAACTACATCAATATACGGGTTTCAGGGGATGTTTCCAAAGCCGACCTGTTATATAATTCCATCATGCGATGGTTGCCGGTCAACTCAGTCTACCAATATTATAAGACATCGCCGTATAGGTAGTTGGGCAATGGATACTTACCGCTTATGCGGCTTCTGTCAACGATTGTGCGCACCTACAATTGAACCAATGTCAATAACGTTGCTAATTCTGAAGTTGTAGTACCTGAACGGTGGCATCGGCTTAAACAAGGTTTCCAGCGCTAGGGCTGGGGTTGAAGGGCTTCATCGTTTGTCTTTCAGGAGAGATGAAATTGTTGATTGCAGCCAGTTCTATTGCCGTCATGACTTCTTTGCACTTGTATTTCATGTCGTAGCCCAGATACATTTCAGAAAGAATCATTGTGGTTTTGATAGTTTGAATTCGAAACGCTTTAATCCGCTGATAGCTGGGCGGACGTCCAGAAGTTTGCATAGATATGGGATTGTTTTCCGAATCAAAAGATGACGAATAAATATGCAACATCTGAGCGGCCGCCGATGTTCGAAGAAATATGATTGATTGAAATGATCGCCGCTGTACGATAGTACGAACGCTTCTAAAAGGACGCACTCATTTTATTTAGAAGAGGTCGTTTGAAAGAAATGACGTGTGATGTGCGAACACGCAGCATGTATTAAACTTTCGGACGTTCCGATGAGACACGACCATTCTCCCTGGCAAGACTGGCATTGACGTTGGCTTGAGCATCACCTTTCAGAATGCACATCAAACTGTGAACCATTTTGAGGATGTCATCGCAGGCATGTTAGTGATCATTGGACGCATGCCCACCTGACACTTCCAGAATTAAGACGTTCATTGCCAGTTCTTGTCAAATCCAAGCCCATCCACGAAACGCAAAGCCATTTCGTCAAGTTGACCGATATTCATCATTACGCGCGCTTGATACGTTTGTTGCTTCAGCTGTGATTCTCACCAATTAAAGCAGAGCATGTTGGTTTGATTGCCAAGTGATTTAAAAATCGGGACAACATGATTGATTAGGAACGTTCGTTCGCTGACCTCACAGGATGGCGCCGTGTGGAAGTTGGTGCAAAAACATGAATAATCCTGTATGTATATAAATTGACATCCTTATCGGGGACGCCTTTTTGAAAAACAGAGCCAAAGAATTTAAAAATGATTCATGCATGCCTTTAAATACGGATCCTTTTGGGTGGAACCTCTCCTTATCGTGAGACATTTTTACCGCTTTCCGACAGAATATTGGGAAATCCATCACTGAAGTACCTCAACGCAAAGACGATATTATTGTTTCAATGAGACATTTCCTTATCTTGAGACATTTTTACTGCTTCCGAAAGGATACTGAAAACTGCATCACTGAAGCACCTCAATGCAAAAACGAAGTTACCCAGACGTGAACTATTTCTAGGATCGATGCAAAATAAACCGCTTCTCTCCACATCGGAGCGCACCTATCTGGTTTTTGCCAATGGAAGAAGCGATTAGCCTTCTTCATCATCCTCATTTGTCTGCTGAAGCGTCAAAGAGAATAAATGAAGCATGCAGGAAGCAAATCATCGTATAGATCGCGTATATGGACATAGATTCACGTTTAAATATCCTTCCCCACTTGTTGCTACTTTCTCTCTTCTTTAGTGTTTCGTCTCTCTCTTTCTTCGTCTCTTCCGGTCTTCTCCTCCATGGCATCATGTCAGGAGTCAAGGCCGACTATGAGTTGTCTAAGGAACTCGGATCGATTGGTGCCGAATGCTGCCCAAACATTACGGTCAAAATTACTCTATCCCAATACTTCCTTGGTACACCGAGATGCTAGAATCACGGGTGCAGAAGTACTATGTAAACGACTGAAAGTGAATGCAGAGGATAGGATACCTAGGTCATCCACGTTGTATCGTTAATTTTGTGGATACTGGTCGAAAAGATGAAGGAAAAAATATTTCCGCAGAAACTTCATTTTATCCTTCAAGTGGAGAAGTGTCGGGTTTAAAGCCTGTTGGCGACGTAGCGTCAAGTACGCGGTTTCGAAGACCAACCTCTAGTGCGGAGTTTAAGCGTACTGTCCAGGGCAGCACGTCGTCACTTTTCTCTCTGCCTCACGGCGGGGGTGCAAATCAGACCTGGTCGAAACGGCGAAATTCGAGTTGCCTCGGACGCGCTCTTCCTTTTCCCTCGTTACTTCATTTCAACTCCCCACTCTTCGTAAAAATGCCCGCTGGTGTCTCCTCTGGTTTTGCTCGTACCGCTTACAATACCATCTTCAAGAAGAACTCCGTCTTCATCACCACCATTTTCGCCTCTGCCCTTGTGTTCGAAGTTGGCTTTGATACTGTTTCCAACAAGGTGTGGGATGATTTGAACAAAGGCGTAAGTGCGAAATGTGTCTACGTTATTTGTTTTTCAGGAAATGACGAATGCTTTAAATTGCTATAGAAACAATGGAAGGATATCAGGGACAAGTATGAGCAATAGAAGAGAGGAATAAAACGTTGAAACAACTATTATTTAGTCTCAAGACGGTCTAAGATATTGGATGCGATACTACGATAGTGCGCTGCAAAAGCACTTTCAGGTTGAGAAACTACAATAGGCTGACCAGCATCAGAAAGTTTGCAAATATCAGCGTGAAGAGGAACTTCTCCGAGCAACGGGATGTTCATTTTCTTAGCCATCTCTGCGGCTCCATCCTGCCCAAAGATATGAGTTTCATGCTTGCAGTTCGGGCAGATGAAGAGAGACATGTTTTGTACAACGCCCAGAATCTATGTGACTTGAATGAGCTAGCAGAACTACGCACAAATAGCCTGATTCTTACCGGTACATCCACCTTCTTGAACATGTTGGTACCTTTAACAACGTCTATAAGTGCAATATCCTGCGGTGTTGAGATGATCACAGCGCCTATAAACAGAACATTCAGTGTTTTAAAGCATTTCATCTATTTCCCAAGGTTACCATCCAAGACGATCTGCTGACTGATTGTCAATTGGACATCACCCGTTCCAGGTGGCATATCGATAACTAGGAGATCCAACTGACCCCAGTCTACTTGGTGAAGCAGTTGTTGCAGTGCTTTCATCACCTGTAGTAGAAACAGTTTCTTAGCCTGATCTCATAGGATCCTCGTTTTACCATAAGTCCACGCCAAACGACAGGTGCTTCCTTGTCCACCAAGAAACCCATAGACATACACTTGACACCGTAATTTGTTAAAGGAATAAGACGATCACCTTTAAATAAATAAATAAATAACTCCATCGACAGGTAAGACGTACCTTTTTCGGTCAAATCAGGTTCGCCTCTAAGGTTCATTAAAGATGGAATTGAGGGACCAAAGATATCCGCATCGAGAATTCCCACCCTTTTCTTTAAACCTGCTGCTGCCAAGGCGATGTTGACTAAGAGGATACGCGTCAGACGTGTGTCAGACTTTCCGGTTATAAACTAACCAGCTGTTGTTGACTTGCCAACTCCTCCTTTTCCCGAAGCTACAGCAACAACTTGCTTAACACCAGCAATGGGGAGTTTTTTCGGTAATCCACGCTGAGCGCGTGGAATCGATGGAGGTGCCGATCTTCTCGTGGGTAATCCCTTGAACCATGTTATTCAAATCGTGTCTTCCACAAGTCAAAAATACCAGAGGATTTTCATGTGCTAACGTACGAAACGTAGAAAAGAGCCGCCGTTGTAACATTAAAACCAGAAGTTTGCTCGACCAGGCGGCTGCACCAAACATGTCCAGACGGAGTTTTATTCGCGAGCAGAGATTTCCCCCTGCTATCCACAGCATTTGTCGAAGAATCGATCCCCACTCAGACACATCGACTCTTTGAATGTAACACTTCTTCTTCATTCTCATATCATTTTCACGAATATGGGAGGATCATGTTGTTGACAAATAGAGCTGTTGTAAATCAGAGGACAGCCACGTTTGCACCAGAGAAACAGCTCCTAGGCTACAGTACAAAAGCTCACACGAAGCAAGACAAAATAAGGCTTTTCAGACGAACGTGTGAGGGTATCGACCGCGGCAACGCAGTCAGGAATAAATGATTGTGCAGTACAGAGATGATTTTTACAAGGTGGAGAGAGTAGTCGTCTGGGTATCCTCAAATGGACAGCGCAAGTCATTTTAGAACGTGTTGACGTGAATCCATCAACCGTCAAGGCGATCCTTACTGCGATACGCTACACTTGGCTTTCATATCAGATATAATCAAGCAAAACTCATTTCCAGTTAATGCGAACTTGTCACATTGACCAGTGCAAGATAACTTTCAAGTAGCGCCTATTACTTCCGCATTACTCTCGTAAAATTCCAAAGGACAGCCCTGCAGTTCCTTATGCCCTTTCAACAACAGCGTATATGAGATGTTTCTAACGAACAGCGACTATGTTACAAATTATTGGGGCGCCCATTCAGCTACGTAAGAGAAGCTGACAAACTCTTGCTGTTCCGCTAATGCTAAGTTGGAATCGATAGGTGTGAGTGCCGGTCGCTCACGAGTGAATTCTTCGTCAAAGTTCGAAGTATCCAAAGGATTGGTAATAGAAGGATAAAATGGTGGTGCTACTTGCTTATTCAACATGTCCTCCCAGTTAACACCGCGGAAGAATGGATGCTCTTTGATGTCAACAGCATCATTTGGTCCTGCCCCCAACCGCTTCTGAGGCTCTCGAGTCAATAGCTACATAACAATTAGCACAGACTCTTCCATAAATAGGCGAACGTACCCTCTGACATATAGAGACAGAATCGCGAGACATATTGATAGGATAGAGGATATCATCTTCGAGAATAGCATCGAATATTTCATCTTCGTCTTCACCTCGGAATGGCGACTAAACCATGGATACACACGTTAGACAAATTGCAAGCTCCTCTCTCATGTTGTTACCTGGCCAAGAAGCATTTCATAAATCAAAACACCATACGCCCACCAGTCCACAGCACGCCCGTAGGGCTGTTCCAACAGAATTTCCGGCGCCATGAACTCTGGCGTACCACAGAATGTACCTGTAGTTTTGTTGTACCACATATTTTCCTTACACAGACCATAATCTGCAATCTTAATATGACCATCCAGACCCAACATAATATTATCCAGCTTCAAATCACGGTAGATGATGCCTTGGCTGTGGAAATATTCCAGAGCGAGTAGGACTTCACAGGCGTAGAATCTAGCAATGGTTGTCAGGAAAATCAAATAGTTTACCTCTTCGCCTAACTTACTTGGCACGACGTTCTGAGAATGGTTCGCGCTGGATATGCCACATGAGATCACCACCGCTAACGTACTCCATCACAAAGTAGACACGCGATTCGGTTTGGAAAGTGGAATGCAGGTTGATCAAGAATGGGTGTCGTGCACGATTGGCTGCTTGGAAGACACGTTTCTCAGATCGGACACTGGAAAATCGTCAGATTAAAAAATAAAAAAAAAAGCCCACACCGCAAAGGTTGAGTACCTTTCAATTTCATCATTGTCAATGATGAACCGCTTCTTCAACACCTTGATTGCATATAGATTTTTGTCATGTGCATTCTCGGCTAACATGACCTATTTACCACGCTCAGCTTTCTGCGATAATGGCTCATTGTGCATCTTACCTTTCCAAAGTTTCCTTTTCCAAGCACTGTCAAGAAATGGAAATCGTTCAATCCAGTTTTACGCATCTCCTTGGAATGTGCAGGAGGAACAGGTGAAGGCTGCAGATTTTTTTTTGTTTTTTTTTGCGTCAGCTTAAACATCTATACTATGAGTTCGTACTTGCCTTTTGGGACATCTCCATGGGAGGATATGGCTGGTTATAGGGTGGCCGGCCCATGATGGCATCCTGACCAGGCATCTGTTGCACATAGTGCGGTTGCTGTGGCTGTGGCATGGGAGGACGTACACCTTGCTGAGGGTAGGGTTGGTATCTTGGATCAGCACCTTGAGGAGGGTAGGGCTGTCCATGGGTGGGGATCATTGGTGGCTGGCTAGGGTGGTGGCCAGGCAGGGGCATGTTCAATCGTGGTGGTACCACTGATGAGGATGTGCTATAGCCGCTATCATGGGTTGGTTGTGGCGAGGTTTGTAGCGTCATCTGCGACATTTGCGCAGCAGCCATCTCAACGGATGGTTGCTGGGAAGAAGGCTCGCCGCTGGGTGCTTGAGTTTCTTCGTGACTCGATTGGCGGCGGCCAGTCGACGTTGAGGCAGAGGGACCTGTCTCCAACGTTTTACGTTTTGCTGCCTTGATTTCAGCCAACATTTGATTAGCTTGTTCCATTGACAGCCCACAAAAGTCGGGAACCAGATGAGCACATTTTGTGTGACACGTAATGACACATTCTGTTAAATAGTCAATATCCCGTTTTGATTGTCGAATTCTGGAACCTACCAGAACATCTTTTTGCGCCGCGAGATCCCAAGGGAAGCATGTAACCACAATGGCAACACCAATTGGCACCAATATTTGTAATTGGCTCGAATCGATGAGGGATTCTGTGATTGAGTCTCTCTTCGTCCGGGTCCTGTCCACCCAGAAATCAGTCGATCGCGAAATAGAGTTTAATAGAAACACTTACCGTATCGGACTGCAATTTTGAGATACACTTGGTAACAACCTTTGTATAACAATCCTTGTGGCAAGAATATTCACAATCTACGACATCACCTGATTGAGCAAAGGACAACAACCCTCGCTTCTAACCTTACCCTCGCATTGAAAACCGCTGCTGACCAAGAATTCGCCACAGAGGGCACACTTCATGATGTTATAGAACTTCTTCTCCACAAACTGATGACCGTTCATCTCATGCACCTCTTCACGTCGCTGACGGACAGCGCCAGCACGTCCAAGTTTATCCAAAGGACGACGATTACCTGCCTCACGTACTAAGATAGAGAAGCCGCTTCAGTAAAATGGATAGGCATTCCACGCCAATGCTTACCAAAGTGGATTCGCAATGACAATTCACCAAAAGGTTCTACATCAAACCAGGCTTCAATACCGCCTTCTGCGCCTTGATCGACTTGGCCTGAGTCTCCTTCTGGCGTGACAATATCCGGCGTTGGTTGGTTCTCCCCTTGTTCTGGTGGAGGAGCAGCCCATCCACGCAGCTGCTGTTGGACCTTTCGTTTACGTAGACCTTCGGCTATATCCATCGTCTTGAGCCAGAACACACCAATGGGCAAACTACGGTCCGCAGCTCGATCTTGATCATACACGGCGATTTCGACTTCCGAGGCTTTGTTCACATGAATCTCGCATTCTTCAAGCCAACGATCGTTTCGGGAAGGTTTGGTACGGAAGACTTCACTACCGTCGATCTTGACAATGACTACTGTGTCGGGTGATCGAATCATGCGTGTAGGTGCGTGGGCAAGGTCGCGAGCCTCCATGATTTGAAGGACCAGCTTGCCAGTGATAGGTCTGCGGAACCCAGGCGGCATACGAGCAGCTGGTGGTGTTTCCAATTCTGGAAACGTATTTAAATTAGGATGCAGTGAAACGGAGACATATTACCATAGTCGTCCTCATCGCCCTCGCCAATATAAAGTCCCTTGTATTTCCGCAATGCGCGATTCAGCAGACTGAGTTTCTCGATACTCTCATAGAGCTGTCCCTGAACCTCGCCTCTGTTTCTTCGGTCGGTGATGGATGGCTCTTTGTCTAGTAGCATGGCCATGTTCTTAAAGCCAGCCAACAATTTCTTTTCAACATCCAATTTGTACTCAAGTTCATGCAGTTTCAAAGACACCTTGGGCTTGTTGTAAGGTGTCGAGCTGGTCAAGAGATCTTTAAAACAGAATCAGTTAACTTGACCAGCTCCGCGATGGTCCACATGCCAACTTACCCAAGTTAGAATACTTCTTCTTTTCCTGCTGACTAGCGGACGCCATGCTGCTAGATCGAGGCGGCCGGTCTTGATTGACAGAAATTAGGCTTGCAGTGAGGTCTGCGGACGGTGTATCCAGATGCGATGCATCAGCAGTAGAAGATTCATCTGAACTGTTTCTGTGAAAAGATGATCTGCTGGAGCGCGCTTGGATTTTGTGCAGTTCTTCCGCAAAGTACTCAATGTACTTTTCGGCCTCCTTGATTTGGGTATCGCACTGCGAGACAACATTTCGATCCTTGCTAAGTCGACGGATCTGAATAGCCTTATCTCGCATTTGTTTGTTCCGCTCAATCTTGGCGGTCAATTCTCGGATTTTTGCCTCCTGGTCCTGGAAAAAAAGAACAAAAAAAGGAAAAAGATATCAATGGGGCTCGTCCGTTGCCAGGCGTCACGTAGAAACCATGAAAATATTCGTATTAGCGATGCATACCGTCATGATGCTTTATTCCAACGAGATGAAAGAAGAGATGTGTCCAGTAACTGCCTACGAGCATGGGTTCAGTGGTCCAGAGATGATGACATGTATGATGGGAATTTACGTTGCTAGTAGAACGAATGCTTTTCTTTTCTGCTTCCTTCTTTCTGTCACTACGAAGGTCAAGCAAGATAATAATAGAAAAAGAAAAAGAAAAAAGGAAGGTAGTAGAAAGCGAAAAGAGAAAAGAAAAAGGACGGAAGGTGTGAGCCCTTAGGTACCACGAGCTTTGTGTCGGGTGTTGAAAGGTCAACCTTGCAGCCGTAGTAGAGTGCACATCCCTCCCGATGTCTTAGCCACCCCGCTTGACTCCAACTTTATTAGTTGAAAGGTGCCAAGTATATTGATCAGACATTGAGAATCTTAAATTTTTCCTTATGATTGCCGTTTGGACTTTTTCGTTTTGGCACGGCACAAGTTTCTATTTCATGTGGGGGTGATTTCAAGTTGGCACTGGTCGAATATCAGCTTGTTGCTGCCATACTTTATGCATGGCGTCTCACTACTTTGACATCGGCGCAAGAAGTAAATCAAATAAGAGAGTTTTGGTTAATTGTGTTAACAAAAGCTACAACTTTTACTTTTCTAAGAAGTGTCTCGGGAAAAAGATATCGAGCGGTTTATCCATAGTTGACGATTGCTAGCTATTATTTGACCCTCCATCCGCGGCCTTTGAGCAGCCTTAACCAAATCGGTCTTGACTCTCTCTCTCTCTTTTTTTTTTATCTCTCAGTACCTCGAGTTGGGAAAAAAAAGGCAAACATGAATTTATGGTATCACAGGGGGATAAGAATCGAATATGAATTTGAAAAGATATTGGATCATCGCCCATCATCGGTCTCGGCACAGCCACACTTATCAGCATTCAACGAGCCAGCTGCATCTCATAATGGTGAGGTCATGTCAGGCGCGCCTGCGGTCGATTGGCCATCAAAAGTCCAAAGGAATTCTTGACAGCTGGTAGTCATCCTGCGGTGGTGAATACCATGTTGGCCGAATCCAATGCTTCTTGCTATTGGCGAGGCCAAGATCTTTGATCCGTTGAATATGTTGCCAATTGAGATGTGTCGATTTTCTCGAAAATCGGCCTGATCCTTCAGCGATTATGCATTGGCCTCCAGGATCGACTAAAAAGAGTTAAACATTGGGCCAAAAAGGTACAAGATCGCTCTTACCACCATCTTGAACATGGCTTCCAAGTCCTCGATGAAATTTTTCAGATTTGATGCACTGGTTGGGCACAAAAATAGACAATGGTTAGCATACGCATGAGGTAGGTTGGGTATAGCTTGCTCCAGCAATGGTCATCCATGTATCGCGGAGGACTTTTGGCAATGGGTATGCCTCTGCAGCATAGTGACCGGCAAAATGCTCTTGGATAGCCTTCCAATTTTCGCCTTCGAAAAGCGAAGCCCGGTCATCCGAGCTTCGATCCACGAGATCCAGGATGGCTGACAATCCGAAGCTAGTAGTTTGTACTCGTCACCATCAACTATATCGGCCTTGATCTTTTATAGCCTCATGTACTTTATCGGTACGCCTGGTTCGGACAGTGAGAAGGATAGTATTCTTTGAGACTGTTGCGTATCTTGATTTCAATTAGGTTACCTACCTCTTTATACCATTCAGTCTTTTACCGGGATGAAGATTACTGAGTGCTCTTCTCGGTATCAGATGTGGATTATATGCATCAATTACTATGATGATACAGTGCTACCTTCGTGCACTGAACTCGGTGATAAGTCCAAGTTATAGATGGTAAGGTTCAGTTGGGGTTCCAATGGAGAAGCTCAATGTGTATGAAAAGACGATAATCCGGTACTTCCTATTATGGAACGAGATTACTACGGCTTGATTCAGTTGCAGCATATGAACTTGAGGAGGCATGCTGATGGCCAGTAATGGAGGACGTCCCAGCTCGTAGCACCTTATGGGCGTAATTTAGGCAACACTTGTGTGCCTCCAGTTCGGCTGTTTCGAATTGCTTTTGCATCCAGAATTGTCCCCAAGACCCAGTGTGCCTCCGTGTACTCAAATCATGCGAGAGGCTAATGGGGACCAGCACCGCGACTTGGACCGGTGGGCCCGGTCAGAAAGTGGTAATGGCCATACGGCCAAGTTTTTAGGAAGCACTACAGAGGACTTGAACGATGCAGCGCCTGGCGAGGAATCGAAGGATGTAACAATGAGTGACAACTGTGCATACAAATGGATATCATTTCATTTACCGAATGTGACAAGAAGGAGCTCGCTCAGCCAAGGTGGTTTGATCAGAGGTCTTGTAGGCTAAAATATAAACATGGAGAATCAATGATCCTGTATACGTTTGAAGAACTGACATCCCTTACCGGGATGTTTTTATGAAAGAGCAGAGCCAAAGAACGAAGAACGAAGAACAAAGAACAAAGAACAAAGGAAATTCAAGCGTCTCTCTAAATACGAATAGTTTTGGGCGAAGCCTGTCCTTATTGTGGAACATGTTTACTGCTTCCGATGGGATACTGATAAAATGCATCACTAAAGCGACTTTATGCAAGACTCAGGTTGCGAAGCTGAGGTGGCAGAAAGCCATGAGTCAATGCAGCCTAGTAACACCAACAGAGTTCAAAAGCTATACATTGGGCTAGTTATTGCGTTTCCTATGGAGCTATCAGGCGATATCAACGACCCGATGGATGGGCGATTCAACGGTTAAGGAAACTCGCCAGCCGAAGCTTAAACAAATTCCGCTCATGACTGACAAGCGTAGCATTTCCTCTCTGAAGATCATCTGACGGCGATAAAACATCTCAAACGCCGAATTGACGAAGGAGCAGAGCAAGTAGCGGGAGCATCAACCGGGACCAGAAAAAAGCCCGCATTTAAAACTTCTGTAACATACTTACCGTCTCATCAACTGAGAGATGTCTATGAAAAGGACAAATTGCAGCCAAAATTTGGCATTATGATTCAATAGAAGAATGCAAGCGCACAGTCCATTAATGATTAGTGTAGCATAAGCGGACCGAATATGCGTTAGTTTGCTCACGGATACAAAATGACTGGATGTACTATGGCTATATCTCAGTTTCTATTGAAAGGCATGGGACCTCAACGACAAAAACGCGGACTTACTGTACTGGATGAAATATCCATTTTACGTCAAGAGTTTCTAAACGTCCCTCATGGTTACGAAATACATGCTCAGTGTGAAATACAATATGGTCCCAAAGTCCACAGACTAGACTATGGACAGTGTAGGATCTTGGAGATATTGAACAGGTAGGCCCCAGAAGGATGCTCAGGTCGTTAATGGTTGCTTGGTTTCTGAATAGCGGAGAAACAATAGAAAATGGGAAACATGGCAGATGAGGAATCCTACAGGAACTACGTAGAGAACTACTTTCTGTCGTGGGAAGTTGCAAGTTCGTTGTGGAAAGCATTAAAGATTGTGTCTGTCTTCCCGTTTGTTATCGCTACGTTACATGTATACATCGTATGGCAGTGGTCATCGAAACGATCGTGTGTTCGGACTTCGCCAAGCACACTCTCTGACACCGATTTACAAGTCTGAACCGAACCCACACCGATCAAATGTCGTATTCTTCTCCTATACACGTATGGATTTTATTGTTCTGTGTGATCGATGGTGAATCTTAAGCAAATGCGTTCCCTGTAGAGATTGGGTGGACAACAACGGTCGCTCAACTCAAAAATGCGTTCAAGATAAAAGTAGTATGATATCTAGGAGGAGATATGGGCATCAACAAAGGAACTTGAACTTTTACAGTTAGCTCTTTTCATTCTAAATTTTCGAGATTTCAACGTCTTTTTCTCGAGGAACAATGATGTTCACCTGGATAGACTGATTTTGGAGACAGAGGATAGATTGAGAAATCAATCGATGAGAGTTTATGTTGTAATTTTTTTTCTTTGTTTGTATGCGTATGTTTAGCATTGTGTATACGAAATTAGGATGTCTTGTGCTAACCGCTGTACACACTTAGCACGGATTTTGTTTCTTCAAACACTACAAATGTCACAGCCACCGATGGCGCCACCTTGACGAGAGAAGGGGCGAGCCCCTTGTACCAACCCCGTATGCCTTCCGTCTTTGCAATCTCCTTTAGACAGCTCAGCCACGACTGCTGTGAATATTCAGGGATAGACGCTATTACGTATTCGTTTCGAAGAGGTCCTTGTACTTGAAAACGTTTCCGTACTACGTCCATCGGATAGATCGCCGTCTTTCCAATGACCCCGGATAACGCCCCACTAAGCATGTCATGGGTCGGCTTATGACTTGTTGGTAATGTACCTTCTTCCTAAACAATGAAATGATCATTGGTTTGAAAGATATTTCTTCTCCTGTGTTGTTGATTTTACCCTTAATGTTTTGAAGCTGGCTGCAATGGCATCATAAGAAGCAAAAACAAGTCCCATGTACGGCATGATCTGCAGAATAGCAGGCCACAAGCCTCGATAAAATCCAGCGATACCTTCGGTACGATTTATCATGCGACATGCTTGCAAGACGCTAGTATAGTGCTGCCTCGTCGTCGTCAATTTTACAGAGAAGGCAACCACTTAATCTTTGTTTGTAGCTTACCTTCTTGGTACCTTGCATGGCGAAACGAGTTCTTAGCAAATCAAATGGATACGTAGCTGTAGTTGCTGTGCTTCCTGCCAACATGCCAGCAATAAATGCTTTAGGTGACCTTGCCAATTGTTGTGAGGTATCCTTTTGCGTCATTTTTTATTATTATTATTGTTATTATCATCATGAATTGAATGAAAAAGCAAATCTGTCTATTTTTTTGTAACCTTTATAAGAGATAAAACTTACCATTTTCTCTAAAGCAAGCTCAAACTCTTTATATGCCCAAAATTCAACTGCACTGTATGAAAGATACAGGTATTCTGCGGGAAGATTTCCCTTGTACAGGCCCTAATCCATGGAAAGCCCTGGTAAAAGAGGTTTTACTCGAAAAAAAAAAAGCAGAAAGGCGTAGAAACCTACTTTGACACCTTCCTCCTTCCAAATGGTTCTTAATGCCTGACCAATGTAGGAGTATTTTACAATGGTAGCCGGATTAAGCGTACGTGGACGTGTAGAATGCGTCTGAAGCTGCATCCGAATCTTCACGACGTCCAAGGGTGCAATAACAAACCTGAAAGGCTATGGGTCAGCTAACGCAACGTAGTTCTGCCGACTTACCTTGAAACCACGCCAGCTACACCACCACAAAAAGCTAACTGTGCACTGTTCAAGTTCGCATCGGTTACATAGGATGGCATTGTGGAATGAATAGCTTACTGTTTCAATTGGTCGGACTGAAATCTGGGCTTGCTCAACTCAACTGTCACACACACACACACACACACACACATAACTCGTACTCTGTCGTCAAGCATGCCGCTATGTCGATCTCTCTTTCCATTTTTCTTTTCTTTCTCCTTTTCTATTTCTTTTTTATCTGTCTTGGTTCTGTAGGAGGTAAGATGTCGTTTTTGGACAATAACAATTGTTTCATTTACATATAGTGCATACATGGACCAGCCATTGTCGCAAAAAGGTTGGGAAGTTGTTTTTTTTCACATGATTCCAAATCCCACTCCCCCAAAAAAATAAATTAGGCTTTTGGAGAACAGCCTGGATTCAATGCAAAAAGCTATTTAGATAAAAAGGTATCGGTTTGGTCTAGAAAAAAGCTGGAAATAACCACCGGCAAGTATATTAACAGTCCGCCAACCGGAAACATGGTAACGAGGAGAGACCACGCAAGCTTGAATGGCAGGGAACGTGTTGAGGATATTGTTCCGTAGATAACTGCAAGATCAAGTAGTAGGATGGCTACGCCAAGAAGTGCTGGTGACTGACTGAGCATGGACTTTATATAGAGGGAAGAGTGTATAGGCGTAAAGTATGTATGCGTGTGCGAGTGTGTGTGCGTGCGTGCGCGTGTGTGTGTGTGAGTATGCGTATGTGTGTGCGTAGCGTATCGATATGTAATATTTGAGAAAAAAAAGAAAAACACATAAAAAGCCATCGCGAAAAAACGATATTTATGCTAAAATGGTTGTGCGACTTGCCCAAATTGCGTGCCTTTTTTTTTATTTTTATTTAGACTCTTTTCTTTAATGGGGCTCTCCCATAATCATTCAGTAAAAGCCTTAAGCCCTGTTGGGGTGCGTTTGTTTGTGGCTGTTTTGGTCGCATCGTAGGCGAAACACCTGGTAACGATGTCCGCTTGCGAATAATCCGATGGCGGTACAATTCTGCTGTTTCTGGTGACACAATAGGTGTTCGTTGCGTCTCTTTTCGAATGGACGTGTCTGTGCTGTCACTGCAAGAGGAAAAGTCGCTTACTCGTCTCAAATCGCCTCGAATCACTGGAGACAGCATCATGTTGTCCTGTGTTTTCAAACTCGTGCGCGGTTCCTGGAGCATTTGGATGGTTCCTTGAGCCTGGCCCAACATTTCCGCATATTCATGCATTTTCCGGACAACATCGCTGAGATTTCCCTGATGCTCTCGCTGATAGTTAGCAATCATCGACAGCCTGCCTTGAAGCTGATTATTCTCTTTCACAACCTATAGATGAAAGATACGATCTGTATGATTAAAAAAAAGATCGCGTCCTGTTGCAACCTCCTTTTTCCTTTTTACACTTACGCTTGCCAGGTCAGCATGCATGTGTCGCACCGCCCGCGTTGCAAACACGTCCGACTCCTTTTGCCTTGTGACCGCCCTTTCCAAGAGTACTTGCAGATTGACATTCACTTCCTGCGCTGCTGTCAAATCATCCTCAATCTCCGCTGCAAAACAAGGGCTTAGTATCGTCTTTTCTTTCTATGCCAACAGAACATGGTTTATACGTACACACTCTGTTCTTCGAATCCCTCTAAAAGAGAAAAATGGAAAAAGGAGAGGAAAAGGAAATAAAAAAAAAGTTGGTCAAAGAAGTAACTTTATTTCAGCCTTACCAGATCGACTGCCATACCATCCATCTGTTTTGCCAGCCCATCCATTTCCCTGCGGAAACGGTCCAACTGATCCCTGATTTGTCCAATCTCGAGAAGAAACTCGTGCTGCTCACCCGAATCGAGACCATCTGTCCTGCAAGACATCGCGCTTGATGGTCTTGTGGGTGTAGAGTAGGATGTGAAAAGCTGCTTAAAATAAATCAAACCATGCAAGCGAGGAACCAGCTTTCTTACTTTGGGTTCGCGCGCAGGAAAAAAGTAATGGTTATCGTCCTCATCGCTGTCATATCCGCTAAAGGACGAATGATCGACGTTATAATGGTTATAGTATTGTGCTTCGATATAATTATTATCGTTGTCACGGGGTTCTATTTTTTTCAGAGCTCAGTTTTGTTTTTTGATGAGTTTATGCATCCCAACCTTGTGGCTGTAGCATGGACCATGAAGGTCGATGCGACAGTCGCGAATCACCCAAGGACAGCTGCTCAAGGTATGACCCCGTTAGTTAGGTGATAAGGTATTACAGTTTATAGCACACGTGGAGGTGTAGCTTACCTGGGCAATCTCCTCGGGATTCATCTATTGCTTCATGAATGCAAGCAAGAGGGCTGATTGTCACCACACCAAAGAGGTGTTAAATAAATAAAAATAAAATCAATTCAAAAACTGAAATAAAAAAGCTAGAGCAATAGACAATATATGTATGAGGAAAGGGAAAAGAAAGTAGAAGAAAGAGGAAAAAGATGCAAAAAGGAGACGAGTCGGTGCCTCACCAGCCTAGGTAATTTCCTATCCGGGTCACGAGTGTAGCACAAAATGTCAATCAACTCTTTTAAAGATGCATGGAGCTTAAAAGAAATCTCGATCAATCGTTTTGTAAAATTACCTTCTATTTTATCTTTTCTTTTGTTTTTTTTTTCCTTTTTTACGCTGGCTGAAAGGGTTATAAATGGGGTACACAGCTAACAAAGCATTTTGTGTCGCCAACATTTCCATTTTTGAAGAAGATAGAGTCACCTCAGTTAATGGAGAAAAAGTAAATGAAAAGCATGAGCCGACTGATATGTCTGATGATGAGCTGCCATTCCTTTTTATCCATCGTGTGTATCTCCCCACTGTGGGTTAAACAAAAATATTACAAGTCAACCGCGGCGAGCATATATATATATCAGTCATACAATATGGGAAAGGTATACAGGTATTAAAAATACAGGTACCAAAAATTTCTGCTACAGCAGCAAAGATAAGATCTTTCGATATTACTGCTTTTTGTTCATGTGCAGCTGCCGGCACCACATTAGAATCATTCGAGAAATATAAAGAGCGCGCGGAGACCAACTTGCATGGCAGAGATGATGCGCAGCCTAATCAGACATGATTAAAACCTATATTTTCGCTTGTCTTTTTTTTTTCATTTCTTACCGGAAGTGTCACAGCAGTGCAATGCGTTGCCGATGTCTCGGATCCCACGGCTACAACAGTTTTAAGGGATGGCCATTCAAAAACAATTAAGAAGAGTTACCTTGATCATAAGCCTTTTTGAACTCCTTTGCGACGGAAGAGTCGACGATACTGTCACAATCACCTGTGAACAGAAGAAAAGGCACAAGCTTCTCTTCTTCATTTGCCTTTTGTATATTATCAATGGGCGAATGCTGACGGAGGAATGTACTATCCACTTTATCAAGCAATGCTACTGTACGGCAAAAGAACTCGGTGCGTACAACATCTGTTTGAAGATCTAGGACACCGTTTACAGAAATCACGCCACAAACGGAGGTATCGATTTCCTCAAAACCTAATTAAATCGAAATGCCTTAACAAATTGTTTGAGAACGAGCTATCCCTTTTTTCTCTACCTGATTGGTATTGAGGATCATTCGCAGTGAATGATACCATGGCAGCAAGCTGGCCTCCGGATGAATCACCTGTTGTCATCTATCAGATTGATTACTTGTGGGGGGCAATTTTGAGAACATACCAGAGAGAACAATGCAATTTGGATCACCACCAAAGGAGCTAATACTATTCCTTATCCATCGTAAAGCACGTTTAATATCATGAAGATGTGTTGGATACGCATTCTTCGGTGCTAAGCGGAACCCAACATTAATAATCACCTGTACAAAATGTGAATACTTTTGCAAATTACTGCTACGATGATAACTTACCCAATTTTCTTCCATCACCAATAGTTTTTCATGTGGATAAAAGAGATGTTTACTTCCAGTGCGCCATGATCCACCATGAATATGGACCTATAGAAGTTTAGGTCATAAGGATACGCGATGAGCTGTGCTCCTTCACTTGCCAAAACAGGACGTAAACCCTTGTTTTTATCTAAATTCGAAGACGTATATACGTCGAGCATCATTTTACGCGGTTGGTCGAAATCGTTTGTTGCTTTAATTGCTTCCGCTATTTCTTCATTCGTTGCATATGGGACTAGTAGTTATTCTTGTGTCAGAAAGCAGAGCGTATGTCAGACACGACATACTGTCAGGATATACGTTGACTCCAGAAGGTGTCCATAACGGGTTCAGCAGTAGATTAATATACTTGAAACTTATTATGGTATTATTAGGTATGAACAAAGTAGCAATAAAATCATCATACTACTACATTTCTTACCTAAGAATGCTTTCGACAGGATCAATTGGGTCACCTCCTGTCAGACATTTAATTGCTTCTTCAATAATTTCTTTCTCTTGGAGACTCTTGTAAAATAGGATGACAAAAGCAAAAAGATTGATCACATCGATAAAATAAGCGAGTGTTGCCATGGCATAATCTATCGGACTTCCGTCAGGTCCTGTCTCACTCTCCGTCATGGCTTTCGCCATACTTACGAAAGCCACCTAAACCATATACTATTTGTATCAAAAACCATTTGGTAACAAGAATATGCGAGGCGAGTTCAGACACGACAGCAGCAAGACATTCAACTAAAATAAGATAGTTTCGAAGCATAAGACTGTCACCAAACAGTTGCTGAATGACATGTTTGTCAAAGGCAGCCGCGGTTAGAAGTGCAAAGAGTACAACTTCGGTCACATAGCTCGCTGCAACGAATGCAACGAAAAAGGTGCCCATGCTTCTTGAACAAAATGAGAGTGACAAACAGCTACTCAACACTGCGAACTTTTTAGGTCGCGGGTATATTTCTGTGATACACGTCACCTGCATTTTTTTTTTTCTTTTTCAGGAAACAGCTTTTTTACTTCTTCTTTTCTTTTTCCCTAAAAACAAGAAAGAACATTTTCAACTCGAGGTCGCAAGAGGGAAAGTGTTTGACAAACCAAGTTCATTCTTCTGAGTGTGTATCTTGGTAATGTTTTGCTTAACGGCCCATTCTGAATGCTTCACGTGTAGTTTTCACGTGAATCAGCCCGTACTATAATCAAAGAGACAGTTGGAAGTGATTGACAACGCGTGGTTAAAATGAAACACGAGTTAATGAGTTCGATTGTCCTTTTGTCAGCAAGATTTAGCTTACTCTATGATAGTAATCTAAAAGTGGAAATAGCATGTCGCTGAAAATAGAAGTCCGTTGGGCGTAAATTAACAGAAGAGCTACCTATCCGAAGTGTCACAGATAGCACAGTTACTGAATACGATATGTTTCTGTTGCTATGGTGTATCTCAATGTACCAAGTAAGTATTATCCTTGTCTACACGTGCATTCCTCATTATAATGTATCAGCAGAATCAGCAGAAGCTAGCAGGATGGATAAGAATATGGATTGTCTTTGTATCTGTCTGCATGTGATTTTCGGTGCGCTTTTTTTTTCTTCTCTTTTTTAAGACTCAATCTCAATTTTTTTTAGGTTTTTTTTTCTTATACTGCATTTTTAAACTATGGACAACGAAAAGAATAATGAAGACAAGTCGTCTCAGTCATCACACGCCATCCGTTGGGCGCCTTTACACGGCATTCCTTTAGAACGTCGGTTACAGATGTTTGCGACTTGTACCTGGATCGCCCTTTTACCCATTTGCCTTACCGTGTTCTTGGCCTGCTTTCTGTTTCCTGCCTTATGGCCTCTTCTTATAGCCTATATTCTCTTTTTGCATTTTGATCAAGCTCCTGAAAGTGGTGGTCGACGATTCGATTGGCCTAGACGTTGGACTTTATGGCGATACTTTGCTGCTTATTTCCCTGTAAAACTGATAAAGGTAAGTTATTCATCATCAGGAGGAGAGTTCTGACAAATGATTTACTCAGGAACACGACCTTGACCCTTCAGAAAACTATGTCTTCGGTTACCATCCACACGGTATTATCTCCATGGGCGCATTTATCAATTTTGCTACCGAAGCAACTGGATTCTCGCAATTGTTTCCCGGTGTCGTGCCATCGTTGTTAACGCTTGCATCCAACTTCAGACTGCCAATTTACCGCGATATCATTATGGCTCTCGGTATCGCATCTGTATCGCGTAAATCATGTGAATCAATTCTGTCCTCTGGACCTGGTCGTTCTATTATCATCGTTATTGGTGGTGCTGCCGAGTCTCTATACGCGCGTCCAGGCATCAACGACTTGACATTGAAACGGCGGCTTGGGTTCATCCGTCTGGCCATTAAGCACCAAGCACCTCTTGTACCTGTATTCTCTTTTGGCGAAAATGACTTGTATGAACAGGTAGACAATTCAAAGGGCTCAACCGTCTGGAAGGTTCAAAAGAAGATGCAGTCTCTGTTGGGATTCACTCTTCCTCTGTTCCACGCACGTGGTATTTTCAATTGTAAGTACATAGACTAAGATAATTTGTAAAAAAACAAAGGAAAAAAAACAGCGTGGCTCAATGAGATCGTAGATGATGTCGGACTCCTTCCTTTTCGACACCAGATTGTCACAGTTGGTAAGTGAACGCCACGTTTTGTGTAACCCAAGCTGACTCTTGAACATTGCAGTTGGCAAACCCATTCCTGTGCCGAAGCTGGAAAAAGACCAACTGGAACCAACACAAGAACAATTGGCTGCGACTCAAGAAGCATATATCAAGGGATTGGAGGAAATCTACCACAAGTACAAGGATGAATATGCAAAGGACCGAAAGGAAGAGTTGCGGATTATTGAGTAAACCATTTCATCGTCAATTTCATTTGTATTCTTTTTTAACATGAATGTATAACTAAAACATAAAAATACCATGTGGAATGGGAACACACATTTCATGCATCATCGTTTAATGGAAAATGGTGACGCTTAACCATCAGAGGGCGGTCGCTCTTCTACAATGCCATGTGAAGTACGGTCATCAGTATACAAGCCGCATTGGATGATGTAGTACCAGGTAAGGCAAGTCTATCCATACGTGTATACCGTCAATTATCGGTTAATGATTAAAAAACACGGTGATAGCGTCTGAAAAGATTCAATTTTATCAAGTAATGAGGATATCATGTGGAACTTGATAATACCAAGGATGTCATAACGCCAAAAAAAAAGGGGGGGAAATACTGTCTGTAATCGCATTAATCAGCATAGCGTACGAAAAAAAACAAAGAAGATAATCGCAAGAGGAAAAAAAAGAAAAAAGAAAGGAAAGGAAAAAGGAAGATTCTAATTAGGAAACAAACTCTACGCCATGCACTTTATTTTCAGGGTCGACCTGCTAGAGACCATGAGATAGAGTAGTAAGAGAGTCTTGATACGTACCTTTGTTGTCATCCCCCATCATTTTGTTCGAAACCTTCTTGCCCCTTAATGTCTGACCCACACCTGAAAATACATGCTGTTGCTCTTCCGCGCCTTCTTCCTTCCCACATTTTGGGGCGATCACAGGGAATCCAAAATAGAGATGACCAAATGGAAGATTCAATGGACCGTCGTCATCGCCATCAAACCGAGGTTCATTTGCATTCATATCAACATCGTCCGTATCTTTCCTCTTCGTGGTCCTGTCACACAATTTAATAAAGGACTTTCCTTTTTTAAAGCGCGCGCTTACTCTTTTCCTTTCCCTCGCAGGCTACGTCCGCTACCCTGAAACGCCGCAAACCCATTCTTTACTGGCTCCGGTTCGTCGATGACCATTTGATTTTTCTAACATAGATTTAATGGACCGTCTTTTCGTCTTACTGCTGCTTACCATCGATGGCGTAGGCGTTGCTCGTGCTGATGGTTCCACATAGCCAATAGGGGGTGCAAAATCAACCTTCCACGTATAAGTATACATGAGATGTGATAAACTCTCTCGCCTACCTCCAAATCGGTTTCGACAATGGAAATGCCCGAGTGATCTTCAAAATTTGGTCTTACATCCAGTACCTTAATTTCGTATACTTTGTCGTTGTAATTAATCTGAATGATATCACCCAACGTGAGGGTAGAGAAATTACGCAGCGCATTTTCCAGTCTAGTTTACATTAGTCTCCCTAAATTAGGTTACGCTGTACTAACACTGCTCTGTGGTCGCTAATATCCAGGAAATCGGTAGATTGTGGCTGGATTTTCACAAATGATCCTAATGGTAGTGTCGTGTTCTTCACTTCAATCATACTACCAGGCTCCACTTTTAATGTCTCCATCATCTGGTGTAAACAGAAAAAAAGGTGAGCGCTGAAGCTTGTATTGAGATGAACGTACCCATTGGGGTAAGTAGACTCGACCTTCTTCCGCGATAAATTCCAATACGCCCGTATGTGTGTGGATCTTCTCTGCTGGATTCAACAGTCGAAACAACATGGGATATGAAATGTGCAGCTGAGCTAAAATCTACCGTTAAATCTGCTGGTAATGGCAAGATCGGCCTGAACTTACATAGTTTCTCCAAAGCAGACTGAGGCAGGATAACTATGTCGATGAGTTTGTCAGCAAGTGTGCAAGGCAAGCTTAATACGTCATACTTTTGCCTCCGTAATTAACATTCTCTCTATCATTGCCTTGCTGCATCATTGCAATGGGGTAGCAGCGGTAACATTCAGAGAAGCCTTGGTTTGGATTAACAAAACCGGTGAGATTACGTAGACCAAAGAAGCCTGGTGAAAAATGGTCGTCATCGTTGTCGAATACACCACTCTGCTCAAACTACATTATGTGCCAGTCATCGTGATAATCTCGACATACCATATTGTCGCGGATAAAAAGGTGTGCTTAGCGTATTTTTGCAGGACGCATTGCGTGGAGAACTACTATGATTTTTCGCATGTGACTTTGCGCCGCTTGAAAAGAATTTTGAGCTGACCAATGGAACAAAATGGAGGGTGGCTGGGATGCAGTTGCGCAAAGTGCACCTTACGAACCTTGTGTATCTTGCATAGGGAAATTGGACTCGGTACTTTTGTGGTAGTACATCTCTCCATAACAACTGTCTTATATTCAATTTTTTAACATAAGCAATGTATGGCTAGATAGCCTCAATGGCATTCTAAAGGTTATTTTGTCAATAACTACGGGAATTACTGAAGTCACCCAGTTTTCTCGAAAACATAAGTTCTCAAGACAAATGTCGTATTTCATTCTGATAATTGATTGAGCAGAACGCTGTTTGCGTTACTGAAGTGCTTCGAAGACGGCTGGAAAGTTAGGATGGCTTAAAAGGACGGAGAAGTCAGGGGACACTGAACAGCTTTCATGAAGTGCCCAACTGCAGTTTCTCCAGTAATTCTCTCTACAGAAATGACAAGAGTGGTACCTTACGTCCGAAAAATTTTTAGAGACGTAGAAGCCGCGCCGGTGTAAGTCATCGGCCAGATGACTATGCGGATGTCTATAGCTCGTTTTCGAGGTGCATAGTACAGCGGGATCTGGGTCTATCACTGTGCTATTAACAGACGAGTACCTGCCGTCAGTCCTAGTAAGTCGTAGGGATAATTGCATACCATTTAAAAATGGTAACATGACACAAGACCGTATTAGATTAAAAAAAGTTGTTCAAGTGTTTTCGACTCTGCGGCCATAGTAGCGATGTGGATGTGGTTCTCAGGGTTAATCATGGATGGCAGCCCAGAAACGATACCACATAGGGATCGTTTTATGCCGTTACTCATATCAAGCAATTTAGATGTAGTGGTGTAGTTTAGGAGCAAGGTTAACATGTCATAATATTTCGTAGCTTGGTACTGATCATATCAAATGTAAGTAACAAGAGTTAATAAGTTTGAGTATATGTACGTAAAGTTTAAAGAAAACAAGGGGATAAATTCTGGCGTTTACCCCCAACAAAAAAGGCACCTCTACTATGACCATAGTGAACATATTGACAGCGAAAAAAAAAAAAAAAGGAAAATGAAAAGACAAGAAGAGGTTGAAGGAGAAACCGTGCGTTAAGACGAATGGCATTCGTCTTCTTTGATGTAAGAGAGAAAAAAATTATCAGCATTTATGTGCGCGTGTTGGTAATCTACTGCCGCTACCCGCCCGGCCACTCTTTGGTTTGCTAGTTGCTGTTTGCGCGCGAGAGTCTCGAACTGGTATCCTGCTGATATTCTGACGTAGGGTAGGCAAACTAGGATCGATAGCTCGCTGGTCAATGTTACTTCCAATTGCTTTAACTGTTGCGTGGTCGTGCGTCAGGACCGGAAGTGGAATGCTGCTCGACGATCCACGACGATCCTGCCTATCAACGTTTGTGGTCTCTTGGCATGCTTTCTTCTTATTTGAGTGGTGGCAGCTGCGTGGGATTAGCGAAGCTCCAGTTTTCTGAGCACGAGTATTATTAATCCGCGTGGGAGAGGTTGGTGTTGACGAACGGCCTTGTTGAGACGTGGAACTCTTTGAAAAATGCTGGTTTGCTGGATCATTTTTCGAGTGGTCAAAGTTATTGGGTAATATAATTTTTTTCATTTGTTTGATACATTTACTGGCTGTGTGAACATCATCAGCAACGGGATCGTAGCTAGGATCATCTTGATCGTCGTCGTCGTCGTCGTCGTCGTCGTTGTTGTTGTTCTTGTTCTTGTTCTTGTTCTCGTCCTTACTGTCCACTTTTTCTTTATTTTTCTTTGCATCACATATTGAAGGTTCGTTTTCAAGATTGGCTTCGTTCTCTGCTTTAGTTGGTAAATTCTTTTGATCCAAAGAATCAATTGTTGCTATTTCCACGTGTTCGACTTCATCCACACTTGTATTATTAGGTCTGGGGTGTAAAACATCTTGCTTCGAGGTGCCGGCAAACGTCATTTTCTCCTGTCCATCGTCCTTATCCACAGAATTGTCTGCAGGGCCTCCAATCTCGGTATCCATGGTCGGTGGTGATGAGATCGAAAGATCCTGGTCAACGCATTCCTCTTCATAATCTACTGTGGATGTGGCGTCGTCGTGCCATTTACTACCATCGTCAGACAAAATGGAAAGTAGTTGTAGAGAAGTTGCACGCTTCGGCCTACGGAATTTTGGACGGTCTGTCCTTAATCGAGGGGCAAGTACTCGCTCCCCGCAAATCCACCACGGTTCCACAGTATCCCGGTCAGGCACAGATTTGATACTGACGGCGCTCGTGCCAGAGCTCTCCAAGGACTCCTGATCGTCGCTAGATTGATTACCTGTTACTTTGGACACAGATGACTCGGAAGAGCTGGCTTCAACGTGACTACAGCTGTACAAAGCGTTAACCCCCGTCTCATGATCATGGACCGTCATAGGTTCACCTTGGCAACTCAAACTGATCCATATCTGTCTGATGTGATAGCATGGAAGAAGCAGCAGTAGCAGCATTGGTTGCATCGATTGTAGTGCTCAAGAGGCGGTCATTGATTAAACGTGAGGTTGGAAGTTCCCGCATGTCTTTTGTTACGTGAGCACTGCAGATAGAATCACTTGGTAGTACTGAACACGCCGCACCATCGTCGCCGAGATTTTTGCCAGTTTCTTGAGCTATCGCAAGTAAGTTCGGAAGAACAATAGGGTTCTCAAAGTCGTCTGGCAAACACCGTTTCATAATGTCGCTACGCCATGATGTATGTGTAGCAGCTTCATTCTGCTTTTTGGACCTCGATTTTTTGTTCTTCTTTTTGAAAAATAACATGGTTTCAATCCAAGGAGGGTAGAAGCATTAGAACAGCTAAAAAAAAAATCAGCACTGTTTCTATTTCTACTCAACAGGACAGGAAAAAGGGGGTTGAGAGGGAGTTGCATGCATTAAAACGTAGCGTCACATTAAAAAACTTGTGATACCCTTGAGTCCCTTTGTCTCCATTGTGTCACTTTGTGGAAATGTTACTTGGAGATAAACAAAAAGACATTATCTTGGACTATTTAGCCATTGTCTATAAAACACAAAGATTATGGCCAAATTTCTAAACCACATATCTCTTCAGAAAGCCAAGTCGGGCTTTCATTCTTTTTTTTTCTTTATTGCGAAAGTCAGGCGTTTCATTCCTGCTGATCAGGTTGCATACGTTTGAGAGCTAATTCTTGGAGATAGTCGGCTACTGCCTGGCCGTACGGGATATTATGGAGATTTGTTACGAGATTTTCGAAAGCATACTTGGCGTCCCACATCATAACACCGCCGAAGCTTGGCTTGCTTTGTACAGAGTCCAGGACATGCGAGAGTCCAAAATAATTGACATAACCCGTGTCGTTATGATTATCCTTTCCCAGGATCCCCAGATAGACTTTGATGCGTCCTTGTGCATGCTTCTGTGCCCATTCATCCCATTCATCAAAATTAAACATACCAAGCCGGTCAAACTCGGACACTGAACAATACTCGTTGTAAAACTTGACAAACACAATGTCTGGGTAAGCGTCATACTCTGGCCTTGGATGGAGAAGATTATAAACGGCGTTGTACGGATATGTCTCAAGATCAGGACATTGAGGAGCCGCGGTCACCAGAAATTGCCGGGAAGGATAATAGGTTTTAAATAGTTTTCGAAGTGTGTCAACATGACGATCGTACCCTTGTCTGCCAGTTCCTGATGTGCAATAAATGAGAATAAGAGCAATGCAGAAAAGATGTAAAAAAAAAGAAAAAAGCCGTACCACTAGGGTTGTAGTCAACACCATCTAAAATAACATCTCCAAAGGGTCGATTTATCGCATCATCTCTGCCGCCAAGAAATTTGTTCCATAGCCACCAGGCCAACAGATCTGGGTCCCATGCCTCGGAATGATAGGGTCCAACAGCGCCACCCAACGACAGCAAGATTTTGGTACCTTTATCCTGACAGAACTGGATATCACTGGCTACTTCTGGACAGTATTCCAGATCGTCGCAATGGCTAGACAAATTCAAAACGGGCGTATTGTTCTTTCCACCTGTGTAATCCGCAACAAATGCTAGGACAATCATGCTAGCACCTCCCTCGTTGCAGTAGTATGAAAGACGCTTTTCATCCTTATTTCCCTGACCCCAGTAAAGCGCAAGATTGCTAGAACTATCCAGCTATAGCAAAACATTTCCCTTCTTTTTTTAGCTATCAAACACCCGTTTCGCTTTCAGTTGTTAACCTGGAATGGGTTGTTCCTGTTTCCTACAGGCTTATCGCCGAAAATATAATTGATGACATGATTTAGCAGATGTCCAACGTCTTCGATGTATTCGTCAAGGACGTTTGAGCTGTTGGTCTGCGCACTGACCGCACCGGCCAACAAAAGCCATAGTATACAATAGACGTACATTTGCGCAGAGTAAATTTAGCACTTATACTCTTCTATTTAAGAGGATGACGACAGCTAAGGAATCATTGGAATGAATTGTTGAATGTGTTTGGTACAAAGTTTATTTATTTTTTTATTCAACCCGGTTGCATTCGGAAGTTCCGTACCGCTTTGCCCTCTCTAACACGTAGCGTTCTCGACACGAACCTGCAGTATTTCTCAACCAATCGTTTCCCTTCCTTTTTTTTTTTTTCAACTGGCTCCACAGCAGCAGGAGGTCGTTGTACTTTGCATAACTGTGTGTGATCCTCCCTGATATACCAAACAAAATGCAGAGAAACCCAGACCTGTCTGACGGACGGATTATACACAACGGAGATTTCAATGCATAAAGAAGGAAATAAATTCGATTTTTAGTCACGCCAAATTATCCTGCTCTTAGAATGGCTGCTACACGATCAGCACAACGGTGTTTGTCTACAATCGCTACGCGTCGCATTGCGGTGAAGAAGGCCACCAGCCGAGTGATCTTACCTACACAGCGCTACGTTAGCAATGTTACTCGACGTAGCCGTGCTGATCCCTCAGCAAGCGGAATCTTTGGACCCTTCCTCAGCACGACACAGACAAAGTAACAAAAAAAAAACAAGGGCGGGGAGGAGGGAAGTTTGTTCACAACTTGTTGGTGTAGTGAGAAAGAGGAGCCGATTGCACCTGCTACATTGCTAGCAAAAGCCACTGCAACCGGTAAGAAACGATAGACCATGGCCAGCCTTTAACGCTGTTCCATGGTAAAGATCTACTCCCTGCTGATGAACAGCTGGCAACGTTTATCAAGCAAAAGTATATTGGCCTATCTATGGAAACCATGAAACAAATTGTGGAGCTTGCTCTGGCCGACGTCAAAGCAGACCGAGCTTTACAGGAAGAGCAAATTCTGAAACGTCAGTGTGAGACTATATGTTTTTCCTACCGTTACCGACATCGTGTCATTTTTTAGTGAGTAAGCCGGAAGACATAGCAGCTTTGGGTAATCTTGTGCTGCAAGGATCCAAGAGTAGGTTTTTTTTATTGAGAAATTCAACCTGTGGCTAAGTGTTTGGGCAGATGGATATCCTGTTGCTCTTGAGTTGTACAAGTGTGCTATGAACCAAGGGGATGATCGTGGTGCATTCAGTTACGCAAACATGGTGTACAGGGGCAAGTATTCACGAAATGAATAGAGATGTTGAAATATGCGTTTATTTACTTTTTCTCCCACCGCAGGGTACGGTGGCACACCGAAGAATGAGGATCTGGGAATCAAAATCATGTCCGAGCTAGCTCGAAAAGGCCACCCCTACGCACAAATGAATCTGGCGTCGATCTTGATGCGTACACAACCAGATCAAGTGAACGCGAGTATAAAACTGTACGAATTGGCGGGCAAATCTGGTCTTAGTAACGCGTACACGGAACTCGGACGTATGTATCGTCTAGGGTACGGTGTGCATCAGGATCATGAAAAGGCCATAGCCTATTTCCAGAAAGGAGCGCAAGCAGGTATAGCACAGACAAAAAAAAAAACATAGCAATGATTTTATCCGCTAAAAATCAATGATGAATAGGCAATCCACAGTGTAACTTTATGCTTGGTGTGTATTATTCATCAGGACTGGCGGTAGAAGATAGACAGCCAGACCAAAAGAAAGCTTTCAAATATTTCCAAAAAGCGGCTCTGAGAGGTACAGCAGACAGCGACGCTTGCTTATACTCATAATGTCATCTACAGGTCTTCCAGAAGCGCAATACAATGTCGGTCTCCGGTTTCTTAATGGACATGGTGTGGAAGCGAACAGCTTCAATGCTGCTGAGTTTCTCCGGATGGCAGCGGAGCATGGATTCCAACTGGCTCAGGCCAATCTAGCAACCATGTATATTGAAGGCCGCGGTGTGAAAAAAGATCTCAATGAAGCACGTCATTGGCTGGAGAAAGCGGCATCTGTGGGAGGACCTGTCGGGAAGGAAGCCCAAAAGCGCCTCACCCAACTCGATAGTAACAAAGGCGGTTCAAAGTGTACCATTATGTAGAAATAGGACAAAGAAAAATAGACGTCTTTTAATACACGAAGAAATTAATCGGCCAAGGCCACAGCTTCAATTTCAACAGCAACATCCTTGGGCAAGCGGGCAACCTGGACACAGCTGCGAGCGGGCTGATGCTTGGAGAAGAACTACAACCCAACGTCAGAGATCATGAAGCAATAGAAATTTACCCTTTCTCATTTTCTGTTTTGCTTTCTTACCGTCGCGTAAACCTCGTTCATGGCATTGAAGTCGTTCATGTCCTTCAAAAACACAGTGGTCTTGATAACCTTTTCCAAGCTGGATCCAGATGCGGTCAAAACAGCAGAAACGTTGGTCAAGCTCTGACGGGTCTGTTCGGTGATGCCTCCCTCAACAATTTTACCAGTTTCAGCGATCATAGGGATCTGGCCACTGGTGTAGACCATGCCGTTGGCCTTGATAGCTTGGGCTTGTTATATATCTTCGCGTTAGAAAGTTGTAACGTTTGCGAGCATGCGCGTCATTTACCATAAGGACCAAGAGCAGCGGGAGCAGCAGCAGTTTCTACATGTCATTCAAATAGTGTGAGTAAAACAAGCGATCGCTCGTTGAAGGATAGCCACAACTTACGGACGCGAGCGAGGAAAGACATGGGTGTAGTTTCGAGGCTGTGGGAAAACAAGGGATAAGTGCAGTCGGAGATCCACAGGTGGGAGATGCGAATCTGCAGTGCGTGACGCGCATTACACAAAAAGAGGATGATCGGGTTGCTTATCCCAACACTGTAACTCGATTCTTTTTGACTTTGCGTTTTGAGAAGAGTACTTTTACATGAATGCAATGGATAGGTCCATGGACGCAAGATTTATTTAGAGCAGTGCAAAAAGTCATTTCAATAAACAGTATGGTTGGTTCTTCTACACACGAAAAAAAAAAGAAAGTATGTTTGGTTTTTTAGATGATGAATTGAGCTTCTTGCTCTGTGAGATGCTTTGCTGATTTCTTAGCATCATAAAACAAATCGTCCACTTCCTGAACATCCTCCAACATAATCTTATCGCGGCCGTTAATTTCAGCCAAAATATTAGAAGGTGTGAGAAGTTGTACAGCGTATCTATCATGGGTTGATTCGCTGTTACTATGCCATCGACGTTCAACAAGTGTATTCTGTACCTTAGAGATGTGTTGACACCGCGTTCCGCAATGTGATCAATGGCAGCATCATCCACGCTGATACCTTCCGTTCTAGCTCTGATTTTCACGATGACCTTGATCTCATCGATCGTGTAGGGGAGCGTACGAATGATCAAGAGACGATCAAGCAGATCGACAGGAATACCGTGTGGAGATACAACATCCTCAGTACCTCTAAATAAGTGTTAAACAAACCTTCACCCCAATGACAGTATCGTACCGAATTGTGCACATCCCGCGGTTCGTCGCAAAAATAACAATAGGAGAAAGCGGTGACTCCAATGCCCTGTTCAGGTATGTAAAACATTCAATATCCAACATATGCACCTGCCCGCAACGCATTAGTGAATGTTAACAACAAAATAAAGGATACGCACCTCATCAATAAACAGAACACCAGGAACAAGTTCTGCAATGCCCTGATCAATGTATTTGTTGACGACCTTGTTAATCTCCTTTCGTAATTTGTCAGTGATTTCAGTCTTCTTTGGCTTCAAGAGTTGTCCCATCATCGACATAATATCTTGTCCACCCTATTTATCCATGAGCAAACGATTACTCCAGACGGATATAAGTTGTACATACTTCAGGTTTTGCATTGGCCACGTCGAGATCATGTAATGTGACGTCCTGAATAATCTCCTTCTTCTTATGAACATCACCTTTGGGCAATGGGACGTATTCCTCTGCCTCCAGATCAAACTCTGTCGCGTATGCATCAGAACGACCCACTCGCTGGAAAAGTAACAAAGATTCCAGTAAGTATTGTTTGATTATTCTGTTTTTTTTCCTTTACGCAGTACCTTTACTGCACCAGTGTTTGCTTCGATATAGATGACATCGCCGACCATGACCTTCTCTTTCTGAATTGATTCGTAAATACTGGGATCCAACTTCAGTTGCTTTGTGCCTTTGACGGTCTTAAGGCCAATAACGACATGTGAGATTGTCTTTCCATAACCACCAAGCGGGTTTTCTGTCTCTTCAGGTGTAAGTTCTGTCACTTCTCCCTCGTACACTTCTTTGCTCTCCTTTATGCGCAGACCGATAGCTCGTCGAAAGTTCTCCATCAACACTTCTGTCTTTTTGATTTCAGAAGAATAAACTTCAGAACCGACAATGGGGCGGAAAGGAACTTTAGGTCCGAGTTCCTGTGAAATGGCAAGAGCAATGGCAGTTTTACCGCTGCCAGGTGCACCAGCAAAAAGCAGAGCACGGCCAGCCATCTTCTTCGATTTGATCAACTCCACAACAACGCCACTAGCCTAAATGCGATTCCTTAGATATGTTTGTTGGTAAATGTCGATGGGTTTACCTCTCTCGCGTTCTCCTGACCGACAAAGCCTGCCATGATTGGCTCTGCACTGCCATCGTCGCGTAAACCCAAGCCTTTGATGTGGGAATGGGTTGCCACGCGCTGTTCGCGTGTGGTTGTCTTAACCTGCTCGATTCTCATATTATTTCCTGATGAAGCCATGGTTCACTTGACGATGTCTGCGGGAAAAGACGAGGATTTTTCGCGCACTGTGGAACAAAATAGCCGTCATCAGGAAGGACTGCTTTTGTAGCGCTCTTTTAAAACATGTCCAAATGCATGATTTCTGAGCAATTCGTTTTCCTTTTTCCCAAAATTTTACTTTTTTGAACAATGGACGAACCAGTGCAAGAAAATCAAGAAAAACCCACTTCTTCTCAAACAAGAGTATATAAAGATACTAAAGAGAATGGTGAGATTTCTTCTGTTAAGGATATTATTAATCCTGTAAAATAGACAGACAGCGAACAGATGCTACAAAGCAGATCGAAAAAGAAATCTGGCGCATCTTACATTGGGAAAATCCAATGCGTTCAGGTGCATTCTTCGTTTTACTTGTCGGAATTACCTTTGTAGCTCGTCGATACTCCCTTCTCCAAGTTGTATCTGCTGTTATGACAATCGCAACCGGGTTGAACCTTCTTTACGTCACTTTTACTATGCAAACACAAAAATTACTTACGGAACATGAAGCTGTTCACCCCTATCGGTAAAAAAACCTCTCATTTTCTTCTTCTTTTACTTATACAAAAAGTTCCTTTGTATAGTAACGTATTCGAAAGTCGACGAATCAGTTCTCTGAATGAACAAGATGTTGCCCGTTACACAACGATCGCCGTCCATGTAGGCGAGACGTTTGTTCGTGGCTTAACTAGGATTGTGCTGATTGAGAACAAACTGACTAGTCTAAAGGTAAAGTAACTCGTGAAGGACTGTTGACAAGGGTTTAATGCTTCATCAGTGGTTGGTCATCGCGTATGCCACTTACGTCATATCAGCTCATGCAGCTGCCTCTACTATTGCACTATTTTTTATCATCTCCGCTTTTACGTTTCCCCGTCTCTATATGAGCAACAAAGACATTGTTGATGCTCATTTGCACCAAGGAGAAGCCTTATTTTCCTATCACTTGCGACGATCGCAAGATGCAGCTTGCGAGGGCATGCAAAGCGCTTTGACAAAAGCAAAATCTTACATGGCTTCTGCAGGGTCCAGTACAGGGATTACCAAAAAGCCAGAACAACAAGGAACGCCTGCAACACAAAAAAAGGATTGAAAATGTCGTTTTTCAGTTGATAGTAATAGTAATAATAAAAAAATGGTACAGGAATGTATTTGCACAAATGATAACGTACAATCCATGATTATTCGTTGCCCGGCTCCGGTGATAAGGAGCGCACTTTGCGTATGTTCAGGAGATTCTGATTCGCCCTTCAATCCCTTGTCAACGAAATCTTGAAGTGCAGAATTCAATGAAGTCTGAAAGATCAGCAGATAAAAAGTTAAATGGGAAATCAAAGGCTGCACACTCGAAGTTTGTTCACTTCCCAGGGCATCAAAACACAAACTGTAAACTTTGTTCAGCCGCCCCATTTACAATTGTTGGCATCATCTCAACTCACATCAAATAAACAACTAGCATTCTTACCAATCTGTCAATTGTCACACTACTTTATTGTGAACTTGTTCCAGGCAGAAGTGTACTGTCATTCCCCCTTCGACATCGTTGCTATTGTATACGTATAACGAATGATATTTGGAGTGTCCACAAACACAATAAAACTCATAATAATGCTGCAGTCTGGACCGAACCCGCTACCAACTGGCGTCCACTGTCTGTGTGTTCACATGGTACAATATTACGATCACCGACGATCAGCATCTGAAAGTTTACCTATTAGGGAAGCCATTCTGTGACCCATCTCGTTTGATGTGTGACAGGTTTATCATACTGCAGTTATCATCATAATGATGTCCTACACACACATAGCTTGTAAAAGTAAAGTGGTGACATACCTTGTTTTTTTTTGAGAAGTACGTTTACGAAGCACGGAGGTAAACGTGCTTTTCTTTTCGTCATGTTATCTCTTTCTGATCTGCGGGACAGTGAAAGGTTATGCGGCTAGATATCAACATACAGAAAAAAAAGGACAATGACAATATCTCGTCAGTAAAAGACCGCCAAATCGCAGTTCACACTTCCGTTTCAGCTCATTGCTACCCATTCTTGACTCAATATTCTTTCTATATAGCGCGATAATCATTTTGCTCGCTTGATTCAGTAGACGATGAAGTAAAAATCCAACACTTGGGCAAAAGCTTCCTTTTCTGGAACAATGAAGGACTTAGCTTTGGGTGTAGGTTTCTCGTACATGACGCATCCAGCTGTAGTGTATAATGGATGCACAAAACAAAAAAAAAGTCATATTTGATATTCTAGTGTAACCGCTACAAACAATAGGACGACTTAATCGTTTGCAGCAGCCAGTAAACTGATAGATTGGAGTGTCAATCAAACTGTATTCACTGATTAAGGTAGCTTTGAGTGAATAACAGGGTCTCTTGTTAGAGTAAGCAGTTGTCTGAATCTACCACGTTTACCCCAGTTAAAAAGGTACTGTTGTCATCTAAAGGGTGAAAATCTCCCCCCAATTAGGTTTAGATCATGCGACAAAGGTCGGTTGTTCTGCAGCACTCCTTTCAACTCCCCCCTCCCTCTTCTTTCTGCACCACTCCTTTCAGACCCCTTTTGCTTCTTAAACTCTTCCTATCTATCTTTTTTTTCCCGAGAAACCCATTCAACACTCCTTTTCCGAAATGACCACCCTCGAGAGCTATTCTGCTATTAGTGCGCCAGGTGCATCATCACTTGGCGCTGTCAATGGGTTAACCAGCAGCATTAGCACCAAAGCAACGTCAATGAGCGAGCCAGCTGTTCCCGATTTTACCGACTTTGCGCTGGACCCTTTTCACCTGACTTCCGATTCCGGCACACCTGCACCCCACTGTCTCCGAGAAACAAGACGATCACTCATTCTTTCGCTCGAACCTTGTGATGGTACCCCACTACAAACCTCACTCAAGCAATTTCAGGAACAGTCATATATCCGCTACGGGCCAAACCAAGCACACAACACCACACCTCATATTTCAGTCCTCGGTCGAGTACATATTCAACGAGGGGAGGATTTCACCACAAAATGGAAAGTAGTTGATAATTTTGTGGAGGTGGTCGAGCAAGAGGTAGAGCGCCTGTCCTCCAAGCTTCCCCCACCAACTTTTGCAGGCTACGAAATGACAGAACGACCAACGCGAGCCGTCATGATGCGGCTCAGAGTCGATCCATTGTACACCAAATTGGCAAAGACAATTGAACAACGGATGAGCAGTCAATGCACTGCGCTCGAAGTTCGACACATGGATCGGATGCCGCTTGCATACAACGTTCTTCGCACTATCCCCAGCCCTACACTGAAAAAGCTGCGTGAGATGGCCAAAAATATGATTGACATCGACGATTGGGTCCGTCGAGGAGGATCATGGCAATTGACCTTATCCGAAGTGATGCTCGAGAGTCGTGTTGTAGGCGTGCGACAGCAGATCAAACCTATTCGATCGTGGCCGATTCGAAACAACGACAGAGCATCACCCTTCATGCTACCTGTATCGCTTCGCATCAAGATAGCGATACTGTCAAGCTGGTTTCGACTGACACCTGCAGTAGATGCTAAACTACTGGAAGATGACAACCATGATGAGAAGAACTAAATTAAACATATACAGTAATATTTATTTTTGCTTCGCCATGTTTATCCCCTACGTTAATAACCGCTTCGTAATATATATCCAATCCGCTCGCTTTTCTTCTTCTTCTTTTTCTTATTTTTCCTTTTACGTATTTCAACTATTACATGTCTTTCATCCTTTACCCATTACGTGTTACGTAAATAATAAATGAACTGTTCTCAGACCTTTTATGAATGGTCTCCGTTTGTATAAGTAGGTTTGATTCGGGCAGTAAGACGGATAGTTTTGTCTACCTATGTACATATACGATTCAGATTCATATCAGAGATGTCTCTCTTGGTATTAGGTGTAGATGATGGTATGGCTCAACTACTGTGTGATAATGCGGTGCTACCTTGGCATACTGGGCTCGGTGATAAAAGCCCAATCTATAGCTGATAAAGTGCAGTTGGTGTTCAGGTCGAGAAGTTCACTGTGTATGCAAGCATGATAATTACCGAGCTTTCCCGTTATGGAATAGTTTTGCAGGATGGGCATTACGACAGTCAGCATACGCCCACAGTTCCTCCCGTAATAGTAGACAGATCAGATTCAGAAGTAGCACGAAGGACGAACTATACAAAGATGGGGGAGAATTTCTGGATTCCTAAGAATCTTTAGATAAGCACCTGTAGCGTGTAGCTTCTAGACATCCAGGATATATTCGCTGATTATGCATGGCTCCAAGGTAGAACAATGATTTGTACCACCTACGTGGATTGGCCAGAACACGGTGGGACCGAGCGAGCTAAATTCAATCGCCGGACGCATGCAAGCGCCAGCCTAGTGGTACATTTGTCAATTTCAGTAAAAATCGTTGGTGACAATCACAGCCACCTGGTTCTTTCTAGTTAAACTGTATTTTATGATTTAAGTCTTGGAGACAGCTTTCATTTTACTTCTTCATCTTTTGCCTTGATATCTTGCTGTAACTTCTTTGTGCTACTTGTTCTTAGAAACGTTATAAATAACAGGCTCCGCATTGTGTAATCTGTAAAATCAACTCATATAAAAATGGGCCCATGTTATTCGAAAAACAAGGTTAAAAAACGGGGAACCATGTCAAACACCGAACCAACTTGTGTACAAAACTCGGAAAACTTCGAAAGCGCTGTCGTCGCTGGACGTAAATATCACAATGTGACAACCTCCTCCTACTGGCTTCCCAAAGACGAAGAGGAGCAGCTCAGATTGACTGGTGTATGTCATACCGCCCATTTACCTTATCTCCATACTAAGGCACGATAACATAGGCCCATTTTGCCTGCAAGGAACTCTTTGGCGGGTACACAAGAAAAAAAAAGGAGTAGGGTTTGCTAATATACCGAGTGTGTTGACAGCAATTACTTGTCAAAGACGAACGACCATGTTTCATTTGAAAAGGGCGCCCACGTACTTGATATTGGGTGCGGATCGGGCGCATGGCTCATGGTATGCTACAAAAACGAAAGAATCCTATTTCTCACGGCTGGAACTTCAGGATATGGCTACGGAATACCCCAAGTCAACCTTTGTTGGCGTGGATATTTCGAATGTGTTCCCTACCAAGGGCGTGGAGCTATCCAATCTGACATTCCAGTTGGGTAATGTTTTGGAAGGTCTTGCATTTGAAGACGGCTCTTTCGACTTTGTCCACCTTCGAGTGTTGGTTGCAGCGATACGAAAGGATGAGTGGCCAAAAGTCATCAAAGAGGCGGCACGTCTCGTAAAACCAGGTGGATGTGTCCATTTTAACGAATTCGAGCCCCGGGTAGGTCTGCCTTTTACCCTTCCATGTCATAATTTCGTACCATTAGGAAAGCGGAAGTGAAGAATGTCGGCGTGTTCTCCGAGCAGGTAAAGAACTCACTCCCTTTGGACAGAAAGGAGCTGATTCGATGAAAATAGTAACAACTGTGATGGAACAACGTGGCCAGGAGCCTTTTATTGGCACTAAACTGGCATCCATGGTGGGTGATGCAGGACTGCAGGTGATCCAGAAGGAAGAACGAGCTGTGGACTTGGGTAGGTCTGCCGGTCATATACCAGAAAGCGAAAACTAATAATCTGCCTTAGCTAGAGAAAATACAGTAGGAAAAGCTTGGAAGTGGATTTGGGCACAATCATGTCATAGCATGATGCCAATGCTAGGTCCTCTACTTGAGGTCAAACAGGATGATTATAGCTCGTTTGTGGAACGTCACGTACAAGATATGGTGGGATCCCATGGTTTAGTCCATATCAAAGTGACACTTACTCGCAAACCTGAAGAACGGGAGCAATGACTACGCGGCTCGCTACATTATTGCTAAAAATTACGTACTATCATATAACCTGGATTGTAAGCTTCTATTTGACAGCATAAAATTTAAATAAAATTACTTAAAGCAGAAGACTTTCTTTACAAACATGTAAGAGGAAGATGAAATGCGTATTACCGTGGATATGCAAGACGTTTTAAGATGGCACACAGACCATGTTGCTCGTACGAAAGTGGAGATGCTCCCTTGCCGAACGTCATCGCGGTCGGACTTTGACCGAGTCTTCGGAATACTGAGCACGTATCTACACCTTAAACCATTCTGTACAATTTCAACTCTTAGTAATTTCAAGATGCCTGTACTTTACTGGTTGAAATCATCAGGGGATTGTTGTACAGGAAGAAGTCGATCTTGATTGCAGTTCCCCTGCTCTGTCGTTCACTGCGAAGAGTAACCAAATACTGCCCCGATGCTTCAATCCATCGCCTTCGAATCCACCGGGAACGACATCCAAAAGCAAAGGCGAACGCTGGATATATAGATCCAAACATAACGTCATTATATGCTGAGTTCTTTAACATGTATAAACTAACTGCTGTATCTTGTATTCCCGGGTTTCTGGGAAGTAATGATCGGTTGTTTTATGATCAGTGATGCGCTGCAAGAGCTTGTGTACCTTGATTGCAGCTGTATACGCGTATATATAGCTAAGAGAGCATCGGAACAATGATGAGGAGGCATCATGTAAACCTAATAATTGCAAAAGCAAAAGTCTTCATCCAATCGTGTCCGAGAGGTACCAATTGGTGCGATCGTAGTAGTTGTCTGTCATCGGTATAATGAGTAAACAGTGGAGGACCTTTGAATTATGAATGTTCGAAAATACAGAGGAAAAAGTTACAAGTTTATCTGGCGATAACTGAAACGTCATGAAGAGCACGTCGGATACCGACATCGGTACTTCCAAATCTAGTATCTACGAGAAAGGCGGTCGTCCATAGTACATCAGGTGCGAGGACAGCTCCTCTGCCGGTGAATCGTCGGCACCGACACCGTTGCATTTGGTTTTTTTTTTTTTTTTTTACCAAACATCGAACTGTCCAACTGGCTCAAAAGATTACTGCTAATCTTCAGGGCAGTCCAGTGGATGGTCTCCTCGATCTTGGGTTTGATAACAGTGCTACTGATGATTATGCTGAACGCAGAAAGACACTTCCCCTTGCGCAAAGCTGTATGCAGCGTGCTTTCCTCAAAGGGGCACTTCTGTTGTCCTACAGACACAGAACCCAGTGTCGCCTCCAGAGAGGTACCGTGGTTGGGGGTGATATGCGAAACAAAGCCGAGCTGTCACCCAAACCAGGCGAGTATTCTCACCAGCATGTAGCAGCGTTATTCTTTCATTTGTCAAATCATTAACTGATGAGCACACGGTTGCGAATAAAGCAGGACCAAAATGCGTGAGAGACGTCACATGAGTTCGTTGTGACACGATTGAGGGAGAGGGCGGAGAGAGAGAGAGAGAGAGACAGAGAGAGACAAGTTCTATCTAGTCAGTTCAATCCAGTCATGAGTTCTGGCACGCATTTAGGAAACACGCCTCTTAATCTCGCTAAACTTCGAGAAATCGCGCGGAAGGAGTTGCCTGAAGTTCTTGATACGGTAACTTTCTCGCCTTGCCTTTAGCAATTGACTGAATATGCTGTGCTATTTAGGTGCGCGGGAAGAAAGGACTTGTCCTCGATCCGCAGCTTACAGGACCGCTTAGTTTGATCGCAGAATTCACACTGCTAAAGGTAAAGCTTTCGTGTACAAAGTAAAACAAGGTCAAAAGGGAGCGCTAAACCCATATGCAGGACCATGGCGTTGAAAAAATCTATCATTTAGATTCTGCTAGCTTGGATACAGACTGCACAAGTCTTATTTATATTTGTCGACCGAAGCTGAAATACATGAGATATATCGCGAGTAAGTTGTTCGTTGGCACTAGGCAAAACGCTGATCAAACCGCTTCAGACCATGTTAGGCAACTGTCACAATCAGCCGATCAGCATACCGACGTCTCGTTGTTTTTCGTACCCAAGCGAACAATGGTTTGCGAACGTGTCCTTGAAGAAGAGGGAGTTTTAGGAGATATTACATTGGGAGATTATGCTATGGATTGGATTCCGTATGAAGACGACGTGATTTCTATGGAACTGGATCCCGGAACATGGAAAGAGATCTATTTGGTAAAGCAAGACGAAACAGCTCACCTTGTTTTACTCATCCGCACATAGGAGGGAGATACTACTTCGATCTATTATGCCGCACGGTCATTGATGAAACTACAATCCATCTATGGTTTATTCCCGCGCATCATTGGAAAAGGCGAGGCAGCAGAGGTAAATGAATTTAAGTCTTGCGAACGGATGGATTTAACAAGAAAGCGACACCAGAAACTGGCCAATATGATGCTGCGCATGAGACGTGAACAAGCGATCGTGGAGGAGGTATCTACCGCGTCAGCTTCGAAGTTCCCGTCGCTACTCAACGCCGTGTCCAGCCATATTGACCAAATTATCATCATTGATCGGAATGTCGACGTCGTTACACCGCTTTGCACAGAGCTCACCTACGAAGGCCTTATCAACGAAATTTTAACGATAAAACATTGTAAGCGTTTTGATCTTAGTTCCATTTATCCTGGAACTTTGTGGTGTGTACAGGTTTTGTAGAACTGGATGCGGCGCTCGTTGCTCCTGCACAACAGCAACAACAACAGCAAACAGCTACCGTCAAGTCGCAACCAGCTCCTACAGCTAGCGGCACACAAGCAGGCAAAAAGAAGAAATATGTTCTGAATTCATCGGACAAGTTGTTTGCTCAATTGCGTGACCAAAATTTCGCTACCGTCGGCGGCATGTTAAACAAGATTGCTAAACGGATCAACGAAAATTACGAGGTAAAAGGAATAGCCCGATTCTGCTTCCATGCTTACTCCGCCGGCTAATGGATTAGGAACGGCATCACGCAAAAACTGTAGCGCAAATCAGAGATTTTGTAGGCCGTCTAGGCGAGTTACAGCAAGAGCATCAATCGCTCAAAGTCCGTATCCTTTTTTTTTTTTTTTGGGGATATTAGAAATGAAAAGCGTCACTGCATCTATGATGAATCCTTGACCAACTCTAGATACGGGCATTGCCGAACAAATCATGGCACGCACCATCACGGAAGAGTTTAACAAGATTCTGGAAGTTCAGCAGAGTAAGTTGACGGAGTTCTTAGACTCAACTCATGCGGAAACTAGATGTTGTCGCGGGCATCGATGGAGCCAAAGATCTGGATTATATCGAGGAAATGATTGATCGGCAGATGCCCATTGTACAGGTGTTGCGATTGCTCTGTCTGATGTCCCTGGCCCAAGGAGGTCTAAGGGCGAAGGTATATGACCACTTTGAGCGTGAGATTGTTCAGGTAAAGCGGAAGCGTCCTCTCTATCCCAGGCTAAACGGCTACCGTCTGTAGACATACGGTTATGAACATATAGAAACGCTGCATAAGCTGAGAAAGCTAGGACTTCTAAGTCGGCGAACCACGTCCGCTCCGTCCAGAAGTGCTTTTGCACAAAACCGAAGACAAATGAGACTGATTGTTGATGATGTGGATGAGTTCCACCCAAATGACATTTCGTACGTGTACTCGGGTTATGCACCGCTAAGTGTCCGACTGGTCCAGTGCGCACTACAGAAGCTGGGAAATGGGCCTGTCAACATAGCGCAGAACACACCTAGCTTGTTTTCCTATGTCGGAGGAGGCGGAGGTTCTGGCAGCGTGAGCGCTTTCGGAAATCGGGAAGAAAAGACACCTAGTGTATCCAACGGACGGGTAGAAAATGGGGCAACGATATCTAGCGGCTGGCGAGGCTACGAGGAAATACTAAAATTACTCCCTGGAAAATCATTTGAGATCAACCAGACCGTGGAATACGGACCAGAGACAAACGCAGCAATGGCTAGAGCGAAACGTAAGCAAATGAAATCCAAATGAAAACATTGCGTTGATGATGATGATGATCGTTACCAGGTCACGGTCTTCAGCACGGCAAAACGACAATTATTTTCTTCCTTGGAGGATGCACTCATACAGAGGTATCTGCCATCAGATTTTTAGCACAGCACGATGAAGGTATGTTACACCGGTTTAATGGCAACATTTCAAACGGTCCATAGGTCGTGATTACTTGGTTGCTACAACACAAATGATCAACGGAACTTCTTTCTTGGAACCGATTATACAGAATAGCAGCCGCACATCGGATCAGGGAATTGGTAGAAGTGCTGAAGCTTAACTCATACCCCAACGACTATAATAATCATAATAGTATTAAAAAAAACAAATACATTCTTTGAACCTTGTTTTCTGTTTGCGGGCCGAAACGATCGTTGCGGGTACAAAGCGGGACCTGAAAAGGCAAAACTTTTTTGGGTGTTTCTCCTTTGTTTTTTTTTGGTATTGCTTCCAGTTTGCCCTGTTTAGCTGATGGCTCCTCTTGTCTTGAAGATCAAGGGCAACAAGTCATTTTCGCCATTCTCTAACTTGGACTCGGAAGAAGATTTATCCAAAACGTGGAGAGTATGTACCAAAGTTAAGGATTCGCTAGAGAACGGCTCTCGGTTGGAGAACTTGTCATGGCGATTGTGGTTTCGTCAACATCTACTCAATGAAAAATCGAATGCGACGTTCCGCAAACTTCCTCTCAACACAGCTCGTCAGCTGGACTACCAAAATTCCAAGTTGACGCCGTTAAAGGAGTTACCCAAGACGATGCGCAACAAACCAGTATCATCTGCAGCTGAACAGTGCAAAAAAGTTCCCGGGACGCAGACAGTTATCAAAGCAGAGTGTTCAGAAGAACCAGCGCGTTCATGTTTCACGCAGACAGCCCCAGTACAGACGTTGCCGACGTCGTCCTCCTCGTCCTCGTCGTCGTCTTCTGCTGCTGCGCAGCCTGCTATGCCCGCGCCGGCCGTGTCATATAACAGTTATGGATTTCAAACAACAAACAATTTTACTTTGCACCAATTTACATCGGACCAGGCCAGTGATCAAATGGTAGAATTAGAAGATATCTTTGGCGCGTTTGGTGATGTGCAGACATTTTTACCAAATGAGGATGTTGTGATGGAGGAGTCGTGGAATTTTGACGATTTTGCTTCGCCCGTCAACAGTTATTTCACCTCACAGTCTATTTCCCCCGTGGCATCCATGCCGATGCAACCATCACAGCCGCAGGAACAAGACCAACAAGAACAGCAACAGCAACGACAGCCTGTAGTTGAGAATGTGCTTGTTAATCGAATGGCTTCGTTTTCAGTAGGTCAAACGATGTCGCTATCCATGCCATCTAGTCCTGTGATGCTTCCTCAACAACAACAACAAGCGACAAACATGGATCCTACACAACTACCACCTGCACATAGCCAAAGCAATAGTCCGGGCAACGCGATGTATGTTTCTGGATCTGCGATGCCACCGCCGCCGGCTGGTGCACTACGGAACAAATTGTTGGGAAATGTTCCCATGCGATCAACCAGTTCACCTACCACACATCGACTTGCCCAGACACACACAATGAGCAGTACCCCCTCTCTTTCAACCTCTTCCTCTTCCTCGTCAACCGTAAATCCATCTTCGCTATCGATGAGCACAGTGATGGATGAATCCCAATATACGTTGTGAGTCCGATTTCTAAATGAAATGTTTTCTCAACTGCATAATAGAATTCATCCGCCATATACTGAATATAACGAACAGCAGCATCAATCACCACCATCACAACAACAACAACCACAGCAGCAGCAAGCACATCAATCACAACCACAGCAATTACAACAGGAACACCAAGCACAGCAGCAGCAACAACAACAACAACATCAACAACAACAACAACAACAACAACAATCACAGCCACAGGTACAGCAGCAGCAACAACCAATCCTTTCAGCTTCGACACCAGTAACATCACCTTATAACGATCCACAGAAACCTAGGAAACCTTCTTCTGCTTCTACAGGTGATCCACAAAGTAAACCTGTTTGTACAAACTGTGGCGCTACCTCGACTCCGTTGTGGAGGCGATCAGCCGATGACGAACTTCTCTGTAACGCGTGTGGTCTTTAGTAAGTAATCTGATTGGTTCCGCAGAGATTGATCAAAACATGCAATTCTAGCCAAAAGTTGCACAATGCACCCCGGCCAAAGACATTAAAGCCACACAATGCACGGAAAGAAGCACGTGAAGATGAAGCCTCACAGCTGGTCTGTTCAAACTGCTCAACCACCACGACACCTCTTTGGCGAAGAGACGATGAAGGCGCCCCGCTGTGCAACGCCTGCGGTTTATAGTGCGTTGCTGCCCAATAGTTGTTGTACACTCTGACACTTCCTGTAGCCTCAAACTACATCACGAACGAAGGCCGCTGTCCATGAAGACGGACGTGATCAAAAAACGGCAACGGTACGAAAGCAGCAATAACAGCCGGAAAACGGGAAAAAAGACCAAAGGGTCCGATCCACAGCAAAAACAGCAGCAGCAGCAGCAACTGTCTGTACCGTCATCTCCGGAAACGCAGCAATCCTCAGCTAGACCCGTTATGACAGGCGCACCCGTTTTTATAAACGCGCCTGCTACGATGGATGGAAATATGACGTTTCACTTTTCACAGCCTCCCCCCACTTACAGATATTCACAGCAACCACCCTACACGCCTACCGCTAACAGCCCAATGGATGAAGTTCAAACAAAATACTTCTAATTCTCACGGTATGCAAGTTTGCCAATGGGTTAGTATGGCGCAGTCCTTACAACAACCTTCAATGATCACACTTCTCTCTCTCTGTCTCTCTGTCTCTCAACTCGTCGACATCATCATCATTATAAAGAAAAGCATCCTGCCTCTCATACTGGACCTCCGGTTTAAATTAGGGATACATGACAAAACATTTGGGACAAAAAGGTGATTAACGGCTGCGACAGTTGTTTTATCCAAAAAATGAAGAAAAAAGCACTGTAGCAAAGGGAATGAAACGAGGATATGGGCTCCTACAGAAACTACTGTTTAGTGAAAGAGGAAAGGACCCGTTCTGCGTTAACGTATGCGTGTGTACCTATAATACTTCATCTATGCAGATAGGGATTTTAGAGATGTGGATTTAAGTTTTATACACAAAGCATATATAAATACGGAGTACGGCATTTGCCACAATTTTTTGTGTAATTTATTGAATGATGGTATACCATGCACATTCCGTGTTTCTATTAGTAAACCGATCGGCGTTGTTTGATTGTATCCGACGAGGGACTGATAGATGACATTTCTTTTGTTTCCAACTCGTTTGTTTGTTCTTTGTATTCTGGATTGGTCTTTGTTAGTAGTACATTGAGAGGAACGACTTCTTGGACCAGCAGTTCCTTGTTAATTCGTTCTTTAAACTCCCTGAATCTCTGCTCAAAATCCATGACAGTCGGTCGTGGTTCTTCATGTGACATCCAGAACTCATTAAATTTGTGGTACAGGTAACCTAGGACATCATTTAAATACATTGCATAGGGTGCATGTCAATAATAAATTACAGTAAAACTCGCTGTATGTTTTGCGACTTGTTCCAAATTTGAACAGAAAATGCTGCAGCTGCCGGGTTCGTAATGCTTGTACAGCGTACTGCGTGATATTGATACTGACGGATGCATACGGGTACCTACCATCAGCTTTCTTTTTTAGCTTCTGGCCTATATTTTTTCATAGAAACTTACCAGGAAATTGGGTGACGTGAGCTAGTGAATGTACGCATTGCGGATGCAGGATGGGTTTGGGCATAGTATAAAAGATCATCCAACCCCTGGATCCCCATACCCCGAAAATCGGTAGCTGGATCATTACCCTGAAAACCAATCTATAGTTTGCCCGTTAAATTTCCAGAGAAAAAAAGGAAAAAAAAACTTTTTGTTATACCTCTCCCCATTGTCGTGTCAGTCGTGCTTCTAACTCGGTGTCTGGCATTAATGCTTTCCATAACTGGTAGATACATGTTACATCAACCTATTTTCATGCTATCTATGGTACTTTACCTTTAACAGTTTTTGTTCATGGACAGGATTTGTCGAATCATATTTTGTATGAGCTCTTTCATTGATTTCGCGTGTTAGACGATAGGTTTCGGTGATACGGATCAAGCAAGTACGGAGTACCCGGGCAGCAGCACTTTCTCAAGAAGAAGAAGGATTCAGCTAATGTACAGATTGTATTTTCCCTAGTTATTTACCTCTTTGTACCACAGGGAAACCGCTTTTTCGTGATGATCACCCGAATTAACTCGTCGACGCGACATGTTGGGGACTCTAGTTCGCGCCGCTCCAACTAAAATACAACATTTTTAAAAGACTCCAGTTGCTTTGTCCGGTGTCGTGTTGACATGGCTTTTGCATTTACCGTAAGTTGCTTAGAGTACAAGATCGATCGATCTGATTATTATCATTGTTACTATGATTGAGTCGAGCTCGTCGGGCATATAGAACTTTACCTATACGGTAGACAATATCTTCGGGCACATTTTCAGGCCAGTTTTCTAATGCTTGTGTACTTTCTTCTTTATGATAACGTCTTTGTTCTAATTCTCTTGCTGCTGCTTGACAAACGCGATATATTTCAGTGGTGCCAGTTGTCAAATGGACAACGAATTTGTAAGCTTTATAAAATGAGAGGAGTAATGGCGACTGGTAAATCTTGTTGAGTACCAGCAAGATGAACCAGTCCATGAGTGTAAGTAGTAGGAGGAAGAAGAGGAAAATGAAAAAGAACGAAAGATAGAGAGAGAGAGAGAGAGAGAGAGAGAGACAGAGAGAGGCGCAAAGAAAAATTTCCCCTTTCAAACATCCTCCCATTTCTGTGTGTCTCAAACTTTTTTTTTTCACGTGAGTGGCGAATTGCCCAACGTTTGGTGAATAGTAACTTCATTTTATTCTGTAATGTGATATGGAGCTATTGCAAGTTTCATCGCGCTGTCATCCAAATTTGTCTTGTAACCTCTTCACCCGTGTTTCATGGACAAAGTGGATCATCTCATCTATAACGTCACAATGGAAGCTTCAACTGCTTGATCTCTATCTGGCGCATCTAACAACTCAAATGAATACATAAACCATGATACTTACATCTCATTGGATGATGACCACTTTGTACAAGGACAAATCCATGTTGCGTGCCTTGTACTTCCTGTAAACGGATCATTCTCGACTCTTATGGATGAAATCACTCAGTAATGACCTCGGAAATGCTTTCCGTCAGGAACATTTGTGTCGTGACTACGATTACCGCATGTGGATTGTCCTGCTCATACTCCTTTTTGACAGCCATAACTAAATAGGCACAGTCGCTTTTCTTTTATTGTCCATTTTTGTTTTTGTCTTGTAACATCATCATTCAGTTCCTTCATAGCCTATGGATTGGATCTTGCAGAATAGTGTAGTTATAAGTGGATAGCTATTGTTAAACGGCGGCATGCATTACCCCTTTCCTATTTCCAATAAGCTTATTCGCGTGCATTGAATAGACTAAGTTCATACACGGTCCTTCTGGTCCATTTATGGTGTAAGTATTTGGGCATAATCCAATCCTCTGATCGTTGTTTGTGTCACTACTTTGTTGTACCTGACTCAGCATTTATGCGTACTTTTTTGACTGACTGACGTTTGACTTTACATTCATAAAAAATGACATATGGCACGGATGACTCTCTTTATACCATAGATAGTATGGCGCGATCCTCAAGTTACCGATGCATGCTTTTTGGGCAGTTTGGAAATCGTGTATTCACACATCTGCTATTACCTGATGTTTCTTTTGCAGATCGCCCACACGGCAAACAAATCGTCAGCTATTTATCGTTCAACTTTATAGTGAACTTACTTTGCTAAAATGTTGTGTCTTACCGATTTGCAAGGCTGGTTTCTCTCCGTGTAGGCTGCTCCCTTTATGTAGTGCACGATAGGGTTCCCGTAACCACATGGACGTTGTGACTTTCGTCGAGGATGCACGCAAGGCAAATCCTTTTTACGTGCATGGTCTTAACAACACAAAATGGAGCCGTTGGGGGAGCACGATCGTGGAGAAAAAGCAACGACCTTACTAACGTTGATCGAATTGAAAGCGAAGCGAATGCACATGAGCAGCGCAAGCTAGCACCAGTTAACGAAACACGCCGAGTTGATCTATCTTCCCTAGGATATAAAACCATTCGAAAGACTTCGGTTATGGATACGTCTTCGCAAATGCCTGACAAACAAACCATCCGTGATGACAGTGATGACGATTTTCAAACTACTACTGCAAAACCGATACGAAAACCGTTAGTGCAGAGGCACAGAACAAAATCAACTAGCCCTGTCCCTAAAAAGCACGACAAACGAAGCTCCTCTTCACAAGCAAATGATGCTTCTGTAAATATAAAAAAAGAGAATGTGACGAATAACGACGATATACTTGATATCGATGATCTGTCAAAATGGATCGATGTCAAAAAAGAAACAGCAGAAAATGAAACAAGTATCGATATCGACGACCTGTCATCTTGGATTCATTCGGAAACAACTACCAAAAAATCACAGCACTCACCTTCATCCTCATCCCATCTTGCATCTTCATCCATGTCCGTAACTTCGCATGCACCTGTCGATCATCCTTCAGACAGTTCACATACACAACGCATTGATAAAGGCAAAGGGCGAGCTTACACTGCGATATCCGATGAGGAGACGACAGGGACGCAGCGAAATTTGAATCAGCGCACACTCACAGACATGTTAACTTCCCGTCACCAACGAGAATTTAGAGAACGATCTCAGGCACATGCGAATTCAGTTATTCCTGACCCTCTGGAGGTGGAATGTCCACTCTGTTTGCGTTTATTCCCGCGCGATAAAATTGAAATGCATGCATCCGGATGTTCAGGAAGCGTAGTCCCGGTACAACCACCCTCGGTACTTCGGTCCTCACCGTTTGATCGCCTCGATCGTCATCTGCAAATGGAAATGGAAATGGATACGGATCGACGCTCTCCACATCGGACAAATCATGCCATACCAGTGGAGCCGAAACAAGAGCAATGTCCATTATGTAAAAAGTGGGTTGATGTAGCTGTACTTCAGCAACATGTAGACGACGAGCTGGCAAATCGAGCGATCGTACTAGACGATGACGACGATGACAATGACGCAGACAGTGGCGGTGGAGATGTGGATGACGATGATGATGATGATGATGATGAATCGGACTGTAGTGTAATTGATTTATGCGGCAGCGGCCGGGAAGAAGATTATGAAGATGGTTATTTATCGCCTTTGGAAGGATTTGTTAATATTTTAGAACACCGAGATAATGATCCTGAATATCAGCGTTATTTTGACCTTGTGACACCTAAAACCTCGACCAAACGAGCGACTAGCAACCGTACCAACAGTCGTACCAACAGCCGTGCCAGTACTAGTGCTAAGACCAATACTACTACTGCCCGTGCCAGCACTAGCGCCAGTGCTAGTAATAAAAGTAATCGTCGGAGCGGCCCCAACACACAAAGCCGCGGCGGAGCACGAAAAAGAAAGACCCCCCCTTCTACTCGCAAGCGCAAAAGGAAGAAAGGGAAAAAGGCGGCAGGCAACGCCACTACCACCACCAACAACAACGACAAGAAGAAGAAGAAGAAAATCAAGGATGAGAAAAAGCTTTAAGCTATCAAATTATTTAACTTCATAGCAACTATCTGTTTATGAAAAACGGATTCATGTACCTTATAAAAGGATACCATATGTTACTCTCAGGTCCGCGTCCAATTACTACTGTGCAACCTCAGTAAAAATAGCCACAATCAATTACGGAAAAGTGCGTTGGGTTTGACCTTCGTTAACCTTCATAATCCACTCCTTTCTTTCTCTTTAGTCCCGCACCATCTTTAAGATGAAACTATCACACTTATTCAGTCTTTCCACAACAGCAACGCTAGCATTACAATTTGGTTCATTCGTATACGCCAGTCCCATCTTTGATTCCAGTTATACTCATGCCGATGAACTTCCAGCTGGCGACGTCTGTCATGGTCCGTAATGGCGAATGAACCCATTATTTTCATGCCATTTAACATTGCACTTTTTTATCTTAGGATTCCGCATCACTTACCCAGCCTCAACAGGTAAATAGGGCATTTATTTTTGACATGGATCTAAAAATACCACGTGCTACGTCTTCCCATTTATTTAGGTGTCAGCTACGAGCAGAGCGTAAAGCATATTGTTGCCTGGCAAGCACCCGAAAACCTCGGCCAGGTTGACGTCTCACTTCTTGAAGCTGGTCAAAATGATAGCGTCCAACATATCGGCGTCTATGGTACAAACTTCTTCTTTTCTTCACGAAACCACGAAGCTCTGTTGCTAACGGATTTATTTTTTTATTTTTTGAAAAAAAAAAAAGATGGCCAACGCGGTGTCACAGAAGAATTCCCGATTAATGCACCAGCCGGTAAGTGGCTTTACTTTACATGCCTTTTGTAGCTGTTACTTATCTTCAACTAGGCGAGTACCGTTTCCATCTCAAGGCTCAAGCTGGTGACCAGACATGTGAATTGGACTCCGTACCATTCAAGGTTGTCACTGCGGGGAAGCAGCAATTGAGTGACAAGGATCTCGAATCCGTGATTGATTCTATCAAGCAAGGATCGCCTTCCCAACCTATTGGTAACCAGAAACTCGAAGAGTTGATCAACAGTCTCAAAAACGAGGACAAGGTAAGAATTCCCGTTGGAATAGCGAACGACCTCGAATAACATTCATGATCTAGACTCAAGATAGTCCTGCAATTAGTCCAGAGCTTGCTGAAGAGATTCAGCAACTTGGCAGCCAGCAGGGCAGCGACCAAGGCTCTACTGGTCATGCTAATGGATTTGATGTCGAAGAGTTCTCGATGGAAGAATCAAAGGACTGGCACTCGGACGACGTACCTGATCATTCGAACGAAGGTGCATGGGTATCACACGAACTAGATGAGTTCAATCCTGTTGAACCTGAAGAGGAAGAAGACGAAGCAGAGGAGCATGAAAACGATGCTGACTGGACAAACGACGTCGTAGACGGTGAATGGCATCGTAACGAAGTCGACATTGAAGATGAGAGTGCGCCTACCGAGCATCTAAACGAATGGTTTGACGCGAGTGCGGTGCCTGATCACTCGTCTGAGGGTGTCTGGCATGCGGATGAAGTTGCTATGGATGACGAGGACCTGGGACATCAAAACTACGTCAAGGGCGACTGGGTTGACCATGATGATGTACACCAGGACTTTGTCAAGGGCGACTGGGTCGACCATGATGATGTACACCAGGACTACGTCAAGGGCGACTGGGTAGACCACGATAATGTACACGAGGACATTGTTAAAGGCAATTGGGTTGACCACGACAACTACGTCAAGGGCAACTGGGTTGACCATGATAACTACGTCAAGGGCAACTGGGTCGACCACAACAACTATGTCAAAGGCAACTGGGTGGATCACGACAACTATGTCAAGAGCAACTGGATTGACCACCAAGACTACGTCAAAGGTGACTGGATGGACCACGATGACGGCCACTTGAACTACGTCCAGGGAGACTGGGTTGACAAGCCTGATAACAATGCAGCTGGACCTACGCACAGCAATGCCGATATTAGGTTTGCTACGGAACAATTCATGGCTAAATGGTGAAAAGACCATCTGTACTTTTTATTTAAAAAGAGAGAAAAAAAAGAAAAAGGAAATATAGGCTTCATGATCGTGTTACAGTTATAAAGTTTCTTAAGTGAAGGACCGAGCTAACACAAGTGTAAGAACTCGAGAAATTAAAAACAAGAGATATTTGTAAAGTGCATATCACAGTAAAGTAGTGAAAAGAGAACAAAAGAAGATGCGTTTGACAATTTCATTGTTAAATGAGTGAGGAATCATGCATAATTTTTGGATTTTAAACGATGATCGTCTTAGGGGTTGTTGTGACAACAACAAGCGCGCTCAAATCACAACCCATTTTGACCATATTAGATTATTTCGAAAAGGGAAGCGAGATTTTTTTTTTTACAGAAGAATGTTTGTTGATAGTTATCAGGTGTTACTTCAACCGAACAGAAAAAGGGTTTGATCTTCTGAGTTAAATTTTAACACTTTTGCTGAGTTTTCTTCGATGCACTGACCAAGTGAGGTTACCTTGTACAATCAGAAAGAAAGAGAAGAGAAGGGGAAGGAGAGAGTGTGTGTGTGATTAAGTAAGATGGGATGTCGATAGCCACCTGCATTCTTATTTGACATGACACTAAGAATGGGGAAGTATAAAGCGTTGGCATGTTTAAGCCTTCGCCATGCTAAAAAAAAAAAAAAAAAATTCAATTTGCACATACAAGTCATAGGACAGTGGGGTTAGCAGGGATCGAATTCGATAGATGGGAACCAGTTGTTGTTATAAAGAGTAATAAAAGAGAGAGAGCGCGAGAGTGAGAGCGAGAGAGAGAGAAAGAAAAAGAGAGAGAAGGGGAAAAACAAAAGAGAAAGATATATAGAGATATAATAGTACTTTCCTATAGTTATAACATTCTCCAGCCAAAAACAAAGAGTAACATAAATTAATTGAACATTTTGTAATAGGCACCTACAAAATATCGATTCTCCCCCCTGACAAGTCACTCCCCCCAAACCTCCTTGTCTTCCTTCCTTTTTAAACAAACGCCTCGGTATCCACCTCTTCCTTCTTTTACCTAATTCTTACTTATCATGACTACTGATCGAAATGACTCACCAAAATATAAGCCGCATGCTGAATCTACCTTTCAAGTAAAAAGAGAAAAATACTCGACATCTTTAGATCCTCGTGGTTTCATCCCAGGTAAGAAAAGGATAGTTTCGTAAATCCATCCTTATATATATACAACTTTTTTTTTAAAGTCTACGAATATACGATCAATGGATTTCCTATCATGTGGGACCGAGAGAACGGTAATTATAATTTCCCCATCCGTTTGACAAACTTAGCTGTTACTCTTTTTAGGTGATGTCTTGTTTACTGGCGTATGGAAAGCTCTCGGACATCCTAAATCAGAGATTGTCAAATTGGTGGAACTCAATAAACATTTGGAGGATTTCACGGTAAAACGAGTCCGAGGAGGGTATCTTCATATTCAAGGCACTTGGCAAGTGGATGTTGATTAATGACGTGTCATTATTTTCTTTGTCTAACCATTTTGGTGGGGTATTCTGTAGGATACCGTTTGACTATGCGCGTACTCTCTGCAAGCGAACCGCGTGGCACATACGCCAGGAACTTGTTCCAATATTTGGCGTTGACTTTCCCAATGAATGCGTTTGCCCCGACGACGCAGCTTTTCGGAATTTGGCCCTCGACTGTTCACGCGTAGTTGATTGTTCCCCGACACGACGGCCGCGCCAACTCAGTGTTCAACGTGGCAAACGTCTCGGGCCGTATGGTCGCGAAACTCGGTCGCGCAGGCGAACAACAGCCAAGCCGATGCAATCTCCAAACAAACCAAGCGGCATGTCTCTTTCTCAGCTGTTGAACAATGATGATGATATGGACAATACGAGTAGTTCCACTTCCACTTCACCCCTATCGACACCATCACCTTCGTTCAGGGTGGTGCAAACAATGTCACTGATGAATTCCCCAAGTCCCACTTTGCCTCCTATTGAATGCCGACGCCATTCTGAGCCATCGATGTTCATCACCCCTGTCTATGAACCTTCACATGCCCGTCGTTCATCCGCTTCACCGGTGGTAAACTCAAATCCATCAACAGAAGCTCGAGATATTATTGCATTAATCGAGGGTTCCATTTTAATTCAGCGAATTTCCCAGGATGACGGTGTCCGTCCTTTCCGGCCAATGCAAGTGGAGACCGTACCAACCAAAGTTTATGTGGACGAACAAGAATTTTCCATTCTCTGGGAGAATTGCAAATACTAAGCTATACACGCTACACACAAAAACATCTCTTTACTTTCCTTCTATTGTTTTTAAGACACACACACACACACACACACACACACACTTTCTATTATGACATCTTAGTGCTTTATCAAGACACTCCTTCTTTTTTTCTTTTTTTCTTTTTTTTTTGCTTCCCGAGTCATTCAAGGAAAAAAGAAAGAAAAAAGAGAAGAGAAGAAAAAAAAACCGAAAAAAAAGAAACTAGCTTTACTTTCGACTTACCCTTCTGCTTGTAAAAAGAAAATTTACTTTTATGAAACCCCATTGGGTCCTGTATAAAATACACATTTATATTGTTATGCTTTTTTTTTCTTTTTCTTTTTCCTTTTTCTTTACGATATGACGAAAGGTGTGTGCGGAACGAATATACATCTCTTCTATGTTGACGTAAATCATACCATCTTTATTTTCTTCTTTTCTTTCGTGGCAAATGAAAATTGGAACGCCATAGATACGTCCGAAAGATGACAGACAATAAATAGATTTGTTGTCACCATGGCTCTCACGATTGTTGTCCAGACACCAAGAAAAAACACATTCTGTCGCTAAAGGTATTCATCTCTTGGCTGCTTGCTTTACTCCCTTGTCTTTAATTAGGATTATAAGGTATGCTAACGAAATAGGTCTAACTTTATCGTTTTCTTGAGCTATTTCAACAAATGAAGCCCATACATTGGCATGTCAGCCTTGATAGTGGTATGAATGGAGATGACACTCTACCAACTTCGTGTAACGACAACAATCTCACTTCAATGCATATTCACAAGACATGCAGTAATTACTGTAACCTAGTTCTGACACTCTTAATGATGGATTACTTTGAGTACTGTTTTATCCACGAAATCTCGTATACTTCTTTTTTTTATCAAGTCAAGCTTCTGAATTGAATCTCCTCGCTACGTTCTTGTGAAATATACCAGTCTTCCTTCATCGTAAGGTTTTTTATAGAACGATTGAAGCTACCTGTGGATATCGGATCACCGTGAGACGCGACCGAAGCTGCCTAAAGCTCTAGTGGAATAACCAGTACCTGCACTTCGCACATGTTAACAGAATTTCCGCGCTTTCAAAGTCCGGCCTATGTAGGGTGTGCATACGATTAATCAGCCAGACTTAGTGCACTGGGTTCCACCACACGCACCCATCGGCGCACTCAACAAATGAAGTGAATAAAATCATCCAATCATGTAATTTTCTTACCTGACGTGTGCAAGTAGCACCGCTCCCATTCCACTAGGACGTCGCATAAACCGGGCCTAACTAAAGGCTAGGATGACGGGTCTCTAACAGTCGTATCAATCTAATAGTGATTTTGAGATAGTCCTAACCAGTCTTTTGCGCCTAATTGCCTAAGGGTTAGTCGGCTGCCTTCGTTGCAGACTCCAAGGAATCTCTGCTGAGGGCCTTTGAAGGCTGTTTCATAAGATTAATCATTTGTGTGTATGGAGCAATGACTATATACCAAAAAGGCACTGGTTAGGACTGGCCGCTTATAGAGGCTCCCACCAACTATGTGTTCACATCTTAGCAGGATAACCTCCGCAGAGGTGTAAAAGGAATCTAAAGAAATAGCTGTAGTTAAGTTGTTTCTTCAGATATGAAAAATACGTTCCTTTCAAACTATTATAGGATGCATGATCCTTGTGTAATGATCGCTGCATGAAACAGACAATCCTGAGTCGCTTGAAAAGAAGAATACATGATCTTGTGCCACATGGAAGGGAGTAAAGTAGGCTATTTTCTAAAGTTAGTTGTTGTCGATTATAAACATCAGCAGCTTGCCCAAGCTTGGCAGCATCCGTAAATCGCCTTTTTGTGGAAATATCGCCATCAGAAGATATGCTTTTTTTGAGGCCTTTGAATACTCTGTATCAGAAAATAATGCAGAAACTGCTACACACGTACAGGCAAAGCATAAAACAAATTAGTTGTCAATAAAAGTTGTCCTGGAAAGAAAGAAAAAGAGAAGTGACGAAGTTCTTTTTAACACGTCACCTCCCCGATCTTTCACATCATACCTTTACTGCTGCCATACACAGTACGTACACAAATTGCAGATCCGCGTTCCTTGTCAGATAAGCTACATCACTAAAGCCTTAATCTGGGTCATTTTTGGCAGGGTTGGCGTGCGCCAGTGGGGTACGCGTAGTGCACTAAAAAATCCATGGTGACGCAATAGAATTTTTGACCTGTGATTTTTTGGCTTCCCCACTTTTTGTTTCTCATTCAAATCAGTGATGTCCGAGGAAGAGCACAAAGACAAACAAAATTTGCAGCACCAAGTTCAGGATCTCAACTTTTCGTTTCACGATATCCTTAGCGACCATGGACCACTGGCCTCCAATGATTCATCTTTCCAATCTATTGTCCAAACAATAACGAATGAAGAGCACGATCCACAGTCCTTTGCAGATTTACCAGCCGAACTACAACATATATTTAGTTCCAATGCAACCGAAGATTTAGTTGCACCGGCGTCATCGGCAGGACCTGACGCATCTATTGAACTTTCACATGAGCATGTTGGAGATATTGTACAAATGTGGAGCACAGAAACGAAACCTTCAGAAACAAATGACACGACACCCGCACCGTCTTCTAATGAACCTGCATCCGTACCATTAACAACAGCTGCTGCGGTAACAACGACCCCTTTGACTGCGCCGTCCGCGACTTCTAGTCCAGGCACCCACCGCATGACTCCTCAGAAATCGCCCGTTCAACACATACCCACACCACCACCAACTCAATTACCTGCGTCTGTCAACTTAACAACGTCGTCAAATCATCAGCAGGCAGCACCCGTGCCTGGGCCAGCACAGACCAGCGGTGGGTAACCAACACACTGAGCTTTGGGTTTAACTTAACATTTCTGCTGCTGTGTAGCCACTTCCACAACCCTCTTAGAGAATATCACGGCTCAGTTGCCTCCAGATCGGAAAGAGAGATTTATCGAATTATTTAGAGAGTTACAGGTAGCATACAATTACACCTACATCGCGCCCAGTTCTCACACATCGCCTACCCAGAAAAATGCCGTCTCCGCCGATGAATTTATGGCACAAGCAAAAATGTTGCTCGCTCAGCAACAGTACCAACAACTGGAAGATCTAAAAAATAGACCATCTGCCCAACCAATGGCATCACGCCCGCAATCCGTCACACCAGTGATGGTACAAGACCAAGGAGATAGGAAACGAGCTATTAGTAGTTCCCAGGTGCGTGCAGAAGACGCACAACGAGCGATGACTGGGATCATGTGAGTTACAAAATGAATCAAGCAAATGAATAACAAGCGAAGAAGTAGTACTCCGCAGATAAAGCGATCAAAGACAGACCATATCGCGGCAAGTATGCCTGTTGTCGCACCATCAAACTCTGCGCCTGTTTTCAAGACACCAACAATGCCGATTGCATCAGGTTTACAGATCCCACGTCCTCCTACATTACCAAATAACACGATGTAATATTGAATTTTCCTTGAGGCCCCCCTGACGTTGGCTTTAACGTTTTCTTTAGGAGGCCGCCTGCGTCTACACCAACTACGTCTGCTCCATCCACTGGCCCGGGAGGTGACAGGATTGATTACGATACGCTCACAGACGTGATGGGCTATGCGGGCGTGGATCTTAAAGTAAATCAGTTGTGTCAAAAAAATTAGTGGCATACTGACCAGATAAATAGGAAGAAGTTGAGCATTTCTTGAAAGATGGTGAAGCTCCGGGTGGCGTGTTGCCGGATGGTGTGGATAGGTCAAAGACACAAGATTTTATGAATCCTGATATGCTTCGGGATACGGTTTTAAAATTGGGTACAGTAAAAAACGGGGCAGGAGCGACATACTGAGCGAGTGCTTACTCTTCACCGTTTTTTTGTTTTCTGTAGCTAAACCATTAACGATTACCAAGATTGATCCTGACTTTTTGTCTTATTTGGCGCTTGCCACACAAGACCGTCTTCGTACACTTATTGGACAAATGGTAAACGCATCGAAGCATCGAGTCATGTCTCAGAACTTCGATCGACCTCCTGTGGATGAAAATGGCCATCCACTTTACAAAATCGTGTTGCAGCAAGATATTAAAAAGCAATTACTTGCTATTGAACGTGTGGAGCGCGAAGAGGAGCGCAAGCGAAAGGAAGTCTTGGCTGAGCGGGAACGAAGAGCACAGATGGCTGAGGGAGAGGGAGGGGTTGGCGATGAGGATAAACCGAAGAAGAAAAAGAAGGATAAAGAGATGGGACCTGGTGTCACAGCACGCAACATGAGTGAAGATATTCGCAAGAAACATACGAACGAGACAGCATTGATGAGTGCTGGTGGTGTACGGAAAAGTTGGATGTTGACTGGAATAGGCAAGGATCAGAGCGCAGCCGCCACACCGGCAGCCGCGTCGAACAGATCGTCACCTGCCCCTGCTGTCAGTCCGCCACCAGCAGCCACACCTGGGGCGGCAGGTGGTGCCACCGATCTACCTGGCGAGGATGCACCACGGGGAAGAGGTCGGCCACGGGGTCGTAAAACGGTGGATCCTATGCTCAGCAAACGTGGTCGTGGTCGAGCTATTACAGCAGCAGGACGCGCAGACCTCAGCCGTCAGGATAGCAGTGGTGGTGTAGGCTTATTTTTGCCTCCATCGACAATTGGTAGACCGCGATCAGGCGAGCAGGGCTCCAGAAAGATCACTGTACGGGATGCTATTTTTGCTTTAGAACGAGATATTCAAGGTGGACGGGGTAGTGGTCACCGAACTTTGCTAAAAACATATAACCAGTGGTTGAAATAGTTTATCAACTTTGTAGTACCTCATACTTTTTCTTAAAAAAAAAGGAACTTTTTTTGTACAACCTTTCTTTTTTTTTCATAGGAAACAGGAAGAAAACGTGCCCGCTTCAGGACCTTATTGATTTCAATCAATAAGACAGGGGCGATGCATGATCAACTTTATGATGAGCGAATGGATCTGCAAGAGCAAAATGTTAGGTGACAGTTGCTGAAAGCTAAATATCGGTCAACATTATGGAGGATGTACGATCTGGTTAGACAGAGATATGTATTCTGACAGACAAGGCGTTAAAGAATGGACAAATTTACTAGCATTTTTATGTCATGGTGCTGTTTGCTGCAGTTAAGAACTATTTATTGTGTAGTTACAGAAACAGAATATATTTATTTGATCGTACAACTTGTATTTACCGATACAAGATCATACAATATAATGGGATATGCGATTAAACAGGTTCAATTTAGAGTAGGTTATCACGGGGAGCCTAAGTTGATCTGCATAAAACCGTGACAATTCAAAATGTAATTGAGTAGGGAAATAAGTAGGATAGTGGTGTTGAGCTGGAAAGCGATAATGATTCTGCTTGTGAAACCATTACAAGATTTAATGGTCAGTATATAACTCCTGCCTCGCTAAAAGCAGCCGTGCAGAATTGCCTTTAATAAACAGTATATTGCATAAGGCCAGTGATAGTCAGATGCTAAAAAAAATGGAACAGTTTCGAGAATACGATTTAATTTAAATATATCATCGGGGGGGCGCATTACTTGGGACCAGGGACGGGGCAAAGACACTCGTTAAAGCTCCGTTGTCCCGGACCTCACCTGTCGCCGGAGTAAGCCGAGCCAGGCAGCTCCATGCTAGGAGATTTTAAACTAATGTCTCAGGGAATATAAACGGGCCCTTTAACTTTACAGATGGTAAGAATCCGAACAAAAAATTGACAATGGACGATCGACACACGGATGGATGATGAATGGATGGAGAAGTTTCGGGGAGGTCGTTGCGTGGTTGTCATTTTTTTTTCTTGATGAGGGAATGTGGCATCTAATGTTCCTCATTAGGCAAAGAAGGACGTTGCTGCCAAGCCTAGCTCCTCCTCTGGAGGCAAGAAGGCCAAGAAGGCAAGTACTGGCTCAAAATGAGCGAGACATTGGAAGTTAACCTTTCCATCGGGCAATATAACAGAAATGGTCTGCCAAGAAGGTCAAGGACAAGGCCAACAACATGGTTGTTTTGGATAAGCCTACCTATGAACGTCTCTTCAAGGAAGTTCCTACCTACAAGCTTATCTCCCAGTCTGTGCTTGTCGACCGTCTTCGTTTGAACGGTTCCCTTGCTCGCGTTGCTATCCGTGAGCTTGAAGCACAGGGTTTGATTAAGCCCATCTCCCGCCATGCTTCCCAGGTCATCTACAGTAAGTTGTTTTTATTGGAGTTGTGAGGCAGTAATGACTGATCGCTGCATGTTTCTGTAGCTCGTGCCACTGGTGATGAGAAGGCAAAGGATGAAGAATAAATATGCTTCAATATTCTTTTTTTCTAAACAAAAATGCATTGTACTCTTTTTTGTTCTCATTTTTTGACGTATATGATGATGATGATCTAGTTTAAACAATTAAATGTCATTGCAGCGCGAGGACGATCATAGTCCATTTATTGTTGAGCTCAAAACTATGTTGCTGCGTGACCCGAACTTAGTGTTTAACGCATTCTGTATCGATACATAGAACTCTAGCGAACCTTGAGGTGCCACTACGATTGTTTTCACGATGCCCTCAATCTGTATGGATGGTTTAACTAGTTACAGTTATGTCACAAAATGAAGTCGCAGTTTTAGAAACTGGTGAGCCGGTGGATCTTCTTCTTGTTGATGAGGAGTTATTTGTTTGTTAATCGAGAAAATAACTTTAATAGATAAGAAGACCTTTTAATCATGCAATCTATCCAGTTCCAGATGAAGATGATAATATGAAATTATGCGATAAGCGACATTATATCTTTTCACCTAATTTTTTAGTAAGAGTTTTAAGTGCTTTCTTTTAGATTAGTTCATGAGAAATCATAGACCACTTATTGCAGAACTTTGGTGTTCGGTGTTCTCAACGTGTCGCGTGGTATCGTTCATAACTTCGTGACAACTCAGAGTGATTTATCCATTAAGCAGACAGAAGCAAAGACATAACGCGAAAAAAAGAAAGAAGAAAGGAGAAAAACCCAGGCTTTGAAACAGTGAATGCTTCTATACAGTAGTATCGCTTGATAAGAAATTTTACAATGTTTGAAACGGGGTTATCAGTTTTCATATTTCTGTGGCTTGGTCACTGGGAAAGCAGATCGCGTTTTTGGGAAAACGAAGAAAGGCACCAGCATTCGTTTTTGACATTGTTCGTCGCTGGACGTCTCTGGCGCTATAGCACATAGCCAAAAACCCAGCTATTGCCAGTTCGTTTTAGGTGGCATGAGCCAAATGTTTTCATTTTTTTTTTTTTTCGAAGTGAATGTATCCTCCACGCCTTTTTTGACGATTCACTATGCAGCAAACCATCCATTAAATGACCAAAGGAAAGAGTCGTCTTCCCTACTTTTCCCGAAGGCCAACACTCATGAATCGGAATGCAGCACAGGATAGAAGAAGGGTAAAAGGTTAAAATTTTGATGAAAAAAAAAGTGGTCCAATTTATGGTTTTTTTCATGTGGCTTATGTCCCACGAAAAGTTAATTTTTTGCCAGTTCCGCGCATCAATAGAGCTGGCATCATTAGTCATTGTTTCCATAGAGCTGCCACTCAATAACTTCTTTCTTGTTTTCTTTCTTCTCTTTCAGAGGTTGTATCTTCCTCATTACTCTAGCCAGTTTCCTAGGGTTACGCATTAGTCTTGGAATCGCATTTGAACCTCCGCCTTCTTGTATCATGGAACCACTTGATGAAAATGCTTAATGATGTTCCGTTGTTCTGCTGAGCGCTTTCCATACCTCTTCTTTTCTTTTCGACAAGATACGCATATAGCTTATATAATATACCAATCGTATACATCCCTGCGTTAGATACTTGACAGAAAAGCGCATCAGTTCGGAGATTGGAGCTACCACATGTACGTCTTTCAAGTCTAGTTGGACATCCAGTGATCCTGTTCGAGAAACCATCGCACTGGAGAGAGCTGCTTAGTTGTTGCGTATAGGCTTCCTTTTCATTCATTTATTTATTTACGTAGGAAACGCTCACGGTATCCATATCAATATAATGAAAGGTACAGCTGTCACCTAATACGGCCCCTTGATCATGCTGTTTTCTTTAGAGACATATCAATTCTTTCCACAAGTTATAAGCAGGACTTAGCACAAACTCCATCTTTTCCGTCATGACTTCCACTTTGCTCAGCTACCGGTTTTCAAGAAATTACTTGCATGCATGAGATGCTTTCTGAGACCCTTCGTTGCACCCAAAAAGGATGCAGACTTTTATGAAGAGGATAATAATAACAGTTTGTCCTTCTGCCGGTGACTTCGCGATCATAGCCTGGCCGCCAATATCCTCCTGTGGACTTACTCATAAACAGCTCACCTAGACGCAATGGCAAACCTCGGCCAACTCCCTTTGGCCTATTATCTTTTTTTTTATCTTTCCTTCCTTCCGGCGGTGGCTGATGAGATACTAAGGTTGCACAAAGGTTTTCCATCTCTGCACGTTGTCATTAACCAGCGTTAATTAGGGGATTATAATTATAACACACTTCGGCTTATACACGCACCCGGCTTGTGTTTTTTTGTTCCAATGCATTCTCTGTCATTCAGCATGTTATCAGGTATTAGATAACAGTTTACTATTTTGCTAAGGGTAAAAAATGTGGAATGTTGACTATTGTAGAATTGAAGAGTACACAAGGTAGAGGATGTCATCATCGCATTTTAACGATCTTTCTTACTATTGCATTCAAAGTTTGTCGTGTTGTTGTACATAGGAGAATAAGTTCTGTCGTTCAAGTCAATATGCACGGAATAAAAAGAAAGGTGGCAAGAGGGAAAAGCATGAAATCAAAATGTAGCGGCGTCAGAACAATGAAGAAGAATTCGAGGATGGTTAGGGGCATTCCTCTTTTTTTTAAATTGTCATCCTATTACGGCTATTCTATAGACGAGAATTTCTTTGAAATGTGGTCAGAGAGTTTCTCGACACGTTTAAAGGCGATGAAGGTTACACTGATTGAAGTTTCACGTGAAGCAGGTTAACGAAAGATCCGAATACGGGAAGCGAAAAAGAGCCCAAATGCTTGGTGCCGTGGTGACCCCATGTGATGATTGGTATTGTTTCACATTCGAAAGGCATTGGCCAGTGCATAATTATATGATTGTTGCTTGACATGCTTATCCGATCTTTTCCCTCATACTTCTTTTGGACATCCATCGTGGGCCCTGGGAACTATTTTAAAGTGCCAACTCAGCACCTTTCGTTGTCCTCCTTTCTCTTTCCTTTTTTCTTTCTTTTCGATAGTCTGTAATGGACCTTCGAAACGTTACGTACGATTTGGCCTTATGGCTATTTAATATTCTCATCAAATTGTTCTTTCGAGAAGTACGGCCGCGGGGATCGCACAAGATACCAAAAGAGGGCCCTGTTATCTTTGTCGTCGCCCCACATGCTAATCAGTTTGTCGACCCCATTCTTGTCATGCGAGAATGCGGGAGACGGGTTTCATTTCTTATTGCCGAAAAGTCGATGCATCAAAAAGGCATTGGCTTCTTCGCACGCATGGTGAATGCCAGTATGTCGTCAAACATGATTGTCTTTTTGGCAGTAACAGTTTCCTCTGTCTCTTTCTCTTGTAGTTCCCGTCATAAGACCACAGGATCTTGCGACTCCAGGTAAAGGGCGGATCCAGTTACTCAATCGTAAAACAGAACCTCTGCGCATTACCGGCATTGATACCGCATTTCTGTCACAACTCCATGTGCGCGATTCCATCGCATTACCCCGAGGGGCTGGTACCGCAGAAGTTGTCCAAGTTGTTTCGGATACGGAGATCATTATCAAGAAGGAATTTAAAGATCTCAAGGCGCTCGAGCTACTGACGAACAATGATGGCACAACTTACAAATGTATGCCACATGTGGAACAAGATGCTGTCTATCGATGTGTCCATGATGAACTTAATAATGGCCGATGCATCACCATTTTTCCCGAAGGTGGAAGCCATGATCGCGCAGAAATGCTTCCGCTCAAAGGTGATTACAATTGCATTGGCGTTTTTATTTTTAAACGTGCCCTTGTGTAGCGGGTGTTACTTTGATGGCTCTTGGTGCCATGGCGAAATATCCTGGTTTGGACGTGAAAATCGTTCCTTGTGGTCTCAACTATTTCCATGCACACCGATTCCGCTCGCGCGCTGTGATTGAATTTGGGAATCCCATCACAATCACACCTGACCTCGTTGCCAAGTTTCAGCAAGGTGGAAATGAAAAAAGGGAAGCATGTGGAAAATTACTGGATACAATCTATGGAGCTCTCAAGAGCGTCACTGTCAATGCTGGAAGCTATGAGACGTTGATGGTAATGGAGAAAAAAAGAAGAAGAAGAACTGACATGGCTGAGCTAAAACACACAATGACAGTTGATCCAAGCGGCTCGTCGCTTGTACAAACCTGCTCATCGCAAATTACATATCTCACAAGTGGTTGATCTTAATCGTCGGTTCTTAATCGGATATAACTTGTTTAAGGACGATCCCAAGGTGATTGAACTTCAGCAACGCGTGCTGGCATACAATCAGTTGCTCAAGTACCATGGCATCCGTGACCATCAAGTGCTGAAAACTGAGTTGGGGGGTCGACACACACTCGCCCTGTTACTCGAACGTATCTTCTATCTGGTATTTTTTGCTCTTTGGGGATTCCCTGGGTAAGCTGATAGGAAATCCACGTTTTCTCAGCTAACGTTTACTAGTGCTGTTTTGAATCTTCCTGTTATTGTTACTGCCAAGATCATCAGCCAGAAAAAGGCCGCTGGTAGGATCGTATAACACAGCATTGCTCAATTTTTCTCACGGTCATATTTAGCTGCTCTCAAAGGTTCTACAGTTAAAATCGCTGGTCGGGATGTGCTAGCTACGTGGAAACTGCTGGTTGGCCTGGTCCTGATCCCCACGTTGTATACGTTCTATTGCTTACTCGCATTTCTCGCATTTCTCCAAACGGACATGGAACTAAAGTGGAAACTGATGATACCCGTTGCCTCCTGGTTTTTGCTCTGTTGCACGTCCTACGCAAGTCTTCGCTGTGGCGAGATCGAAATGGATATTCTACGGTAAGTTGCTTGTACGTAATGTAGTTCAGTGCTAAACTGGGGCATAGATCCCTTAAACCGTTGGTTATGGCATTATTCGATCCGCAAGGCGCTGAGAGTCTCCGCCAAAGTCGCAGCAAACTTTCTCGCGACATTACCAATCTCATTAATGAGTACGGTCCTAAAGCCTTTCCAGACTTTGATGGTAAGTTTTCTTCTTTTCTGTGTCCCTGGGTTTCCTCATATATGGATTTTAGCGGATTATATCGTACGAACTGCTCCGGCTCCCAGTCCAGCACCAAGTCCAAGTCGAAGCACAGGATCCAGTTTCAGTTTATCCAGCATGCGACCATCCCTTCCGAGAATACGCAGTGGATTCTTCCAAAAGGCTACAGGAATGGATTGGTTGGATGACAAGAATATTTTCAATTGGGGTCATGCCAAAGAATCGGATGCGGATGATTTGGGTTTCCTTAATATAGGAAGTATTACTGGACGTAGTCGCAGCGGATCTGCCAGTGAATCACATACGCCGAATCTTGGTGCCAGTCGCGTCAACAGTTTCTCGAGCGGTTTGAACATGGCAGCACTTCGTATGGAACCAGCCAATCCAGCTCAACCTATGAAAAGACCGACGTTCAAGATTGAAGATGTAGATGAGGATAAATGCGACGAAGGATACGCAGGTGATCAAGAGGAAGATGTTCTAGAAATGAAAAAGAAGGTTTAACTCGCTGGCATACATGAGCACCACATATATATTACGCACACATACACACCCATGCATATTTTTTAAAGAAAAAAGACGTATTTGCAGGCTCAAATCATTAGAAATAAATTATCGAAACCAAGTTTATCTTCAGGTCGATGAAGGAAAGATGATCCTATGTGCGAGGAGCGAACCTCATAACCATGTCGCTTATTGTCCTACTGAACGTGGGTTGAACAGATCTTTGGTTTCTTTTCAAAATCAGTTTGGACCAAGTATACCCAGTAGCGTGGAACTGTAACCTTGATTTTTGTTATTAAAAAAACATCACACCACGTACTTTTTGTGTGTAGATATCACAGGTTGAATAACCAAAAGAAAAGGGAGATCGGTCACATTTGAACACCTACCTTCGTTGATTGTTGTTGCCTCCTTCCATGGTGGTTATCGTGTCTTTAGATGAACACAACATGCATGACACTGAGGTTGATGTAACACTGTGACAACACCAATCTAATGGGAACGTTTTGTACCAGTTTGCTCAAGAGACTCTCTCTCAAAGAAAAACAAGGTTGACTTGAGAAACTTTGCATTACAGAAAAGTCGTTACACGTTGATACTGCTTATTGAATCATTTTTTACGCTACTCTAAATAAAATCTTGCGCCTTGAAGAGCCTAGTTTGCGCTAAAGAAGAATTGAACATGCGGTCATTAGTACATCAATTTTATGTCAAAAGATTAATCAACTTACGTGAACTAGGTCTCTCCAGTGGACGCAACATTTGTTCGAGCAGCATAAAAAATAACTCATGGTTAGTAAATGAAAGACGCTTTGATGTCTTCTACTTACCCCCCCAAGGGGGTAATCCCATGGTAACACGGGAACCCGACCCCGCACCGAAGCGGTGGGTGTGGATGGAGGGAGGTTGTCGGCATCCATGAGTGGCCGATTGTCTAACGGTCGGCAGAGGAATTGAAGCGATCCAGCGTCTGGCGATCTATCACGAAAAAAATTCAGTGATGCTGAATATGATAGTGTTTACTTGCTTAAATGGTGAACTTCAGTTACACACACGGCCAAGACAGTTCGGGACAGAGGTAATGCATCCTAAACAAGAGGCAGAAAACATGAACAATCTTGCAGGTGGAATGGATTGACATCCTTACCGGGGATGTTAAGAACAAACGGAGCCTAAGAATAAATAAAAGTTTCATGCGTCTCTTTAAATACGGATGATTCTAGTATGAGCTCATCATGAAACGTTTCCATGCCTTGTGGTAAGGCATAGAGAAACTTTGGCACTGATGCAAATGAATTATTTCAAATCAAGGCATTGTTGTGCTTTCCAATAGCTAAGAAATCCATCACTGTAAACATGAACTGCTTTAACGCAAACTCCAGTTATCCGAGCGTGAACTGTTCATTGGATGACCGTAAAAATACGTACTTCAAAACGCAGACTTCAAGGTAGTGTCGAATATTTTCAAATAGACGCAAAGTCATAGGAAAAATCCTGTAAACTCGATCGCGACGGTTTTTCGTTCGAAGAAATCTGTATGCTATCGAAGCAAATTTGAATGTTTATTTTTCTTGTAAGCATCAGCGACCAATGAAATAGCAAGATCCAAATACAACCGGAAATCCTTAGAATGGAAATACCTAAATCCTCCATCCGATTCGAATGAATTCCATGACATTTGCTTATAAACTAAACGGGTGTGCAGCCTTCTGGTTGTTAATGAGCTACCAGTTTTTGTGTTAAACGGGTGCCAGTTTCATAGAGGCAATCATTGTCATGCAAAGAGGAATAATTCATCCCAGCTATGTCCATATCTTCCTTTTTAGTTTGTTACTGACACCTGGAAATCTCATGCTATTGTGTTTAAGAAAGGGTCGGGTATTAGCTTAGAAACAAGGTTAGATGAAAATGGTGACCTTTGACCTGAAGGATGGTATCAAATGGCAACAAACAGGATTAAGCCAAGTTATTTACACTAGAAATCGTTGCACAACCGTGGTACATCCCCTGATACTTCCTGGAAAGAAAAAAAAGACTCACACGAATGGAAAATAAGTTTCTTTTTGCACATAAAAAGTTTCATGGCGTTGGGTCATTGTTCCACAGAACTGCTGCAATAAACGAGGATGCATCTGTTTGTTGGCAACGATCCTATCTTAGTGTATGCATAATCAGGGGTATGGCTCTGAAAGGGGTAGGTTATAGTTGTGGGAAGTCATCCGAATGTCCGTTATCCGCCACAGTACAGATATGCGACTCGTTGAACCAGTTTTTTAAGTCACAAGGCTACGATCCGTGTGTTGTAGATATCGCTCTTTTTCTTTTTTCTACTATAATAAATCCGCCGGATATGAGCAACTTTTTGGTCCATCCTCTCCGCAAACACGTATTTTTCATTTTAGTGCTGAGCGGATTGTAGACTCAGCGATCGTGGTAGGTTGCCGAGAGGAATTTGGCCACAAGAACTTTAGCTTCAAGTATACCCATGCACTATGAGCGGTTCCCGCGTAGGACAGTGTAACTTTTGATTGATAGTGCATCCATCAAATGTAGAACATCATTTTATGGAGCGTATGTGGATTAAGAACGTACAGAGATGTGAGCAATTCGATGGCTCTGCTTGGGTTCATCAAAAGGAACGCCGATAGAAATGGGATTCATTGTTATTACATCGTGGTACATGGCAGGAACCTCCGCATTGTTACACGGCTTTGCCACTAAGTACAGGTGTGGACGATATATTTAAATAGGGCTTCTGGCTTGTTGGCGTCTGTATTCTTCGCTGATTTCATATGTTCTTTAGTACAGCTGGACGAGCGATTGAACACGCGATTGTATCTGCTATAACCAACTTTGGCATTGCCTATGCCGTTCTAGGCGGCGTTGCAGTACTAGGTGCTATCATCCAAGCAATTCGATTACGAACTCGGTGGTTCCATCCATATGTTCTTGTAGGCTTTGCAGGATTATGCTATGTCATTAGTGGTGCGGTACTTGCGAGTTTTACGTTCAGCTACGAACAATTCCACCAGATGATCAGTAGAGCCCTAGTGATCCTGTTTTTCGCTGATATATTTGCTCCCACCGTCTGGCTGGTCGTTTTCTTTTCGTATCACCTTCTAACGGCAACCGCAAAGTGGTTTGAAAAAGACCTGCTTCCTGTCTACTTTGCTTATGTGTGGACGGTTGTCTTGATTGCTGCCGAAATTGGATTCGTCTGCGACTTTGAAAATTCTGTCACAACATACCTCAGCTTCTGGAGAGCCGCCGGGCTGTGGGTCACTTCGAAGCTCACAAACCATGGATTGTGGGTCTACCTTTTGCCTTTCGGACTCCAGACGTACAAATCTTGGGAGCACATTTCCCACTGCCGACTGACTTTGTTTCCTTACGTATGTCTGCTCATTCTCGTCAATGTTGGCCGTTCATTGGATGTGGGCAGTTGGCTTCAATTCTCTGCCAACGGCACGGCGCATACAATTGCCACATTTGTACTCGCGCGGATCTGTGGTGTGATTGCGTTGTACTTGGCTCTGATCTGCGGTCATCGCTGGAGCGGGAAGCCAGCTCCTCCTACGGACCCGGAAACAGCTCCAGAAGCTGTTGAGCCGTCCCCACCAAACCAACAAGTCGCCCCTGTCGATGCACCATCTGAAAAGATTGAAACGACTGAGCAGTAAACCGTACACCTGTAATTATTCTTTTTAAAAAAGTAGATCCATTTGTTTGAAGTGCTATCAACTGCTTGTTTATCGTATATCTATTCTGTTATACTACTACTGACTATATATAAAACAACTTTAAGACCTATTATTTAGAAGGCATCATCGGTTGCCCGTAGAGCTGATGTACTTAAAAGAAATTCCTGAGTTAAACAAACATATCTGATGCCGTAGCCGCAATAAAAGACAATGATTGTTGTTTTCAAGTGCGATTACTGTAGGCAGTCATAGATAAAGACGCTATGACCACAACAATATCCTCAGCAAACAGTAGAACGATACGTAGGCAAACACGCCCTGCTGTACTGTCCACCAGTCGTAGCGTGATGCAGAGCGCAGGGAAAACACGTGGTGTAGAATAGTAAATACGAGTTTTATCTCAAGAGAAATCAACGCATGTCCCATTCAATTAAAAATAGTAGAAATGATCAAATAAGGCAGCACATGCGGTGATAAAGTCGAACAGCAAAACTGTCCGAAACGGCAAGGTGATCGTATTTACAATTCTTATCTTTTTTGTTTTGCTCCTATCAAGGGAGAAAAAAGGATTTTGAAGCTGATATCAGTTGTCTTCCTGGTGGGCAAAGAAGTACGTATACGCAATGACTATGTAGATACCGTTAATACAATCAAAAAGGTGATGTGGCCAACACATACTAGTGCCATAGACTAGGATACCGCCAGAGATACTCATAATCATGGCAGGGATCGTAATCTAAAGAAGCGTTAAGTATGCACTGTCTACGCCTGCGCCATAGACAAAAAATTTACCACTCCAGCGTGAGCAAGAACGTATGGTAGACCTATATGATGTTCAGCGACGTATGCATCTAGGATAACTTACAAAAACCGGTAACAATAAACATCGCTGTAATAAAATGGCCCGCATCTATCATACCGGGCCCGCTAATAAGCCGTTGGTGAGTGCTTCGCAAAGTAACATCATGGATCAGGCACCTACCTTTCATTAAAATCACTCATAACATCATTTTCTCCAGCAAATCGTGCACACATAGCGTTAGGTAAAGGCGCAAGTACAAAGGTAGCGACTGTAGAACAAGTTATTCAAGCGAACAGACGGCGCTAGGTGACATACCGACAAGCAATGGCCACCAATTACTATCATGACATTAGTCACCACAATAACTGTGATGATGTTGTCAAAACTTACTAGTAGAGAGCGCACGATAGAATCACCAACAGAAATCCGATGGCCAATACAAACGCCAACGCAATGATACTAATGGAAAATAAACAGCGATAATACTTTTCAGTGAACTGAATCCCGGAATATAATGTACAAACGAGTACCTACGCTATGAAAAAAAAAGCAGAAGGATTAGTACGTGTAGGCTAGTTATAAAGTTCGTGGTCTCTAGACTCACTTCTCAATCCCGCCATTGTCTTGAATGCGCACCAGTATGAAGAAGTTTGTTAGCTTGGCCTTTTTTGTCGGAGATAACCTGAGAACCACGGACTTTGAATGACGTTATGCCACGATCCTCCAAAAGAAAGCAAAGAAAAAAAGAAAGAGCCAGGTACCATTCAACTCTGAATGTCAGGACCGCCCGGCTTCTCATATAACCTTGTGCTTCTTGCAAACTGCTTGGTATTGATCACAACTAAACTTTGCACAAGGAAATGATATCGACACTCAAGACTTAGCGCTTAGGAACACTCACGTAAAGTCATCTAGGCGGTTACTGCACAAATTCCTTATCACCTTCATGTATACCAAATAGGATCAAAGTCCTGAGTGCGTGTGTAAACCAAGTATTTACAAGACGAGTATCTGTGGACTGAGTATGCATGGATCTACTAGCCCTCGTCTATCCAAACGTAAACGGTCCACACGTGAACACTCAATGGACGATTAACATTTGTACACTATCAGACTTCATTAGATTATTCTGAGGCGTTTATCCAATAACTCTCTAAATGATGTTACATGAGCATCCCTAGCAGACTGATCCTGAGTATCCATAACGGCTCTCTCTTGCATACTGTACTCTTGAGTCTTGCGTGAGCAAGCAGATTTTTATACATTTACTCGATGTGTAGTATGCTGATGTCCATCCTTCCAGCGTCCAATGACAACGTTTGCTTCAGACAGCTACATAGACTTTGTATATAAAGGGCCGCATAAGGTCATTTTTTTTTCTTTGGCTGTATTTCTCTTGAACTTCTTCAGTATGTACTTTGATGGAACACACAATCAGGATCACTCACGTCCGCTTTGTCTGTCATTTAGGTTGCATGACGTTCGTCCAAATCGTCTTGGATCTGATGTTGTGTTGCAACCACGGATGAGTAAGTACGTGGCCGTACACTCTATTTTCTCCAGACGCCGTACCACCTCGAATTCTCTGCAGTGCATGTCAGTCGACATCGGGGTGTGCTGCCAGTTATGTGCTAATGACCGCATAGCTAATTCTTTCTTAGCATAAGCTTGGTTCTCCACAGAAGCAACTTTACATAGATTAGCATAAAAATACAACTAATCAACAGTAATACAAAATCTGTTCTGTTAAGATAAGCTACAATCCTACCACATCTCTCCCTGCCATTATAGGAGACAAGGATCGAAAGTGGTTTACTATTGAGGACATATGAGCTTCCGGTCCTATGGTCCTGTCCGGCCCACCTGAATTAAAACGTACGGCCGCCTATGGTGCATGCTCATCCGGAAAGAAACGTTATAAGCCTTTGCCTAAAATAGATTTTGTTTTGACAAACTTATGCAGATGACTCCGACAGACTGAGCCGAACAGATTTTGGGTCCTTAAAGCCAAGTTTCTGTTAAGACAGCGCTTCATATGAGCCAATAATACACAAGCTAGGTCCTTCAATTTCTACTTACATGAACATAGAATCCATGTGGGAATGAGTTACATTTGCGTGGTATAAAAAGTTGTTCACGTTTAGTACGTGGATGGTATACTGTTTGCTCAAGCGGTAATCCTGTAAGGATGCAGGGGCCTATCCCGCATCGTGATCTGGGGACACTCCGAGGAAATGTTCTAATGACAATGGAAAGCGATGGATGGTGCGTTCCAAAGAGAATTTGAAGCAATACAGAATCAAGAGACATCTTGTGGGAAAGGATTGATGCTGAGTGTCATAAAATTCACTTACTTAAGCCACTAACGATATGTAGCATGCAGAAATGGCGATTCGAGGAAGAAATTATGTAGGTAGAGGGGTGGCAAAATATGTACGAATGACACAGTATGCATTTTCAATCACGACGTTTTCTGGGGATATACAGTGAACAGAGTCAAAACAAAGGTATATCTTCCCCTCTAAACAGGCCCTCTTACAGTAAACTATGACTTGCGCTAGATAAAGCACCCGATTCTAACATGATTCCTAACAGAACGTAAACCCTGCACGCTAAAGCATTTCTTTCATTTCAACATAGCTCGTTTAACGTCTGAGCGTACCGCGTCCATACTGACAAGTATTAAATTTCGCCACTTTCCCCACAAGAAAAGAAAAGAACAGCGTAGATCACTGAAGGAAATGTTGCCGGATGTCTGTTGTGTACATTCTCGTCTGCAGGATTTCTCTAATGCGTGAACGACACTTGGAGTGCTGAAGAACAATGTGATTTTGCGCGGAGAAGTACATACTTTTGCATCGAGTGAAATCTGTATTCTCCATGAACACAAAATTTATATAGGTTAGCGTAAATATGCTCAATAAATAGTATTTGGTATCAATAATCAATCCTCTTCTTTTTTCTTTCTGTTTTTTCTTCTAGCTAACCTTCGTAGCTTAGTCAAACAAATTTGCTGTGAATAGAAGTCAGTAACATAGGGTTTCTTGGCGTGAGAATTCCATTGTACTGTTTATGGAGCACGTTAAGCAAAGTCTGCGTTCATGAATGTAAGCTTCCACTGGATACAAAAGTTCATTTGCGTAAAATGTAGACTCCTTCACAATAAATAAATGGCGATTCAGGATAGAATCATGCAAATTTAAAAGAGAATATGATCCCGTATACGTGGTCGATCAAGGTGATCATCGGAGATGTAATTAATAAGTATTGAGTCAAAGGGAAGTCGATGTGTACAAGTACCCATTATGTCTATTATTGCGAGATACCTTTTGTGTCAAGCCGGTAGAGTACCTTGTCTTTGACACGATTGCGGATATAGAATGAAAGAAGCAAGGCTAAGTGCTGGGTTATTGTCGGAGAGAGCTGCTTTCATTTCTTCAAAATGATGTATCTTTTATTCTGATCTCATTAAACTATTAGCGAGTAATTAAAAAAAAAAAGGAGTTCTGGAAAAATCCGGTCAGAAAATGTAATGGACTGGCAAGTCAGAACAGGGGATACCCTTATAAGAAACTTGTGCGTGATTGGTTAATGGGTTGTATTACAGCAGTTATCAGCGGGAGTACAGGCTTGTATTCGGATATGATGTAATAGCGCCTTTGACTCTGGCTGGCACAACCTTTGCACTTTGAAGCAATTTATATATTTGTTCTTTTGTTACATTAGTTAATAGCGCAAAGCTGGAAGACCTGTATCCCCTCGATATGATTAGCAGTTAGATGAACGTGACACGTAAATCGGCGCTATGCCGCTTTTCATGCAACGTCAGCCTTGACCGTCACGCGGGTTTCGCGCTTTTTAAAGTTCGCGTTTTTTCTTATTTTTGTTTTTCACGACTTTTTTTTCTTCGTAACAATGGCAACTGAGGAAGCTCTCCGTAACGAAATCAGCGCTCTTGAGGAACAGACCGACAAGATCAATGATCAGATCCAAGCTTACAGCCGCAAGCTTATGAAGCCTGTCTATGAAAAGCGTCGCGAGATCGTTAAGAAGATTCCTAACTTCTGGACTGACGTTGTACGTTATTTTTTGTGCATTATCATGGGAAATACGTTTACATGATATCATCTATAGTTTGGTAACCATCCCTTTTTCTCTTCCGGTTTCGCAGAGTCCGATCTTGAGGTAATGATAGCAAATGCATGCGTTTAAATAAGGGATTTTTTTTTAAACAATCACGTTGGATGCTGTAGGCTATGGAGAAAATGACTGATTTCCATGTTGAATACGACGAAAACAACCCGGACTACCGCAAAATCACTGCTGTAAGGGGAATAACTTAGTTCTTATTTGGGATCTAATATATCATGTGTCACGGTGTAGTCGTTTGAAAAGAACCCTATCTTCAAGAACGAAACTTTGACCAAGGTAAGGCGCAAAATGCTGGAAGGAAGATATGGAAACTTATTACTCTATAGGAGTTCATCCTTGAAGAGGACGGTGGCAAGGTTGAGAGCAAGTCCACTATTGAATATCATGCGGGCAAGGTAAACTAGCGAGAAAATAGTGACCTCTCATCAACTATGGCTATGCAGGAACCCAGCAAGAAGCGCAAGGCCGCTTCTGATGATGACGAAGATTTCCCCACCTCCCTTATTGAGTGGTTCGGCGATGACGATATCCGCCTTGGTGCCATCTTAAGGTGAGAAAACCATAAAATAGCGCAAGTCTTAACCCTGGAATATAGTGAGGATGTTTTCCCTGGAGCTATGGAGTAAGTATTGGCGATTCACTATAACGACGATGTACGGTCATGGCTGACTGATAAAATAGGTACTATCAGAACGACGAAGATGAATCCATCACTTACGATGAGGAAGATCTTGGTTCGGAAGATGAGGAGGATGGTTCGTGTCTTGCGCTGATATTGGATGTGGATAACTGATTTTGTTCTCTAGAGGATGATGAGCCCCCTTCCAAGAAGTCAAAGAACTAAAGATGAGAATTTAAACAGGGTGCCACCTGAAACTTGGTTTCTATTACACTTTTTTAATGTATATTTTCCGTTTTGCATAAATAGTTGATTGAATGGATTGACCTTGTATGTTTTTGTTCGATGGCGAGGACCATGTGCGCACCTATTTGCTGTTAATACTGGATTTGGAATCAACGTTTGCGTCAGCTATATGTCCTTTTACGTTAAAGTTGAATAAGTTTAGCGCTGGAAATAGATGCATCTTTGCGGCGAGAAGTAGTTTACTTTGCGTCATCAACCCTACGAATAGTTCGCGTGTGAGTAACTTCGTTTTTGCATTGAGGTGCTTCAGAGATGGTTTTCCGATATCCCGTCGGAAAGCGGTAAAAATGTCTCACGATAAGGACATGTCTCATTGAAACAAATCATTTTTTGCATTGAGGTACTTCAGTGATGGATTCCCAGTATTCCATCGCAAAGCAGTAAAAATGTTTCAAGGTAAGCACAGGTTCCAACCAAAATAATCCATACTTAAAACGAACGTACGAATTTCCTTTTTTTTTTTTCTTTGGCTCTGTTCTCTTTAACATCCCCGGTAAGGATGTCAATTTATTATATACGCAAGATTATTCATGTTTGCTGTCTGCTGTTTAGGCTGCATGATCTCTGTCCCGGGCTGTCTTGGTTGTGTTGGTACCCTTCGCCCTTCACTCAAGTAAGTAAATGCTGTCACACACATTGTATCACTCATCTTTCAGAACAGATCGCCAGACGTTACATCGCTCCAAGTCCTCTGCCCACCGTCAAATCCAAACGTGGCCGCTCCCATGGAAGTCGTCGTCCAATAACAATCGCCCCTACTGAGTTAGGTACTGTGGCTGGGTGCCATCAAAGGATGGCAATACCTTTCGGGGATAAGTAAGATGACATCCAAGCACTGTTCCATTTACCAACCAGGAACTATTTTTTACGTTGCTTGAATAAATTCTGTGTCCATTGGAGGGTCCAAATTCACGTAAGTTATTTGGTACTCTGACAAAATGTTGAAGTAATAACGCATATTCGATCTTTCGTTAGATCGAATTGGGCCCTTGACGGACAAAAAATGTTTAAAGTAGTGCGAAAAGTTACTTAATAAATCGTATGAAGAGTGTCAATCGCTGTAACAATATTATTTTCCGATATTCGACATCTTATTGCCTACGAATTGACCTCAAGGAGGCTTACTGATAGTCACCATATATACATTAGATGAGTCCAATGGTGATTTTCTTGCTACAGCTTCGCTATGATGGTTTTTGAACAAAGTAGAGATGAATATCAGAAGGGCGATGCTGTAAAGAAAAGGATGTCTTGTCAAGAACCTCTGCCTAGAGGCGAGAGACTCGATTACCGGGATGCACAAGAGATCTCTCCTAGTGTGTCGGACAATATCAATGCGAAACAAAGGTATCTTCAGTCTGCTGAGAAGTATCTGTCTCCCAGTCACCCCAAATATGCAGCGCGGGTAATGCAGGCCTGGTTCCTTTGTCCCTCACGCATAATCCAATCTCAACTGGTTTGCAGGTGAAGTCTCTAAAAAAAGCAGCCGCACGTTAACTGCCGGTCGATATCCTATCTCGGAACCTAGACAAGCAACAATCATAGTTGATGATCCACCGCTTGCCAAGTGCTATTATCGTAATAAGCAGTGATTGTTGAGCAGTTACGGCTGATACATTTTTTCCAGATCATCCTAACCGCTTTCCATCGTCATCTTACCGCATAGCATTGTTTTCAGTTTCCTCCCACACCAATACTCCACAACCTATCCTTTTTGCCTCAAAAAAATCATAAAACACACACAAACACACACAAACACACACAAACACACACACACACACACACACACACACACACACACGCACACACACACACGCACACAAATTCTCTCGACAAAGATATATATGTCGCTGAGGAGAAAAATACAACAGACATAGATCCGGTTTTATTTTTGAATTTAAACCTTGAAACCACGGCTGGCACGCTTACCACGAGCACGCTCGAACTTGCGACCCTTGCTGCGGACATAGGGCTTCTTGTTCTTGTGGGGACCCATACCGAAGTGCTTGCAAGCTTCACGGGAGTTCTTGGCACCACGGATCAAGACGGTGTTAGCGCCAGTGGGGGCACGAAGAGCCAACTGATCGAGAGTCAAGACCTCACCACCAGCCTTCAAGATACGGGCCTTGGCGGTCTTGGTGAAACGGAGAGCAGCCACGGAGAGCTTGGGAACCTCCAACATGCGAGAGTCATCGGTAACGGTACCAACAACGACGATGGTCTTGCCATCCTTAGCGTTCTGAGCAAGACGAGAGAGGGTGACAGGGGGACGGTTGACACGAGACATAAACAAACGCTTCAAGACAACCTTGTTGAAGTTGGCATCGGTACGGCGAGCAAGGAAGCGGTACAACTTTTACAGATGTCAGCCTAACTTGATAAATCCAGTATAAAAAGGAATACATTACCTTGACCAACAAAGCCAAGTAGACATTATCAGACTTGGGAGCCGTCCTGTTGGAGTTCTTGACGTGGTGGTTCTTCAAGTCAATACCCTATACGTGACGAAAGGTGGAAATGGTTAACAATGTTCCTATTGAATTATCCCCCAGACGTAAATTTGATAATCCGTCGATTGTTCCACTCGCCAAACTATTACTGTACCCATCCATCCATTCATCTGTCCATCCTTTCCCTCTTTTCCTCTCTTCTATACTTGTTTGATATATTTACCATGGTTGTGAATGTCTGACAGCAGAAGAAGGATTTCCTAGTGATTGGCACGCCATGAGCAAGTAGACTGAGCCGACACAGACCGCCGCACCGCGTCGCACCTAATTCACAGTCACACAAGCCTCAACCACTCCTGATCACTCTGAAGTTTGACTCGACATTTTACCACAATTTCATAACCTCGAGTTCATAAACACACATTACTTTTAATAGCTATTTCAAACGCGTAGGAATATTATTTATTGTAAGTGACCAGCACCAATGGTTCGCAAGCAAATATCGCCCAATCTTTTTCTTGTTAGGACGATGTAAGGGAGTAGAAGGCACTACGCGTCTGTTTAATAAACTTAGGCAAATCGCGGTGCTTGTTGAGTTGCTCAACAAGTTCTGGCATATTTGAAATCTCGGGTACGCATTCTGATACTAAAGAGAAGTAAGTCCAAGATGACGGTATATCGTATTTTACCAGAATACACGCGATCGGGTGCAATATCCAAGACAATGTAAAATATCCGATCCCAGTTGCTCTCGTCAATATAAGTAAACTCAAATTTCGTTCGATCCACTAAAAATGGGTCAACTTGCTATTCTCGATCGTTTAGATAATCTACCTCCAGGTGAACTGATGCGCAAACGTGTTATGTCGATCAGTGCGTTCAACTCGATTTCGGAGTTTCGTGCTTCGATGTCATGCCGGCGTCGAATACTCTCTTTGTCTATCCCATCATGTAAACTCAGTCCGTAGGAGAAAGCTGAAGCGTACCTTCTTGTTTGCGTCGTAATTTTTCTTTTAGCGCGTCGCGTTCTGCTAACGCTTGCTGCATCCGAACTCTAGCGATTTTTTGTCGTTGTTTCTGGTTTTCTGTTTCCTTTGCAAGCTCTGCAGCCCGTTGCTGTCTGATCTTCAGTTCTAAAAAGGAACCGTAGTTCAGCCGTTGCCATTCCATCCTTCTTCATGATTACTTACTTTGTCCCTCCTCGCGAATCTTCTGCGTGATATGCTCGATCTCCTGTCTAAGGCGATCTTGCGTCTCTATTATTATCGAATCAGTCAACGGAATGATTTGACGGATTCTTACGCAGCAGCTTCTCTTCTTCCTGCTCAGCACGTTCAGCAGCGATCTTTGCTTGTTCGGTTGTTCTGTCAATATGCGCCTCAAACTTTTGTCCCATTTCTTCTAGCTTTCGCTCCATGTCATGACAGCGCGTCAGCATGGGTGACAACTCGGCATGTACTTCCTCGTCCTGGCTTGCCATGGTTGTTAGTTGTCGGTGTTTGTGGTGGAGCCGCCACAGTAAAAGGAATCACCTTCAGACCCACGAGAGTCACAGATGTCCATCATCGGTCTGATTTTGCCCAAATAAGTTATGGAAACCCTATGGTGCACTACAAATTCAAAAGAAAGGAACGACTGGTGCCGATTTCCTGGGCTTTGTTCAACAAGTTTTCACTTGCATTGAGGCTCAGGGATTCAGGTACAAATACCTCGTTATGGATAATGCAGCCATCCATAAGCCATCGGAAGCGCGGTTCTGGGCTACGGAGCAGGGATACTAGTTGCTTTTCCTGCCGGCTTGCTCCCCCCTTCCTAAAACCCAATCGAAGAATTCTGGGCAAAGCTCAAGGATGTGGTGAACAAAGATCCAGCATCTGTCAGGAAGAAAGCACAACTCAATGACCATATTCGCCGCGCATCTGAGCAAATTTCTCATGAAGATTGCCAAGGATGGATACAACATTCTTTAACCTTCTGGGAGCGCTGTTTGGCCGGCGAGATAGGTCTATAGTCCATAATAAATATCTTCTTTATCTTAGTTTTCTGACCCTTTTTTTTTACACGGCTCATTTTCAGCATGGCTGACTCAAATCCGCTTGGCCGACCAAATTCACATCACTGACACTGACCAGATTTAACTTCTAGCACCGTAATAGTTTGATCGTTTTAGGTTGATGGGGGTGACCAAGTGAAAATATACCGTTTGGCGAATCCTTGGCACCTTGGGTTGATTGTCGCCATCATGTTTTAAAAATCACAAATGCGTGATTCCGTATCTTTATTTGAATGCTTGCATGGGAAAACAAATTCGATCGCTGTCATCGTCTTCATTGTCGTCTTCGTTTTCCTCAATGATATCAGCATCAATTGATTTGCCATGTACAGTAACCGCGCGCTAAAATTATACTCGATAAAATTATATTCTCGCTATTGTTATGCTTTTTGGTGTCCACCAATTTTGTTCGCAGTGAAATATAAAAGGTTCTCTAAACTTGTATTTTATACAGTTTGAATCCACATATAAAATAGGCATATGGTTTATCCGATATATACCGCTTATCCTGGATGAGACGCCTGGAAGCATTGACAAGAATATATTTATATGCCACTGTGCACATACGGAATTTATTGACTACTAAAGTAGCCTTGAACATCCATTTGTTTTACATTCGCTACTGCCCAACCTAGCTACCTAAGCTTCCTCAATATCATCAACTCGAGGTGTCCAGCCAACTGGTTCTCCAAGTCCGGCATATATGCACTTGCTGTAGAAGGACCTTTTGCAAGGTATCGCGATTGATTAGCCAATAAGAATCAGCTTTAAATGCGTTTAATTTATATTCTCGATAACGTTATGAGGTTTCCGTCCACCAAGATTATAAAATTTAACGCGCGGCTACCGTATCTCATCGTAAAGCTGCTTGGCCACTGGTGGTAATCCGTCGCCCAAGGCGACAGTGACTTGCTCAATCCGATCCCAAAGGTCGCTGCTCGATATATGATGGCGGAACACGTTTTCTACTCGGGTATTCAGGGTGTCGACAACGCGTGACAAGGACAGCTTCAATGCGTTGACTTTGGTGAACATCACGCAAGTCGATCGTCATGATAAGTTTGGCCGACATGACATCCAACTGTTGACCAGGTGTGCAGGGTGCTGTGAAGCCGTTCATGAGCTGCTTCAATTTGCTCCGATCTGGGAGATACCACAGTTTGTTCAGCTAGAAAAAAGGTCCGCGTGTCAGTTCATGGCCATAGATAACACCACTGGTTTTGTTTTCGCTTTTGTGTGGGCACTTACGATTTTGACACCAGCTTCATACACGGCTTTACGAAATTCGATGAAGTGAAACCGATGGCTGCGGGGTCATCGGCGGTTCGTCAGATGCCAGTCAGTCTAGCATCTTCTCTACTATCAGGGCACGTCGCAAGGACCGGGCATCCGTGTCCTGGTCATTGGTAAATGAAGGCTTTTCATGGGGCCGATCATCAAAACCTATGGAGGATGGTCGTGTCTCATCGGAACGTCCGAAAGTTTAGTGAATTCTGCGTGTTCGCACATCACGTCTCACCTCTTTCAAGCGATCCCTTCTAAATGGAATGTTGCGTCCTCTTTAGAAGCATTTGTGCTATCGTACAGCGGCGATCATTTCAATCAATCGTATTTCTTAGAAAATCGGTGGCCGCTCAGAGGTTGCAAATTTATTCGTCATCTTTTGATTCAGAAAACAATTTCATATCCATGAAACTTCTGGGCATCCGCCCAACCTATCGAAAATCCAGAGTCAATACTTGCTGTTGTGGGTATATATAGCACTGAATTAGATGAACAGACAGATAGTATATACTACTATGCAAAGTCTGAAGACCAGCTGTTTGTAGTAGACTGCACAACTATTGAGGAGTTTGCTGGTAGTCTATGTGAAGACCCAGTAGAGTTAAATGGCAGAAGCCACTGCATCTGACCAGGTATGGTATCTAGCAGCGAGAACAGGACCAGTAACGGCAGCAAAAAATATAAATAAACTAGTAGACGTTGCAAATCATAACCTTCCAAGACAGTTAGGATTGCTATCATACAATTCTATGATCATCCCTAGTTTATCATATAACAATCATGGAATTTGCTATCATAGAATAATCATAGAAAAGTGCATCTCTATAATCATTCTATGAATTGGTCATGGAATTCCATGATAATTATTCCGTAGTGGATCTTGGACATCGCCAGTTGTTTTATTTAACTACATATCCATGAATCCGCCACTTTTATGTACCATTCAATTGGTTTGTCGGCGCCCTCCTTTATGACAATATCTTCAAGATAGCCTTGCGCCCACTCATTTCCTTGATTCGCCGCTTTTTGGAACCATTGAATTGCTGTGCCGATGTCATTCTTTTGATTCATGTAAATACCTCCAAGTTGGACTGGCGCATTTTCATTTCCTCGATCCGCCGCTTTTTCATACCATTCAATCGCTTTGTTGATGTCCTCCTTCACTCCATCTCCATCTCTGTACCTATCCGCAAGCTCCCTTTGCGCATCTCCAAGTCTCTGTCGCGCATCCCAGTTTCCTTGATCTGCCGCCTTTTCCTACCATTCAATTGCCTTGTTGATGTCTTGCTTCACACCATCTCCGTCTCTGTAAATATCTCCAAGTTGGATTTGCTTATCTTCATTTCCTTGATTCGCCGCTTTTTCATACCATTCAATTGCTTTGTTCATGTCTTTCTTCACCTCATGCCCGTAATAGTACATATCACCAAGTCGGATCCGCGCATATTGATTTCCTTGATTTGCCACCTTTTCGTACCATTCAATTGCTTTGTCGATGTCTTTTCTTTTATCCCTGTAAATATCTCCAAGTAGGACTTGCGCCCTTTCATTTCCGTGATCTGCCGCTTTTTGGTACAATTCAATTACTTGGACGTAGACTTCATCTCTTTGATCAATAGCTTGCGGTCCTACGTTAACGTCGCTGATATTGTCTTCATCATCAGTCTCCTCGTTGTTGAATACATTTTCTTCAGGATAGCTTCGTGCTTCTTCGCCTCCGTCACTAATGGCTTCCCACTCTATGTTAATATCGCCGATATCGGCGCCATCAGAACTCTCGTCACTGAATAGTGGTTCCTCAGGGCCATTTTGTGCAGTTCCATATCCATTATCTATCGCTCTGTTACTGCTTTTATTCAGAAGTTGCAACCAGCTTATGTCTTCACCTTTGTCTCGCGCACCTTCATCTACTTTGTCACACGTTTTGAAAGCTTCTGCGAGACTCTGCTCCACTGCATGTCGGGGTTCGACATCAAAGAATGCCTGATTGTAAACTTTCTCTACTTGAAGACGTTCATCATTCTCGAGGAGGTCATACAACGGCTTCGCGTCTTTGAACTGGATGATTGCTGGTTCGGATTTTGTCGTTTCCTTCCAATTTCGTAGTCCATTCACAAAAAATACTCCGGGGTCACCACCTATCACAAGTTGTCTAGTTGCTATCACAGATACGAAAATCAAAGTTACCCATGACTTTCTAATATTTGTGATTTTTGATTGCTTTTGTAACGCTCTCCGCTGTGTGTTGGCTGGATTGCCCATCCTCAGTCTCTAATTCACACTCGTTTCCACTTTGTATGTTTGAACTTTCTTTTTTTGCAAGCGAGTAGACCACCTAAATAAGCAGATATCTTAATCTATGCCACCTACTGTATCTGCGAATCAAAGTACTAAGTACGATTTTTGACGGGTAATAATAACCGAATCGTCCAAACACGTCTTGTAGCCCTTCATACTTATTCTCATTGGTGTATTCTTTTAGCGCACTTTGTATAGCTTGCTGGAAATTAGTAGTTGCTTTGAGAAGCTCCGAAGATAGATGCACCTGGCACGATATCCTTTTTAGTTCCCCTCTAAAAATTCTTCCAGGTCCTTACTTCTCCCCAAGAAAGACGAGAAACTGTGTATTCAACTGCATCACTTGCAAGATGCTGATGGTTCTGCTTGCGTTCGCAGGAACTAGATTCAGCAGCAATATCATAACCAGACGTTTTAGAAGGCAAACGATGGAGGCTATCGTCCACCAGGAATCTGTTCCTACTACTATCCGTCTCGATTGCCCTTGTACACATCTGGTCCAAGAAAGACTTTTCCCAGGAATATTCATGAACAAGTTTTAGAATATTATCCTTTCCCTCTTCAATTTCTATCGCGGAGTACTCAGCGGTATGTCCGTCAAAATGAAGGCCTCGTGTGCATCGATTAGCAATATCATACGTGAAAAATTCACTAAGCTGTTGGAGGTGTTAGGGAAGCAGACATAATAAAAATGTATCCGTCTCGTTATGTTAGATGATAATTCCTCGTTCGCTTATAGGAACTCATTGAAGTAAAGAAAGAAAGACTGTGGTGGCTGTCATTCTGTTATTAAGCAGAGGTTCTCGGAATTGCTCCGTTTGAACTGTAAGGTTTATGTTAAGCCGACACTACGAGAACCTAACAGTATCTAACACTTTTATAAACAGTATAATATGCATGTCACTAATCTAATCACTGTGGGAAAAATTAGAACGAGAATTACCGATAAGTAGATATATCGACAGGTCATAGCCTGTTTGAAGCCTATATGCCACCTTGTGGTCCAGATGGATATCCAAAAAGACATTATGAAATGTCTGATTGTGAACAGTAAATGAGAAGAGATTTATCGGAAAATGTTGGCTTTGATCGTCCCTTGAAGAAAATAGAGTAATGTACAAGTGGTTGCTTTTCGTGGGAAAAGGTGACTTATTTCCTTTTGGTATTTTGGTCGCTTCTAAAGAGCCACACAACATCATGCATGCAAGAGCAGTGGGGATAAACATATATGCATGATCAAGGACGAAACACTTGCTTCTGCACTCTTGCATCTTCGACTATACGACATACTTCCTTCCAGAATCCTGTGAGTATCTAAACTGTCATACAGTCCATATCCTCTGCACGGATAACGCAGAGTTGTGATCCACCAGATGGTTGTATGTAGGGAATTACTACGGACACTCAGAGTCGCCTGCGGCTGTGCAAACGTCTTCCCGGGCTTTGATGCAAGTATGACTGTGCTCAAATAAAGCCCAAGACCTGGAAGCCAGCGTCCATAAGATGAATGCCCATGAGCTGAGTGTTTGCCTGTTAAGCCCTCGTCGAGCACCTACAGGCAGATGTCCCATTCATCTATCTATGCCTAAACAGTTGATCCACGAAGAATCAAACCCTCGCTAGTATTTGCATACGATCGTATTTCGTTAGAGAATTCTAAGCTATCCATCTAACAGTTCTCTAAATTATGTAACATGAGTGTCCGTAGCAATTTCCTTGTAAAATATACTCATCACGATTCATACTGAACAACATTTTTAGTAGGATTTGACCACTTAGCGCCGCTGATTCTACTAGAATATGCCAGTATTATTAGTTTGGGTCAGCTTGCGGTGGCCACAAATGTTCCCGCCACAGGGATCCCGTTAGCAAGCGATATCGTCAAGTTTGACCGTGCTGGTACACCTCCCTATCGCACATTGTTATCATTGGCTCAATATTCGTTATAGTTCGGAAATTGGGATCGCACCGCCTTTACGTAGCACATATTTTCCCCTACTGGGGATGGGGAGTTAAGGAGCTTTCAACCTGCCTCTTTGTTAGGTACGGGTTTCGCGTCCGGTAGTACAGCGGGCGACCGCTTCTGGGCATTTGCAGGTAAGAAATCCAAGTTGTCCGAATGTTTAGTGACGTCATTCTGGTCGTCACGGCCTGGTGCGTGTAGCGAAATCCCTTTAACGAAATCGCCATTTTGCGCCTACCACACGAAAACAAAAAAAAATTACATTGCCATGGTAGCTGCGACGTCGACGTGTTCTATGTTGCTTACATGAATCATAGGGTGCTGTTAGCCGATTCCCCTATCCTAAAGACGTCTGGTAAAGAAAAAAGTTTTCGAAGCATGGAAAATATAGATCGTGTCATACTCATTGCTCTTCGTTATCAGGTCTCCTGCTGGTGGTTGGTGGTCGCAGCCCAAGGCCTGGAAATCCAACACGGCCATTGCTGCTCTTGGTATGACAGTGACCCTCGCTGCTATCTGGAAACTTTCTGCCGAGAAGGAGGTAGGAAAGCATACATAATCTTCTCGTTTTATTCATTCCCTTTCAGGTGCGTTACCAGCAACCTAAGCGCTGGATTCCTTCCATGATGGTGAGTATTGCTTTTTATTATTTTATATGTCTTATAAACATGGTTTTATTAGTGGGCAAAACAATACAAGGACCAACAATAGATGTACTCCAGTTGAATAAAATGCAACATACACGCACACGCTTCTTTTCGTGTCTATTACAGTTCGGCCTTGGCTGTTGTTGTCATTGTCGACTGGGCAGTCGCCAATGTCTCTGCGATAGATGGTTGCAATGTTGCTGTGGGCATTACGTCGCTAACCAATCTCAATCCAAACAGATTCGGTGGAGCAGGACCGCTGCTGTAGATGGTGGTCAGCCATAGCACAATCGCAGCGATGAAGAGAGCCAGTAGTAATGTATATAATGGGTTGATAGTAGCTACAGTGCAACATGTCAGTCGAGAGTCCGCCGTCGAACCTTATATATTTACATAGAGGGAACTGTTCTGGCAAGACAACAATACGGCAAGTGTTGTCGGCGGAACCGGTTGCTAATAATCGACGGTCGGGACTAATAGCGATGCTGGTGATGGAAAACCCATGGGCATTTTTGACCTGGGTAAGGACCTGGAAGAGAAAGCACGATGAACAACAGGAAAAGTGTGATAGATTTAGTGAATTTACCTTCATCGTCGATAGATCCATTAAGGTTACAGTAAAGTCTGCCGATCCGAAGGCAATCACGTATCCATCATGACTGTATCATGCGTTAGTCTTTCTTTTCCTTCTTTTTTCCTTCTCTTACCTGATACAAAAACTAGTGATGGGCTTTTTGCTCACTTGTACTACCTTTGCCAGTTCGAGCGTGTATGCATCGAAAAGACAAAGGTAGCCAGTTGATTTTTTACTATTTGCCACAGCCATGGCTGCTTCCTTTGAAAATCCTCGGCCGTATCTAGACCATGCAGCCGTTGATAACCTGCCATGCGAACTCAACATAAGACATACCGGAAATAACGGAATTGCAGTCCTAGATTTTTGTGCAAAGTGGATGCTGGCACCGTCTGGATCACCTGGCCAGTGTTTTTGCCTCTTAGCGTAACTAGTTTTAGTGAATCGCGAAGGACGCAGGTCAGCTTGTCATTTTCCAGATTGATATCAACATCTAGGATCTCGTCCTGTAGATCTGTAGATGCAACAGGTTCGACACCAGGATACCGGTACACATGCGCTTGGCCATCTGTGGCACCAGTAGCCACCATTTTTCCATCGTAACTAAACCGCACAGCTTTCTAACCCGCCAGAGGGTTTAGCATAAAAGGAAACGACCGTTTCTCCTACCTGATAGTCTTCGACATTTTTGCTTTGCATCGTGGATATTGATTGATCGACACAAATCCTGCGGGAAAACTTCAATACCCTTACGTCACGATGCAAAAGGAACTCACTCGCTCTCCTTGACGCTGAACAACCGACAGTTTTTGTTTTTACCTTCTTCAATCAATTTCTGAGATGCATTAATCCCTGCAATAAGCGTGCGGTCCTTGTAACCACCGCGGTCAGTATGCAATTCATGTTATTCGGTTTTTCTACCTTTAGATGCACGTCGAGGCACATGGGTGCATCTTCGTCGGCAGAGACCTCAAAGATGGCTTCTTCTTCTAGATCTTTTCGACGTACGTCCACTTTGTAGGAAATCTGGCATCGTCCTGACGTGTTACACTTTGGATGAATGCTCACACATCACTAACCAATCTGTTCTTCACGCCCGATCGGCCTGCACCACCTCCACCACCTAAGATAAGTTGATCGGAACTGATGAATGCAAGTCCGAATACTGGAATGCCGACAGATGCAGAAAATGTAGGACAAGTAGTTGGCATAGTCCAAATGCTTGCTTCTTTAAAAAAAAAAAGGCAGAAGGGAGCAGAAAGACGCGATTGTGCAGGCAAACCTTCTAAATTTCAAGTTCCTCCCTCGTAACACGATACGACTGTTGTCAAGTGGCAGTAAACTTTAAATCAATGATTTCTTCGGATCAGTAGAGATAGATAATTACAATGTTGATACAAGCACAATGGAACGGTCAATACAAGATCTCTGGCCACAAGATCATGAGTACAGTGACGCAAATGATGCGCACCCTGTCAACATCATGGGCGCAACGACAAAAAAGATCGTGTGGAAAGTTCACTGGCCGTAAGGGACCAGTGTTGGTTGTCACGGTAATAGATCAACACAATGCTTATGGCCATTTTTTTGTCTTTGAAGATTGCTAGAATGAATTTTTTGTTTGTAAATATCCTCGTACGTGATTCACAATATAATACTACATGTTTGCAGAAATATAAAGGTGTCTGCGAACACTAAACGTGTTCCAAAGTGTATGAAGAATAATAGTGCCGTCATGCTGTAACTTTGACTATGCGATTGTGTATTTGGAGTTGAATTACCATAGCTCCGTCGTTATCCTCCTTATCTATTCTTCGTAAGCGATAAATCGCTGCCAAGTCTGCTGGTACTGTTTCTTAACAGCAACGCCATCCAAATGATCTTTAAAGGCGACTCTGATCTGGTATACCGCTTCTCGTAACGCTAATAATACAACAATTTAATATGGCTGCAGCTAGTACTGATTGAACCTACCCATGATCACAGCTTCAGGTTCGTTTAATATAGCCTTTCCATGAAATCCAGACACAAGCTTTCTGTACTGCTCTGGGGGTGTCTTTAGGTACGCTTGGATTTCAGTCAAACATCCCAAGAACGTATCCAATACATGACCGATATCACGCTGAACATAACCATAGGGATCTTCTTTCAGTGAAGCTGCAGTAAGAGAACCAAGAGCTACAACAAAGAGAATATGAATGATTGATCGTAAACCAGGGATTATACCTTGTATCGCCCATAGAAGCACAGGAAGATTGCAGAATACCGACCTTACTCTTCGCACTCTCGTTTCTTCATATAATTCTTTGATCCAGTGCCATTTTTGGGCTTTTACTTCTACTCTTTTCAAAAACTTCACGACTCGAGGAGATGATAATTGCTTCGTGACCTTTTCGGTAACGAAGTCGATTGGCGATGGTGACAAATCAGGCGTCTCTGCCAACGTGGTCACATTGGTGAACAAAGAACCGGTTCGATCATCCAAGTAAGAAACGTCTGTCTTAGGCGTAGCGAACACATCGGCATCCACGAGTTCAATACGATTAACTGCCGGAGGAGCAACGGGTCTTGGTGTAACGATTGGTTCGGCAGCTATTAAACCAGTCAGCGCTATCTATAAGGAAGATGATCTCGTCCCTACGTTTCTTTGCAGTGCTATATTCGTTTTCCATGATATTTCGAAGCGCTTGGATCACCTGTAAACATTCCTTTGAAATCTGTGACCAAGCCGAATCCGTCATATCCTTGGCAGTCTGATTGAACAAAGAGATACGTCTATCCGAAGTCTTGCTTGCCAATTGTGCAAGTTCACAGAAGGCGGATGCCTGGATGAACTGTCAACATCTGCCTCCCAGACAAACGCAGACAGCTTACCTGGATCATTGCATTATCACCCGTACGAAGTCCCTGTACGAGATGGTCATAGTAGTTTGCTTTGGGATCAGAAAGAGGGTACGACTGTCATGATAAAGGTTAGTTGGATCTTTCAGTCATTAGAATAAAAAATTACCATCGTGAAAAAAACGTCGAAGATACGGTCCATGATCTCCCAGCAAAAAGTAGCCAAGCAGCCAGCCATGATCAAACGAATAAACAAATACAGATCCACCCATCGGAAGCCAATCACAGGCGAAATGAGGATCCTAAGAGCATCATGAGAATCCATCAATAGCGTATTCCTTGCTTACTTAGTATAGGCACCAAACAAATTCGCAATGCCATAGTAAATCGTTCCGTGGAAAAAGATGAATGCCAAATATGTATACTTGAATACGTGAAGAGCCCACTTAAATGAATTGTATGACAGTGTTGCAACGTTAGTTTTCAGCTCGGTAAGCACGGGTTGCTACGACATTGTTAATTTCTGGTGGACGAATATGGTATGAATGATTTACCTTGACCGCTGGGACTTGCACGATCGATCTTCGTTCAACAATGCGCTTGATTGCAAATGAGGCACCAAGGACAACAGCAAAGAAAGAAATAAAGATATTTTCCAGGTTCAATTGTCTTGCTCCCAAACGTTGTCTATCACAGCTTTGTAAGGATCGTAGAACAATTGCTGCTGCTGTCGCGATGTTTACCCATGCGGATACATGAAGAGACTGTCGGTATAATGCGTTGGGGTGTAGTAGGCGAAGTAGCAACGAACAACAACAAGGCTTGAAAGAATGTACATGCCCACGGATGCCCAGTTATCACGTAGCATAACCTGAGCTATGAATTCCGTCATGTCGCTAGGTTGCACCTTGTTCCATACTGTTTCTGAATTAAATGGAGTAATTACTGCGATTATCAGCGTACCTGAGCTATCGCGTAACCTCAAAAAGAATAAGGGCACAGTAGACGCGAAGAGGATCAGAGAAAAGGCAAGGGTATGCCATGAAAAGAAAGCTGACACATGGGCGAGAGTTAAATTCTTTCCTTTGAAAGACTGTTATTTTTTCTTTACCAATATGCAGAATGGTCGATTGAAACAATGTAGCTAATGCCAAGGTGAATAAGTAGAGCGTCACTAAAGGACTAGCACATCTTGCTATCGGGACCATGATCACTGGAACATGAGACTACCTCTTTTTTTCGCGCGTACAGGTTTTTGCGTGTGACTTTGGGCTGGCTGCAAAAATCGTGTCCCTAACTTTTACGGAACGGGGTGGACACAAGTTCCGATGCTGTACTGAAGTTGATGATATGACAGCTACCAAACTGTTGTCATTTAGGAAAGAGTGCCGCAATCATTTCAGCAAGTCTCTCCTTTTTTTTTATTGTTTTCTTTATTGTTCTCTCTTATCCCAACACTCTAATTCTCATGGATAGCACCTGTTTCGCAATACATTCATTAATATGGTCCTTTTTTATACTCGCTATTAACACGCACGATAATCAAGAGCTATATTGCCAAGAAAAAGAGAGAAAGAATCGGCTGACATTGGACTGCGTAAAAGAGTTACCCATGTTTGCAGGCGCAAACTAGCCTCGAAAACTCTCGGAATATCGAATCTTGAAAGGTTTGTGTTGTACTTTCCAACCGATGTCCTTTATTTATCGAAGACTTGTAGTCGGAAGTAAGTATGGCCGGCGGCAGAAAGATCGGAGTGAGAGTGTCAAACAACCCCAAAGACGTGGGCGACAACCGTACCGGGGATGTTAAGAAGAACAGAGCCAAAGAAAGTTTAAATATGCATCACTTTCCGTTATCTGTAACATCCTTTTTTTGTGAGATAAAAGGAACCTATCTTCAACACATCTTTTGCATGAGATTACAAAATCCTGCTTCTGAGACGCCGTTTGTACGAGTCAAGGGAACTCGATCACTGATTCACCCTTTGCATGAGACGATAGGACCTTACCACTGACCACACCTTTTGCGTGAGATAAAAAACAACGTATCTTTCGCACACCCTTTGCATGAAATAACAAGAACCCGATCACTAATTAATCCTTTGCATGAGACAATGATACCCTATCTTTAACACGGGTAACCGAGTCGTATCTTTATCACGTCGTTTGCACGAGACAATGAATTCCTGTCTCTGCCTTAGATAATGGGAAGCTATCAATGATTCAAACGTAACACGCAAGAGTATGACACGCAAATCATGGCATCCGATGAACGTAAAAATACGTGCTTCAAAACGCAGAGTTTATCTGAAGTAACACCGAACAATTTCAAATAGGTACAAAGTGGGAAAAATCTTGTAGTTCCCACCAAATTTTTTCCCCTAAAAAGTACCCTTGTATTGAGGTTATTCTTGTACTAAATATTCTTACAACTGTGTCCGTGGTATGTCAAATTTGGTTTAACGAAGGATTGGATATGCTATCATTAGTACGTAAACTGGCAACAATTCATACTCTGCTAACGTCAACTTGGACTTCCTAGGAATAACCGATTCGCACAGAGTAGCATAAATATACATTCATAGTTACTAAATGGAACGAAACCTGGATATCATTTTACTTATCCCGAAGGCTAATAACGTCGATGGCCGTCACCAGTGAAAGAGGAGTGCTATGCACTGTAGAGAACTTGAAGTGATACACTGTCTGGCTGCCTGTTGCAGAATAACACTGGTGCGACAAAAATCTTGCAGGCTAAATAACGGACAAAAGGACATGAGTAATCCTGGATGAGCATTTCATCCAATATACATAGCAGGGGTTGTTAAAGAATAATCAACCAAGGAAAAAAAATATGTCCCCTTTAAGTATCCATCATACCTGGTTATCTAGTGCAAATACTGCAGCTGGGGTCTGAAACAATAAATCAGAAGAGGCTCCAATAGCACATCAGCGAAATCCACTACAAATTGACGCATAGAGGTCTGCTTCCCACGCAAGCAAAATGCAAGCGTACGGCATGCAAAGAGGCCGCATTCGATGTAAAGCTTATTTCGAGCCAACGCCAACCAGTCCACGGCAGCGCGGAATTGTAGGATAAATCCGACAGCTGAATGGTTCACCTGCGATTTTTGTGAGTTATAATGGTATCTTGTGATACCCGTGTCGCCAAAACATATATATGGAAAGCTTTATCCGTGTCCCTGTCGTTACTGATTTTTCAACCAACTCTTCCTTGGCATTCACCAAAAACATGCTACACCCTACGTGCACAAATCTTACGTCTCCAATACCAGATTTTCCGTTTAACAATGGCTCATACGATGTAGAGACCTCATCTTGCTCTCGGTTCAATTCTATTTGCTACTCTTACCACGGTGTTCCTGCAGGTTGTGTATATGACGCAAACTCGGCCACCTTCCCGAGTCCATGCCTTTCATTGTGGTTGGTTATTTTGGCCTGCTCTCTACTCCTTGTTTACCGTTTGCGTCCATGAGCCTTAATTTTTTTTATCTTTTCTAAGAAAAAAGAAGTAAACACTTTCCATACCTTTGTTGACCAGAAATGTTCAAATTCAGAAACTATCCCGATTTGATAAATCAGAAGAATTTACCTATTTTGTGTAAAGCTACTCTTAACTTTGCCGAAATAGAATAAACGACGAAACTTTTTTTGGTTACACACTGTTACTCTTCTTTGTGGGTGACAAGGTATTGCAAAATGACACTGCCCAACCACAAAAGTTAGATTTCACAAGCACACGTCCCTGGATCAAGAAATTTGATGTTTCACTTCTCATCATTTTGAGTTATGATTCCGTAAGGCTTGGGGTTCATATTGCTGTTCCACAAGATTCTGCCAAAAACACAGATGACCGATCCGATTTGTGTCGCCAAAAGTGTCGGTCCTTCCTATCATCCACGACATGGCTACACAAAGTGTGATGCAATTAATTTTAGCCGTCGTAATTACTGGATTGTGTATAACCATTCACATTGAGTGATTCGAAGTGCCAAAAGTTGTTGCTCTCGAATTGCTGACAGAATGCAATTATTGCACGAAGTTTTCTCTGACAGCCATAGCTAGCCATAAAATTCTAGCACAATGTGAAGCAAATAACATGCCATTCCCTAAAAAGTTACGAGAAAAAAGGGAAAAGCGTCTGGTCATCACTATGGACCCACAAATGTATCGATTGCTTACCTGTTGGCATGTTTTAATGTGTATTTCACCTATGTTGTGGAACATCATAACGCAAACGCAAGACTACAATGATACGATTCTTTCAATATTCTCAGCTAGTGGTTGGCGTTGTATCCACGCGTGGATTTGCTACGTGTGACGTTGCGTACCTATGACATGGGTGTGATCAGGGACAACGGGACGAGTTATAGATTGGCAGATGGATGTAATGCAGTACGCACTAATCTCTTGGCGTTCTGTGCCAACTTGTGGGCAAGAACATTTAACAATAGCGTTCCCAGTTGAGTAGTCTACGATTATCCGCATGGAGCCTACCGGAGGACGGATACGAAGTGCTGACAAAGACCTGGAACGATGTTCCTGAAAACATACACTAGATGTATGCACAGCTCCTATTGATATCAGCTTGTGAGAATTAAATTACGCAGCATAAGTGCCATGTATTAAGGCTAGACCAAAGACTCGGTCTAGTTAGAGAAAGTAATACCTAAATATGAATGTGAGCCTGTTCATTCAGTTGATTCTGGCAGTCAAAAGAATGCGCAATCGTATTTCCCTTCTCCTGACGGGGAAGGTGCGTTGTTTCTGGATGCCTTCCAGAAGATAGCTAGTTACTTTGCTAATGGTTTGCTCTACCTTGCTGGAACAGTTGTACGCATTTAATGAAAACACGAAAACGTGTACTTCAGGCTAAATGAAGTTATGTGCTATGGTTTGACGAGCTCTGTAACCTTCTCCGTGGCTCAGCGCTTTTCCGAGCGCTCAGTGCCCGTACACGTATCACCCAAGGGATATGTATCGCCTGGAGATTGTGTGAGTAACCATCAGCGCGGTATTATCCTTTGGTTTCCCAACGTTTTAATTAAACGTGTGACAAGTCTGTTTCACTTCAGATCCCATAGCTATCGAAACAGATGAACACAAGGTACGCGACGATACTTTTCGATTTCATTTGAATTTGGAATCGTGTGTGCAGACTGGCTTTCAAACAACATATATAAAATCGAAGAATTGAAGCGGTGATCCAGTTCAGCAGACAGCAACATGCTCTACACACTTGCTGCCCTCTTTTTTGTTCTCCAGGTTGTCTGTGCGATCGACTACAAGACGTACGTCGGCAAGACAAATGTGACCCAACTGGATATCAAGCTTCATCCAGAGGCATGGCACAATAATAATACCACTGAGCGCATCTGCCCTGGATGCGGTACCTGTATCCCTACGTGGCACTGGAAGGTCAAGACTATCGAGTCCACCGGCGATTATTGGTCAGGCGGCGAAAAGTGCAGCGATGATCTTTGTTGCGACAGTGGAGAAACATGCTCTCTTAGCAAGGCGACTACCATCACCAAGACCTGGACGGTCAGCTCAGGGTTTAACATTGGTTTTAACGGTTTCAAGAACGGGATTGCGCCTTCGGTGAACTTTGGTTTCTCGTGGTCCGAGAGTGTTGCCAACGGTGTCACCTATACACTTCCTTTCCACGGTCCTGGATGCCGTTATATGTGGTTCAATCCTCACTACAAATTTGCAACCGGTAAAGTTGACAAGATTAGTTACGGATGCGGTCCTAGCGTCTGGGCCAACGAGGAGCAACACTACGATATTCATATTCCGGTCAAGTTGAGTTCGGGTGAACTCGACGGCCGCTATGGTCTCAACTACTAGTACGCTATACGGTAGGCCTTCTTGTCTATGTCGTATATGGCCAATAAATCAATGGATACACTCATGGACAATGATTTCCGTTACCGAAAAACAAGTACATGATGAAATGGGCAATGTAATTACGCCCTTCTTTTTGAATTGGGTTTCGGAGAAATCGTAAGATAACTATGTGAATTTATGCGAATTCTCTTTGCATTCTCAAATAGAGGACTCAAACGTCTGCTGTCCTTCGGCTCGAGAATGCACAACCGCTCCAGCCTTACCAAGGGCAAATCATAAGCTAATTTTTGCAGGATCTACATTAAGAGTGGCAGTGTACCCGCCGGACACGGACACTGTGGTTATCAATTGACTAAAGATATGAGAGACGACGTCTTTAAACTGTGGTGGGACGGATACACCGGCCACGTTCGTCTTTATTGATTGGTAGTCGTAAGATCGGATTAATGCCGAGCTGAAGATTGACTGGCTCCAGAAGTCGCTAGCCTATTGGTAGGATACCTAGCCGCCACCGTTTGCTCTTCTGTCGATTTCCTTCTTATGATTTGGCACCAGTAGGCCCTTCTTCTCTCGTTTCTCTTCCTGTTCACATTATTGCTCGTCGTCGTGTCTGTCGGCCTTTTTTTTTTTTACAGTTCGCCGAAGCTAAAGTAATATAACGGGTCACCGACGCCACAAATGCCGTAGCGACGTCAAACGAAGACCAAAAAGACCGAGTGAGAAAACTCTTTATTTCCTATGACTACGCTGATATTTCACAGAAAGGCTACCGAAGAAAGTGTACGTGCTGTAAGCGATACAGGTAGGTGTGCTACTCATGTTTCCCGTTACGCTTCTTTGCTCGCCTTGTTGTTGGCCTCACTGATTGTCTCGCTGATTGGCTCCCCTATTCGCCTCACCTGTTGGCCTCGGTATTCGCCACGCTTGCTCGCCGCGCTTCTTCGTCTCATTGCTCGTTTTGTTGTTCTTCTTGTTGTTCGTCTTGCCGAACTCGTTCGCCAAACGATTCATTCGATCTGGCGGCATCATCCTATCGCCGTGACATGGGATGCATCGGGAACACATGGGTTGATCGTTGGCGGGATTCAACCCACCTCCGGAATGGCTCCCCACAGAGCCAGAACCGTACACCAACTGAACCAAGATGGACGTCGTCCAGCCCAACAGGCAAATGCCATCAGGACCGTGCCGGGGTTTGCCAACTCTTACCTCAAGAGCTAGCGGTTGTGCACGAACTTTAGAAATGAATCTCTGACATCATGCAAACCAGTTTGAACCAGGAGCGCACAACCAGAAGAGCATACACCCAACTAATCATACGTCAAGCTCTAAAGCGCATGTCGGCCAACACACCGGAGTGAAAGCTATCCAGATGATTCAGCGCCTAGAACCAGTCTGACCCTGTAGACCGGACCCACAGGAACATACGTTAACCGACTTTCAAGGCAAAGCCAGCTAAAACGGAGGTATTTTAAAGAATCATCTCTGGGAACCTACCATCCCCACAAGACCGAAGTCTTGAGACGTGCGCAGGCTAGCCCAATAAAGGGATAACCAGCCAAGCAAGATGCTTAACCCAAAGAACAATCAATCCGAAGACCAACTGCCCTAAGAACGCACGCTGCCACGTAGTTTAAGGATAGCTCCTTGGGAACATGACCTGCCCGCGCGTGTTGGCAAACTCCATAAAGGTGAGAACCAGTCAGCTGAAGCTCCAATCCAGAAATAAACCCGGGAAGCCGTTACCCAACCCAAAGGAGCACGATGATCCAATGGACACGCGAAATCCCAAAAAAAAGATCACCTTAAGACCATGTAGAGTCATCCCGGGACGGGAATCATCAAATCCTAAGACGATGCGCCAGATAACAGAAGTTACCTACTAATAAGTTTCCTCCTCCTTCAGAAACCCATCAGCCAAAAGGACCGAAATCCTTAGGGACGACTTTGAGGTTTGGCACGGCAACTAGCGTACTAGTTACTGGACGGCGACCAATCGAAGGACCAGCGATGCATATGGTGTCAAGCCTCGGTCTTGATTTGCATAGTCTAACTTCCCTGAGTCTCTAAAAAAAAAAGGATGGACACGTATGGCGGGTTGTTATCTACCCACCATACCGTAGCCCGTAGCGCAAGGTCTATTCAAAATAATTAGTAAATAAGAAAAAAAATAAACGTGATAAACTTACCCTTGAAAAGGAAGGCCGACCGTGGAATACTCAGTAGACTATGCGGGATTATGGCACCAATCTCTGTGGGGATCATTCCGGAAGCGAAAGGAAGGTCGATCTGCGCCGTAACTCCAACGTACATGAGGTCCGTTTATGGTCCCTGCCCCGGAGTGGGAAACTATAATAACTGGGTTACACTTTGTGAAACAAACACTACTAAAAGCGTACCTGATTGATCGGCATTTGTGTTCTTGCATAACACTGACGCAGAGGCGAATGGTGTCATGTCGGTGACGATCTGTAGTTGACATGTGAATGAATGGGAAGGATCAAGTGAATGGTACTTCCCTCGATCAAAGGTGGAAGGTTCAGAGACCGACAGGTAAATAGAGACTGTACTCTTGAAAGAGCATTTCGAGATCTGAAATGTGATTTAATTAGAAAAGAATAAATGATCGAACGATTCCTAAAGCATACCTTATTGAAATGAATAGAAACGCGTCGAAAACGCGAGATACGCGTGATTCCGGAAACTGAAGTAACGTAAAAAAAAACGATTTTGTTTGAAATATAGCTTACCGGAAAGTTTTGTTGCAAGAAGAGAATAAACGAAGGGGTGAAAGCAGTAACAGAAAAAAAAAAGAATAAGGAAAAAAAAAAGAAAAGAGAAGAAAGAAAAAAATATATAAAAAAAAACTCTTTTGTCGGCATCATCAGCAAAGAGTGGCCAGCTCTTTGCAACGTCTTGTATGTCTGGCCAGGACAACAAGAACGCATAATGATGATGTTGGCCTCTGACACTGAGTATAACAAGAAGTATAAAGAAGAGAACAAAGACTTACCAAAAGAAAGATATAAACGAAAGAGAAAAGAAAACGAAAAGGAAAAAAAAACGGCCTTTTTAAGGGCCTCTTGAGAAATCAACCTCAGCGCGTTATGTCACTTCCCAAGATAATGCACTGTCTACCAAGGAAGCAGGAAAAAAGGTGAGTGTATTGAAGTGATCTCTCATTTCGAATGCTTATTGCAAAGGGCATTAGCTTATTCGAATGTCATACAGTCCGGCCATTCAGTTGAATGCAACCGAATCTCGAATATAAAAACAGCCAAATGTAACCGGTAATTACATTGCACTTTCCAGGTATTCATTCGCAGTATGTTTTTGCTATGGTAAGTAGCTTGATTGTTGTGCAATATTTATTTTACCGTTGGTCTTAATGTTAATCACATAAACAGCTTGATCAGTACTACCGTCGGATTTCCATAACAGGAAAAAATAGTATTTCTCTCAAGGTCAATCGTTGTTTCTCGGTACAAAAGGCGTTTATTTGTTTGAAAAAGACAATAAAAACAGGAGTCGGAAGGACGCTGATGTTCAATGTCATGTTGCGATATGCCTTGTTCTCGAGGCGTCTGTAATGCTTAAATGTTGAGTGATCGGTAAACCATTTGCGGACCTAATGTACTTCCATGAATCTGCATCGTGCGAGCTATCGTTGCGAGAAAGTAGAAAACTGATCGCATGCTTGATTTACATAGGAAGGTTGAAATGCGTTGTTAGAACAAACGTATAGTTGAGATGATAATCTAGATGCTTCTTATTTACCGACTTTTTTACGCTACTCTAAATGAATTACGCGTCCATAAAGATATCAAGATTGCACTGAGAGAAAATAAGACATGCGTAGTTAGTACATCATTTATGAATAAGAAGTAAAAGTTCACTTACGTAAAACTCGATTTCCCATAGGCACAAAATTTATCAGGATAGCATAAAAACCATTCACGATAAGCACACGTTCGACGATACTCTGTTATCTCACCTACCATTGGTGTAATCCCGATGGGTAGATGAGGGACCGCGGCGCGTCCTATCCCGGGTGGCACACGGTATGATTACAAATATTTTAAAAAAGACAGCTAAAAAGCTGGTAAAAAATGAAGCCGCCAGGAGCTACAAATGAAAAAAAAAGGAAGTTGTCGGTATGAAATTGCTCAATCAATACAAAGATAAGCACTTACAGATGCCGCATCCCCATCCAGGGCATACCCACTCCGTGGGGAGGGGCTGGTGCTCTCCTGGGGCAAAAAAAGAAAGAAGAAGAAAAGCCTGTGCAGAAGAAAGTTAGCTATGACGATGATTGAAAGAACTATAGTATTTACAAAAAGCAGGGAAATAGGGGGACACGGCAAAGAGGGAAAGCGAAGAAGAAGACGGACTTGAGAAGTCTGTGCAGGATGAAATTAGTATGTGATGACCATTGAAAGTGCTGCTGCACTTACAACATGAAGTAGAATAAGAAAAAGAAAAAGCAGAGTGGGAGGGTTACGGGAGCGAAAGCACACCTCAACTAACTCGGACTATCAATCACGGAGCTAATTCATATAAATGGATTACTACAGCATTACATACCGAAGAAATAAAGGAAAAACAAATAAGCAAAACGTAAAGAAGAGAGAAGGGCAACATTTGCTGGACTTATAAAGGAGCCGTGTGAAACATGTTCCCCAACCTCACTGAATCCTTCACATACCGCCTATCCAAGACTGTGACATTCAAGTATAGAATTGTAAGTGTATCCTTAAATGCACGCATGATTAAAGGGTAATAATAGTTAAGAGAACATGACACGAAGTAAGCGCAAATAGGTTTTTTATGAAGGCACGGCCTCCAATCAGATGCGCACTTCCGTCAGCGTTGAGAACGACAAGCACAAGTTGAGTCCACGCAAATCCACTCTTTTAAAACACGTCAAAAAGATATGAGAAAGCGTCAGTGTGGCGGATAAATCCAGTAATTTTGCGTAGTTTGCGCCTGTGGAATCAACCATTCGCATCAGTCAGCTGGACAAGTTCGCTCCATGAAAGCTAAGTATATTTCTGGGTTTCTCTTTGCAAAGGGGCGATGATAAGTCATTCCGCTTGCCATCAATGATTGAGATCCTCAGAATTGCATTGCCTCTCTGCAGCGTATATCAGTCTTTAGTATATCTTGTTTGAGGCAGATTTCGTTTAGGAATGCTTTCGCCATTACCGACTCCGAGTAGCGGGAATGAGTGGATAGCTTATTATCGGCGGTAAAGTCCCTCAGAGTTGCATTGACCCGCTGCAGGTGCATGGTATATTTCTTATTTGGACTGGGTGTGGCTAAGGACGATTTTGCTGCTCTTGCGCGATAGTTTTCCTAGAATACCCAACATTTATTGCACTCTCAATGCTCGTACATATCCTCCTGCGCTCGGTCTTGATGCGCAGTAATAAGAGAGCGAATATTGAGTCCAGTGGCAAACACAGTAAGAAAAGTGACTCCAGGTTCTGTGTTTCAGAGGAGGTCAATCTAGCTGGACGACGCGTGAAGTCATTCGAATAGAGGAACAATGTATTCAATTACGTTCGAATACCTCACCAATAGATCGGATAGTATTTGGATGAAGAAGCCAGATATTAAGCAGCACGTGGATGGAGAAACACTATGCTCAGCGACGTTCAAACAGAAAAAATCATGTTCAATGATGTTTGAATAGAATAGCACAACGTTAAATAATATTGCAATAAGCTGGTATGTTCAGATACATTCGAATAGAGAAAAAATGCTCTGCTGCAAATAATCGGAATAAACATATAAAAGGTTATGTACATAAGAAAGAAGACATGTACATAAGTAGACGCTTTTTTCTCCTAGGATATTGTGGTGAATTGATCACCTCCCACTTGGGAATGTTTCCGTCCGAGGCGGTTCTCTTGCCAATATCTTTTCTTTGGAGGAGAGTGAGGGTGTGTGCACAGATGCGGTGGTGCTTACACGCACCGCAAAATCATGACGTTTCACTCCGGCTTTTTCGTACCCCGTCTCCCGGACCGTCATCTGGAGAGAGGAGAGGCAGACATCCCGTTCTTCCTCTTTTGCATACGCCGTCATGAGCCAGCAACGGTATGTCATCCGAAGAAGAGATGGAGGAAGGGCGTGTCGGATGATAGATGAGCGACGATAGATGATTGACGATACGATACGACAGCAGAAATTAATTGGGGCCGTTGTGTAGTCTTTACAGCAAGGGCCGTGTTTTGGGCTACGAGCGTGCCAAGCGCAACCAGAATCCCAATGTCTCTCTTATCCAGGTTGAAGGTGTTCAGACCACCAAGGATGCTCAATTCTACCTTGGCAAGCGTATTGCCTATGTCTACCGTGCTCAGCGTGAGGTCAATGGTTCCAAGATTCGTGTCATTTGGGGCCGCATTGCCCGCACTCACGGTACCAATGGTGTTGTCAAGGCTCGTTTCCGCAAGAACTTGCCTCCCAAGACCTTTGGCGCCAGCGTTCGTGTGGTAAGTCTTTGTGTCCTATATGTTTTATTTTTGGGTGGGGACGGAATTTTGATTAAACGATTTCCTTTCCTAGATGCTTTACCCCTCTAACATCTAAAGGTGCTATTTTTTTCTTTTGTTAAAAAATAAAAAGGTAGCATTTCCAACCGAATTTAAGGATAGTTTAAAAGGTTTAAGGTCGTGGTGAATACCGCAAGTATTCCTTAAAAGGGGGAGGAGATGGCAACTTATCAGATGCATCAGCTGGTTAGACAATTGTCACCACGTATCTTCTTTTGGGATATTTTCTGCATGGTGATGAGTCAGCGTTACAGAGAAGTCGAGACAGAATCAAGCATTATTATTGGTCATGTTAGAGGAAGCCGATATGGGAGTCTTATCATTGTTTACCAATGACTTTATATGCCACAAGGTCGATGATCTGTAGCTGTTTAAAAAGTCTGAGATGGAGAGACGGAACGTGCGCTGTACCGGATGAAAGGAAGAAGAGGGGGACATTCGGGATGGGGAAAGCATGACCATGTCCAATCAGATAACTTTTAGTAGTCCCGAGTCAATTTGTGATATCAGATTTAAAAAAAAAACAAAAAGTGTATAAATTCCACCCCAGTGTTTCTTGTTTTACCTGTATCCTTCTTTTCCAAACGAATATGTTGCGTAACACTTTGACTACACTCAACCGTTCTACTCGTTTGATTCAAAGACCTTTGGCTTCCACAGGTGCTCGTTACTACCATGAAAAGGTAAATAAATGGAAACATGGTCTTCCTCTGTACTCATAATCATTTAGGTCATTGATCATTACGAACGGCCTCGTAATGTCGGTTCTTTCCCGAAAAATGACCCCAATGTCGGTACCGGTTTGGTTGGTGCTCCAGCTTGCGGTGATGTCATGAAGTTACAGATCAAGGTGGACGACGCCACTGGAAAAATTGTTGATGTCAAATTTAAAACGTTTGGATGTGGTTCTGCTATCGCTTCCAGCAGCTTTATGACTGAACGTGTTCGTGGCATGACTTTGGAACAAGCAGGTGCCATTAAGAATACCGAAATTGCAAAGGAACTTTGCTTGCCTCCCGTCAAACTGCATTGCTCCAGTAAGTGTTTCGACCATTGAGAAAAAAAAAAATCAGTGCTGATAATTATTACTTTATAGTGCTTGCTGAAGATGCCATCAAATCAGCTATCAAGGATTACAAGACCAAGCGTACTGCCGTTCCTTCAAAAGCTTCATCGGCACCTCAGCAAGCAACGGCATAAAAAATGTCAAGTGAAACCTATCTCTCTCAAATTGCGTATATTATCGTGACGTGGAACGGTCCAAACATTCCCACACTTTTTTTTTCTTCCTTCCCTGAAGTTCAAAACTATTGTATTTTCCCTTGTAAATAGCCTTTTTATCAAAAAGAAGAAGAAAAAAAGCTGGTTAATTTCATTATTTATATTATGGAGGAAGAATGTGCGGCTTTTGTTTTGGTTTGGTTTGTGTCGATCGTAAAGGGAAAATGAAAAATGTCGGGGGATAATCTGTCGGACACGCGAATAGAGATGTCGGGGAAAAACGTGAACGTGTAACGGAAACCAGATAACGTGCAACGTGCGCTACGAAGATGTGTCTCACAACTGTGTTGGATCTACGGGGTATAACACGTATGTAACTTACATTGGTATAGGATTCAGAAAATGTTTTCCAGAATCTGCTATATGATACCACCGAGTTATGGTTACCAGCTAGCTTAGCCTATGAGCAACACAAGAGCTCACTACTACAGTCAGTTTGACAACGCATACTTAGCGCTAGTGCAGCTTTTACTGACGGTTGTGTGCCACCTACGATTAGATGGATTTTTTTTATGGCTGGAGCAAACCACGATTAAATGGATGTCAATGGTCGAGACTATCAGACACGGTTCTGAAATAAAGTGTATCATGATAACCTACGGTGAAGTATTTTGGGTAAATTTCTCTGTAGTAGAGCGCTCTACAGTGGAGTGTTACAGAGCACGTCGTAGCAATGTATCTTGTCGTAGGTAGAGTTTCCCAGTGGACCCTTTCCATCTCAGACGTGATGGTAGCCTGTCATAATCGGTAGGTGATCTCCTCTGTAACAGCACGGGTAGACTTGAACTGGAAACGAATTTTTTTCATTTAGGCAAAAGACCCATGTGATAGGACTGCTCATCGCTTGATAGATATGTCATTGACGTTGCGACACCTGGTAGCACCTTATGAGATTACAGGAAATATATACCACCTGCTACCAAACGCTCAGTTAAGTATTGATTCTTATACCATATTGTTATTAAAGACTCACCATGTCATTGGTTATATCTGTCTACTCTGTACGTCCTTGAAGGAGGATGATACACGGTTTAAAAAGTATCTGACGCAGGACAGAGTATGATGCTTTCTCTTATATATCCGTCTCAGTAACAGTGCATCCGTGATGGAAGCAGGACGATGGGACTCGAATAGTCGTCTCCATTTATCTTGTGTCTTGCGCACTTCTGGATGTAAAGTCATTGGTATCTATAATGACGTATGTAGCGATCCGCAGCGCTGCATCCTGAAACAATGCATGTATTTCTTTCGTTTACACTGAGGGGTGATAGAGTTAGACGATGTATGCAGAAGATGCTTTTAAAACGAAACTGCACAACATAAAATGGTAGTTGACAGTGCTGATGAACAGGTTTGCACGATTAGAGTCCGCTATTCTGGGATAGAACTAAAGTTAGCATTGCTTGAAATCCAGACGACTTAAACTAAAAAGACCGATCTTTAGTCTGAGAGAAATGTCATTCAGACGAGATAAGTGCAACTGTTATTTAAACCCAAGTGCAATCGAGGGGAATTTGTGCAGCAGTAACACATAAAAAAGGCTCTTCCGACATTCATGACTCCCAAAAAAAAAAGGAAAAGAAAGGCTTCACTGGGTAAATGACAGACACGATGATGTCGATTAGTATTCGTGCATCTGCATGGCCGAAATGGCTACTCTTACGCCGAAAACTTTTGCTTTTTAGGAAAAGAATGAATGCTATCTATTGAATGGCAATTTACACCTGGATATGGTGACGAATGAAGATCATCAGGAGATAAAAGGAATCAAGATGATTTTTTGTGACTTTTTTTTAAGTAAGAATAAGAGGAAGATTGAAAAGGTCCGTCTTTCGTTTCGTCAAGACCAATTGGAACATACAATTTGCTGCGATAAAATCATTGACATTGTCCCCTTGCTTGGGTTCGTTCAATATGACGATGCATTGATTGCTGACTTCAGTCCAGGATACGGAACAACTTGCCAAAGTGTTGGTGTAATAATATGCACCATTGCATCGTGGGATAGTACCCGAGTATATCCTGATTATTATTGTTGACACTTATTGGTTATAGGTTGATATAGCGAAGGTAATATGATAAACGTCAATCCAAGTATTTATGTGGACTTTGACTGAGCATCTGCCTCAAATGAATATCACATTACGTTCAAGTTGAATAAATTTTGCGCCGGAAGGTGATACGTCCTTGCGGTGAGAAGTGGTTTATTTTGAGTTAATGCGAGGAATATTTCGCGCCTGGATAACCAGAGTCTTGGGTTGTGGGTACTCCCAGTAATGGATTCCCAGGATCGCATCGGAAGCAGTAAAAATGTCCCATGATAAGGAGGGCGTTCCACCCAAAGTGATCCGTATTTAAAGGGACGCATGAATTTCTTTTTTCTTTTATTTTTATCTTTGGTTCTGTTCTTTCCAAAAACACATCCCGGTAAGGATGTCAATTATTTATCACGTATACAGGTTCATTCATTCTCCATGTTTATATTTTAGCCTACAAGACCTCTGTTCGAACCACCTTGGCTGAATGAGCTCCCTCTTGTTACATTCGGTAAATGAAATGATATCCATTTCTATGCGCAGTTGTCACTTATTCTTACATCCTCCAAGTCCTCGCCAGGTGCTGCATCGTCCACGTCCTCTGTAGTGCTTCCAAACTTGGCCGTATGGCCATTTGCAATCTTCACCGGGTTCACCGGTCCAAGGTGCGGCGCCGGCTCTCATAATGATATGGGAATATCGTTCGGGGGTAAGTGAATTGGCACCAAAGTGTCTTCCATTTACTAACGGTGAATGAATTTTTGTGCTGCTCGAATAAATTGCGTCCACCTGGGGACAAAGTTGATGCAAGTAGAGTATTATTTTATCGCCAACTTATATACTGATAACCGCATATTTCATCCCTTCTTTAGCGCGAATCTGGCTCTCGATGGACGTAAAATTTACAGACAGTAGCGTAAAGATCCATTCAACAGCCAGTATTTTGATTCCTTGCAATTCTATCTATACATTGCACAAGCAGTTACCGTTTGAAGGATAAATTGCTATCATGAACACTATACTTCATCGGCTCAAAGCTGCCACAGTCATCGCCGACAGTGCTCTTATAATCTTCATGTAATAAACAAATGCTCATGGTGAGAAGTGACGTTCCTGTGAAGTTGTAATTAAGAAAGGAATTTGGCAGCGATGATGCTGGTGCTTGTATTATATATTCCTCATGATGCCAAGACTTACCCAACGTCTGATTTGCTAGTGTGGTGGACATTAGATTTTGGCCCCAAATTCCATAGCAAAGCGCGTATAAACACCGCTACCGATGCACTACGATGATGCATCCAAAATCTTTTGCCACTGCCGCATAATGGAACCCTCACGAGTGGGTATTTGAAGCTCAGCAGAAAATCCCCTCCACTCATATCCCAAAAATTCTGATCAAGGCAATGCTTTTTAAAGTTTGTGATGTAACCAGAAGAAAAAGAGGGCTTTACTTTTCCAATCGGTCAATCGGTCAATTTATTAGTGTTGCGCCATGGAAAGGTACCCGTCAAAAACACCCACAACACCATCCACCGAGTCCACCGTGACTGACCGCGGGAAAGGCTTTCAGGTCAATGAGTCAGAATCGGGTGTGGAAGCATCAGCATCGAGTGTCAATGATCTAGACACAATGGACGATGACACTGATCAAGATCCAGGCTTGATGCAGCAAGCTGTGCGTAGCGCCAAGAGAACATCTGCAGCGTCTGCTAACCACAGCTCAACAGCGGAGATCAGTGATGCAACTAGACAAGTATCACACGATCGGCACGAGTCGTCCTCGGCTGGAGAGTTCTTGGGCGATCGAGCGGAAAAAGCACCTGCTGCTGCCATGACAGATTTGTCGGAAAAAGAGCAAATGATGGTTGCACAGGGAGCGATCCGTGCGGCTGAATTTGGACGCAGCGAGAATGAAGCCAGGAAATTACGAGTGTCAACTTCTCTTCCAATCAACGAAGAGCCCAAGAACGATGTACCAACACCGTCTTCTGGATATGACGGAGATGTTGAAGAGCTTCGATCCTTGCCCATTCACCCCCATCGTCATCCACATCGTCACAACCATCACCACCACCACCATCATCATCATCATGATACTTCCTTGCAATAAAAAAAAATTGACGTTGCTGATAATGAACTATTTGTTTTATCCATTCATGTAATGAAGTAGCGCTGTCCGTCTTTTAGATTCTTCTCTATCTCGTCGAGCAAGTTCTTTTCCGGACAGTGGCTGCCTTGCACGTTCAGCCAGCTGTCGTGCTCGGGCTTTCTGCTCGATCTCGTTGTAGCGGTGTGTTACTCGTTTCCTTCTATCAGCTCCTGGGCATCCAATACCTCGTCGATCTTGCTTTAACACAGTCGCAACAGGATGTCTCCTTCCCTGCCCAGATACGCCTAAACCTTGTTCGTATTCCCACCCATTAGCCCTGAGCATTTTAAAGCCCACATTGCTTGCGTTTAATACAAGAACGTCGGGCGGTGGTAGCGTATTGGCACTGACAAGATGTGCAGTACCTCGCATATGTCGATCATACGATGCTGATGGTACAGCCATGTCACAAGTTTGGCACCATCGCATACTGGTATCTGTGGTCGCTGTTGTCGTCTGTTTTTTGTTCTCGTGCGATCCCGCAGTATTGGATGTTACGACTGTTTTATAGAATTCGGCAACGGCATTTCCATTTGATTTAGGCTCGGATACGGTCTTTAACTTAGATCGACTAGCGACAAATTGTATGGGCTGTGAAAAATGCGGTACATGTGTTTGATCTGTCATTGGCAACGATTCAAACTTTTCCGATGACCTCAAACGTTAAAAGGAAAGTGTGTGAAATTTGATTGGTAGAGTTCAAAGTTCATAAGTTTGAATGCTTGGCTACGCGCACCCCACTGGCGCACCCCAATCCTACCAGAAATGACCCAGATCTAAGGCTTTAGTGATGTAGCTTATCTGACAAGGAACGCGGATCTGCAATTTGTGTACGTACTGTGTATGGTAGCAGTAAAGGTATGATATGAAAGATCGGGAAGTGACGTGTTAAAAAGAACTTCTTTTTATTCCACTCGTCACTTCTCTTTTTCTTCCTGCCTTTCACGTTTTTAATTTTATGCGTTGTCGGTAAGTGTGCAGCAGTTTCTGCATTATTTTCTGATACAAAGTATTCAAAGACATAAAAAGAAGGTATATCTTCTGATGGCTGCCAAGCTTGGTAAGCTGCTGATGTTCATAATCGACAACAATTAACTTCAAAAAATAGCCTACTTTACACCCTTCCATGTGGCGCAAGATCATGTACTTCTTCTTTTCAAGTGACTCAGGATTGTCTGTTTCATGCAGCGATTACACAAGGATCGTGCATCCAATGACAGATTGAAAGGAACGTATTTTTCTTATCTGAAGAAACAATTTAACTACATCTATTTGTTTAGATCCCTTTTACACCGCTGCGGAGGTTATTCTGCTAAGTTGCGAACACATAATTGATGTGAGTCTCTGTAGCGGTCAGACCTAACCAGCGCCTTGTTGGTAAATATGCATTATTCCATACACACAAATGATTAACCTTATGACACAGCCTCCAAAGACCTCAGCAGAGACTCTTTTTACTTTGCACCGCAGGCAGCCAACCAACCCTTAGGTAATCAGGCGCAAAGCTCTGGTTAGGACTATTTCATAATCACTCCTAGAGTGGTACGGCGGCTAGTGACCCGTCATCTTAGCCTTTAGTTAGGCCCGGGTTTTGCGACCTCCTAGTGGAATAGGGGCGGTGCTACTTGCACACGTCAGGTAAGAAAATTACTTGATCGGCTGATTTTATTCGCGTCATTTGTTGGGTGCGCCGATGGGGTACTTGTAGAGAAACCCGTCGACACCACCTCATTCATGCGCTGAGGAGCAGTATACCCTTATGCAGAGAAGCAGATACCTCCAAATAAAATCAGAGATGTACTGCGCTGGTCCATTGTAAAGGTCACCCGACGCACCCGACGCACCAAACGGAACCTCACAAAGTATCAGTACTTAGAGAGACGCATGAATTCCTTTTTTTTCTTGGCTTTATTTTCTTCATTACATCCCTGGTACTTACTGGGATGGACGCAGAAGTCATTTAGAGTAGCAGAAAATGTCACTCAGTAAAGAGTACGTCATGACTATCTTACCAGGTGCTAAGTTGTTATTACCTTTGACAACCAAATTTTTCAGGAAACACGCTCACAACAAAGTCGCCCTTTGGAGGAAAGAATAGTTGGCTGATATAAGTCTTGTTCATCAAAGTTTGGTCTGGGTACCACTCTTTATTTCTGTTTCTATACAAACAAAATGTATAACACTTGTAAACAGTGGATATGTATAATGTATCATAATGTTTCAAGCGGGTGCTTGACTTCTAGGTTTGGTCACAATGCCACATGCAGCTGTCGTTTTGATTTGCGCTTCTAGATGTAACGTTCTGGTTCTCAGAATGACAAGCCTTCTGCCTGCGTTCCAAATTTCCTTATTAACGCTAACGATGTTTCATTGCATCTTTTCAAATCAACTTCGCACTTGATACGCTTACCACCTGGTCAGTGTTTCATTCTGTCATCGTGTAGTACCTTTATAATCATTCCATGGATTATAATAGGACAAACACTGTGTATCCAATGCATCGATTAACATCTATATTCTTATTGGTAACAGGATATGGACGACGACAGCACAATTTTGATTGGGAACAGCGCCATATCCTCGCTACCAGACGATACAGAAGATGATACAGAAAAGAGTCAAGTTGCGCGCGTCGAGGAAGAAGATACAGAAGATGGTATAGAAAATAGTCCAGTCGCGCACGTCGAGGAAGAAGATACAGAAATCATAGCTCGTCTACAGCTGGTGGATGAAGATCAGAATTTTACGTATGTGTACTTACAGCAGAAGAACAAAAAATTAGCTATAAGATCACTTATCGTGCTGTGCAGCAATGAGCTACGTTCGTATATGTTTCAATGGGGATTGGATGATGCGGGACTTGATTACAACGTTGTTGCAATCCTAGGTTCCCAAAGTAGCGGTAAAAGTACGTTAATAACCCGCGTTTGAAGAGAAGAGCTGATATTCGTTGATTATTTAAATACAGGTACCCTTCTGAATCACCTCTTCGGGACGTCCTTTGATGTGATGGATGGAAACAACCGCCGCCAGACGACGAGAGGTATCTGGATATCCCGCGGTAGAGGGATGCGTGTACTTGTGATGGATGTCGAGGGAGCAGATGGCCATGAACACGGGGAAGATAGAGATTTTGAACGTAAATCTGCCTTGTTTTCGATGTCTATAAGTGCAGCTGTGATTATAAATCTTTGGGAGAACCAAGTTGGCCTCTATGGAGGGGCCAATTTGGCCATGTTTAGAACTGTTTTTGGAGTCAATCTCGAGCTCTTCGAAAACCAGGATAGGTAGTGGCTGGTGATCTGCATAGTGAGCTTACCCAATTCAGTAGACTGAACAAGACTCTCTTGCTCGTTATCATCCGCGATTACACTGGTACAACTCCGCTGGAAAACTTACAAGCAACACTTCAAAATAACTTTAATGACATTTGGAGAGAAATCACTGAGGTACTAGGTGTCCAGAGTTTTCTTTCTCTAACGCTGTTGTTTAGCCTCAAGGTCTCGAAAACAGAAGCATCCATGAATATTTTGATTTTGAGTACACCACCCTACCTCATAAAGTGTTCGTTCCAGAGCAATTCGATCAAGAAGTAGCAGCGTTGCGTCAGAGGCAAGTTTTCCACTTTGGAGTTAAATGTGTTAACGTGTCACAGGTTCCAAGACCCTAATGATGCAAACTATGTATTCCGTCCACTGTATCACAAGGGAATTCCCGCCGACGGATATCACAGCTATACATCCAACGTTTGGAAACAAATCCGAGAAAACAATGACCTTGATATACCAACGCAGCAGGAACTGTTAGCTCAACATAGATGCAACGAAATCTTCGAAGTAAGTCTCTCTTGTTGTTCCTTTACGTGTTACGCTATAATTAATTTGTAGGTCGTGTGCAGGGATTTCAGCGATAGAGTGACGGAAGTCAAAACATCGGTCATTATACAAGAGAAATCTTTCCCTAATCTTGGCGAGAAACTAAAACAGATAAGGGACGAGTCAGTCGTATCCTTTGAAAAATTAGCGTCCCGATATCAACAGGGCGTATACCAAATGAAGAAGGACAACCTTATCGCACATATTGACGAAGAATTACACGAATGCTTCATTTCTCAGTTGAAAGCTCTCCGAAAAGAGGCGATAAAAAAATTTAATGAAAGCATGAATGTAATGACGACTTATTTCATAACGGTTTTCTAAACTTTATTTAGGATGAGCAAATGAACCCTTCATACACATTTGCTCAGGCTGTGGGGAAATGCCAGGAGGCGACAAATGAGTTCTTCTTTAGTGGTGCAAGAGGTAAGTTGACGATAGATGTACAAAAGCTAAGATCAAATACAGCCAGTGTCCTACCTGGAGCCAATTGGTCATACGATTCCGAGTATCAGCTATTCAAGAACGACTTAGCTGAGGCCAAGCAGATACAACAAGAAGAGGGACAGAGGTGGAAAACCATGTTCGAGCGTGTGAAAGAAGAACTGCAAAAGGCGAACCATGATGAGATGATAAAGATGATAAACAAAATTGCGGATGACTACAAAGATCTTCTCGCAAAAGCTGACGAGAGACATGCACACGAAATGAAGTCTCTTCAGGATACCTATCAAAAAACGCTTGAAAATCTATCAGAAAGTCATCGAGAAGCGCTAGCAAAAATCTCCAGGCCCGTATCCGGTCCCTCATTTCACCTCTGTGTCATCCAGTAATTTACCTGGAAGCGACATATGTGGAAACACCAACTACCAGCCGTATATTCTTTTTCTTCTTCTTTCTTTTTTTTTTTTTTTACTTTTTTCGCTCAACTTATTCTGTTGCCTCGTTTGTGCCTTTTTACTTATCCGTTTACCCTGACACACACCAGAATCTTTTATGGTAGCTTTTTTTTATCCAAATACGCTGTGCTCATGCAACTATTTTTATTAAAATTCGGAGCAGCAATATGGAGGACTTCCTATCTTTTTTTTTTTTTGTGTTAAGCCGCATATACCGTTAGTCAGACGCGAAGTTTCAAACCGTGTCAGCTCATCACTGCCACAATCCTTTCCACAAACTGATCCGAGGCGTAAAGCAATTGGAGACACTTTTTTTTCTTTTACAGCAGATAATAGTCTTTAGGCCAATGCATCCGTTGAGATTGCGTGGACGCTGGGACTATGCAACACGCCAATAGATCCAATGGAGTAATTTTTACTTTCCCGTTTGAAATAAAATATAACAGAGCGATAATCAATAATTGGAGTAGCTTTACTTTGTGAAATGGAAAACATTGTGGGAAACAATGACTGTGTAATGCCTGTTCTGACAATTCACCATAATTGTTTGTATTCTTGTACATGGGCACAGAGAAATACGGGGAAACGTCAAGTATCAGTATTCTTTTATGATCACTCCAACGTTGACTTGCGCAATTCTGCAAGGTACCACATAAAACTCATTTGGGTGGTAAAAGATGCTCGATTGACGTAATGCTTGTCTTCAAAGTTCAATCCGGGTACATCTCTTCATCTACTCTTCTATACAAACAAACTATGTATCTATTACTTGTAAACAGTGAATATGATCAAAGAAAGTTTTTTCCATGTCATAACGTTTCAGATGGTGCCACTGCATGGATGGTCGGCTCAACTTGACTTCTAGGTTTAGTCACGATGTCGTATGTAACTTTTGTTTTGACTTGTGCTTCTAGATGTAACTTGCTGATTCTCAGAATGACAAGTCTTCTACCTGTGTTCCAAATTTGCTTATTAACGCTAACGGTGTTGCATTGCACTTTTTCGCACTTGGCACACCCACAACCTGGTCAGTATTTCACTCTGTCACCGCACCTCTATAATCCTTCCATATATTAAAACGGGATGCACATATTGTATCTAATGTATCGATTAGCACATCTCCACTTTATAGCTAGCATAATATGAATGACGGCAGTACAAGTTTGATTCGGAATAGCACCACACCTCTCTTGTTGGATGGTGCAGAGAATAATCCAATTGTGCCTACCGAGAAGGAAGATACAGAGGCTACACCTCGTTTACAACTTGTGGATGAAGATCAGAACTTTACGTATGTGCATCCGTAGCGGAAGTCCCAGGGCTGTCGTATCTATAAGTTTGCTTATCGTGTTTTCACAGCAATGAACTAAGTTCGCATATGTTTCAATGGGGATTGGCTGATGTGGGACTCGATTACAATGTTGTCGCAATCGTAGGTTCCCAAAGTAGTGGTAAAAGTGCGTTAATAACCCGCGTTTGAAGAGAAGAGCTGATATTCATTGGTTATTAAAATCCAGGTACCCTTCTGAATCACCTCTTTGGGACGTCCTTTGATGTGATGGATGGGAACAACCGCGTCCGGACTACGAGAGGTATCTGGATATCCGGTGGTAGAGGAATGCGCGTACTTGTGCTGGATGTCGAGGGTGCAGATGGTCAAGAACAATGGGAGATGAAAGACTTTGAACGCAAATCTGCGCTGTTCTCCCTCATCACATGCGAGGTTCTGATGTTAAATATTTGGGAAAATCACGTTGGTCTATATGAAGGTGCGAACTTGGGATTGTTCAAAACCATCTTCGAGGTCAGCCTCCAGCTCTTTCAAGCATTAAAAAGGTAAGCAACGATTAAGAAATGATCTATCGCAATTCAGTCAGAGATAAATAGTAAACGCACGATCGACTGACTTATTTGATGTAGCGAAGGTCATTCTAAATCGAAGACCCTCTTGATGATCATCATTCGTGATTACACCGGTATCACCCCCATTGATAACCTGAAAAGAGTACTTCAACTAGATTTTGAGAATATTTGGATCACTATTTCCAAGGTATTATTTGCTTCTATCTTTCATCTGCTAAGAGCGATTCCTAAATCTATTCCAGCCGCTAGGCCTCGAAAACAGCAGTATACATGAATATTTTGACTTTAAGTACACCGCTCTGCCTCATAAAGTATTCGTTCCAGATAAATTCGATCAAGAAGTAGCAGCGTTGCGTCAGAGGTAAGTTTGCCACTTTGGAGTTAAAGTTGCTAACGTGTCACAGGTTCCAAGACCCTAATGATGCAAACTATGTATTCCGTCGCTTGTATCACAAGGGAATTCCCGCCAACGAATATCACAACTATACATCCAACGTATGGAAGCAAATTCGGGAAAACAATGAGCTTGATCTACCAACGCAACAGGAGCTCTTAGCTCTGCATAAATGCGTGGCAGTATTCGATGTAAGACTTTTCCGATGTATCCCGTCATGTATCATGGTCCATTTTGTAGGAGACTTACAGGGATCTAATCAAGAGAATTGCGGATATCAAAAACCTGATAGTCGTGCACGAAGATATTCTCCCTAACCTTGGCGAGAGGCTGAGTGAGATAAGGAACGAATCAGTTGCATCCTTTGAAAAGCTAGCAGCTCGAAATCAACATAGCGTATATCAAAAGAAAAAGGATAGCATGATTACACAGATTGACGAAGAGTTACGTGGATGCTTCATCTCTCAGTCGAAAAATTTACGCAAAGAGGCGATAAGAAAGTTTAATCGAGACATGAATGTAACGGATGGTTTATTGCATACCGCGAATTCCTGAAACATATCTAGGACGAACAAACGAGATCCTCATACAAATTTTCTGAGGCTATTGAAAAATGCGAGGGAGCTGCAAAGTACTTCTTCGAAAGCAGCGTAGGAGGTAAGTCAAGAGCAACGTTTCAACAAAACTTAAGGTTCATATACAGCTAGCATTATACCTGGAGCTGACTGGCCACAAGATTGCGAGTATAGTCTACTCCATGAGGACTTGTCCAAGGAGAAGCAGAGGTTGAATGAGCAAGAAAGAAAGCGTCTAGAGGAGAAGGCAGTACTTCTACTGACGGAACTAGGGAAAAAGCAGGAAGATGGGAAGATAGAATCCACAGGGATACCAGCTGGAACCGCGATGGAGTACATGGCTAAAGCGATGGCTAAACAGACAGTTGGACAAACAGCTGAACCTACGGCGGAAGCCATGGCCTATCCCAGAGTTGCACCGGCAACCGACGCTGTAATTGCGCCAACGGCTGAACCCATGCTGGGACACATGGTTGAAAGTACAGCCGAATTCACGGCCGAATCTGTGGTTGTATGCACAGATGAAGCGATGACTGAACCGACAGTTGGATCAACAGCTGAGTCCACGACTATTCCCAGAATTGCACTGCAAATCAATGCCGTAACTGTGCCAATACCATCGAAGGCGAAAGCACAAGAAGAGAAACAAGAAAATCTAGCAACTGGACCCTCAGGGTTGGGGAACTGGGGGAAAAGGGCAAAAAACGCAGCAAACGCAGCAATGAATTCACTTAAAGCAATCCCCAAAAATTTTGGACTAAAGTCACCGTTTTAAGCATTGCAATACTCACAGCTTCAATGTCACTATTAGCTCCTTACCCAGTATGTAATACGGAGATATATCGCTCCTGCTTTCGATGTATTCACTTTGTTCGTTGTTGGCATGTTGCGATAACAGGAAACGCTGCTAAGCGGCTGGTTAACTGAAAACTGAAACGGTAGAATGACGAACAGGAGCCGGAAAGAGAAGGAAAAGATGGAGGGAGAAAACGAGGAACAAAGCGAAGAAGAACGGAGGAGAGTGGCTTGAAGGCTCCGGGGAAGCGTGAACAGAGAAACGGAGGAAAAAATGGTCGTCCTCATGAGAATGTTCTTTTTGGATGGTATTTCTAAGCAGAGAAGCAAATATGTAGGTTCCAGGGTCATAGCCAGCTGATGAGGAGATTTTAATCCTGTAATATGACAAAGAAGCTCGGGCACGACAGCTGCAAGTTTAAGACACGTGGGCCAGGATCTTCTGTCGGATCAGTATGATCAAAAGCTGAAAAGAAAAAGACAAGTAGGGGCCAGAGTAGATATAGGGAAACACGGCTACCAAAGATTTGGCAACTTCTTTCCTAAACAAAGTACGCGAGGATATAATTGGACTTCCGGTATTGATTTGAAGCATATCTTTTCTATGCTGAGTTGCTCATGACTGACAGCCGATAAGCACAGCGAGATTTATACATCTCGCTTGTTCCAGTAGAAGTCATACCAAGAACCGACTACTAGCTACGACTGTGTTTTTATGTTGTTGTAGTTTGAAACTGCTGCGTTGACGCAGCGGTAGAATATGGCTCAAATACGGTAAGATCTTTGTTTAGTGCACCTTGTCTTCCAAATCAATGCCTACTTATGAAGACCTAGACTCTGTAATACAAATTTCAGCAAAAGCCATGACAATCAAACAAATGACAAGCTATGCATTTTCCTTACCAAAACAAGAAGCAATGTATGTTATCTTAAATGTTTTGTTATGATTGAGAGCTAGAAAAAAAAAGAAATACCTTTGGGATTCTCAAGTCAAAAGTAAGTGTCTATACACAAAAAAACGGAGTGAAGGCAATAGATGGATAAAACTTGTTCTTCGGGTGCCTTCTACTCTTGCCTTGCCTTAGCGCACATCTTTTATATGATAACTTCGAGTCAGGCAGGATTGCGCTAGTATCTTGTCTTTAAATCAGGTTGAGATACTAATGAAGTTCCCACACTAATTATAAGTGATTCTTTGCGCTTAGTTCTTCAATATGGTCGTCGGTAAGACTTCCAGTATAGAATGAATATCCTTACATACCACTTATAAGAGCTTCTCCACAAGAGCCACAAGGAAGAAATCAGTAGTAGATGCTCTTCCTCTCACGGTACCACAGGATTCTGCTCTAGAAGTACTTATGAAATAAACACTCGGCCAAGTCGATATTTGTTTTTCAAGGCTTAGTATTAGGCGCTTTTCTTCTCCCAATCTTAATGACTTACCATATAAAGTTATGCATTAGTAACGTTTCAGTAGGAGGAAATGCATGGACTAAATACGAGAGTGCCGCAATCCAAATCTTCCCAGATCCCATACTTTTGGATTCATATTGCTGCTTCTCAGAATGATACCCTGTCAACAACTTTCAGTACAGCTATATTTTTCATCGTTTCTTTCGTTTACTTTTTCCTTACGCTACTCAAAAATTGACTGGTCAGTGCCCTACCTTGCCTTGCTCTCGTCTGCCAATTGTCTAAATCAAAACGAGAGAGTTAACGTGCGCTAGTACATTAATCAATGTTATAGCTTCCATCTATGGAGATTAGGACATCACGGTCAAGTGAAAGTGATGGTGTCACTTCAGCTTCAGACACAGAAACTGCCTCATTGACGGACAGTTGGAACGAGAGCACTGAGACTATTTCTTGCCTGCAGCTTGTGGATGAACATATGAAATTCAGGTAAGTACATCAGTAGCGGGAAACAAAGATCGATCACTTATAATTACTTGTTATCATAGCGAAGAACTAGGCACCCACATGGTACAGTGGGACTTAGATGACGTCGGACTTGAATACAATGTTCTCTCCATCGTGGGCGTCCAGAGCAGTGGTAAAAGTAAGCCAATAACAGAATATTTGGGAAATAAAAAGCCTATTCATTTGACGCTATCATATTAGGTACTCTTCTGAATGAACTTTTCGGTACGTCTTTCGCTATGATGGACGAAAACAACCGCCGCCAAACAACAAAAGGAATCTGGATATCCCGTGCTAGAGGAATGCCTATACTTGTGATGGACGTTGAGGGTACGGATGGCCGGGAACGTGGAGAGAATAGAGGCTTTGAACGTAAATCTGCGCTGTTTTCCACGGCTACAAGTGACATTGTGATTTTAAACCTTTGGGAGCAACAAGTTGGCCTTCATGAAGGTGCGAATCTGTCAATGCTGATGAAAGTGTTCGAAGTAAACCTGCAGCTTTTCCAAAATCAGAACGGGTGTGTATCAGTTACTGCTATAGCACTATTATGTGATTCGATAACGAAGAAGAAAAGATTCTTATTGATCCCGCTTAATTCTTCATGTAGTAAAAGCAAGACATTGTTGATGGTTGTTATTCGCGATTATTCTGGTCGCACTCCTCTGGCTAATCTGGAAGGAACACTTCAGAGAAGCTTTGAGGATATTTGGGCTAAGATCCCAAAGGTATCGTGTGATGTTTTATTCCGTCTGCTTACAGAAGTCTTTCATAATGTATTTTAGCCAGAAGGTCTCGAAGGTTGCGATATAAGTGGATACTTCGATTTTACCTACGTCACCTTACCTAACAAATTCAGTAAGCCCGAGGCATTTAATAAAGGAGTGAGAAATCTACGTAACATGCAAGTTTGATCTCGTGAAGACGAATTACTAATATTAGCGAAGGTTCGACAACCATAACGACACAAACTATATATTCCATGAGCGATATCACAAGGGCATTCCTGCTGACGGTTATCAAAATTATGTGTCTGAAATTTGGAATCAAATCTGCGAACACCGAGATCTTAATATACCAGAACAACAGAAGTTACTAGCTCGACATAGATGCGGGCAAATTTCTGATGTAAGACTTTGACCATGCCGCTTCACTATAGCTTCTTCTGTGTCTTGTTTCGCAGGTAGTATACGAACATTTTATCCGGAGCCTTAAAAACACCGAGACATTATTGTTCGAACAAGAGCAAGTCGTCCCTAATCTCGGCGCGAAATTTAAGGTGTCACACGACGAAGCAAACGCAATGTTTGAGCGGAAAGCGTCTCGATATCACCAGGGAGTATATTTGGAGAAAAAGAAGAGCCTGCTAGAAAAGATCCTCAGGAAACTGTACGAATACTTTCTCTGGTTGCTGAAAAACTTGCTGCGAGAAGCAATTATAAAATTCAGTGGAATGATGAGGGCACGAAGAGCGCATATCATAAGCGATGTGCTGCAGCACCAGGCAGCAGAGCCTGCTGAATCTGTCCAAAGCTGCCGCGATGCTGTAGAAGAATATTTCACGAAAGCTGCAGAAGGTATATTAAGAGTAGTCGCAACAAAGACTAAGCTTTACATCTAGAAAGCATTTTACCCGGATCCAACTGGTCTTATAGTCATGCTTATGGGTCACTCCAGGAGGAATTAAACAGAAGACAGGAAGAACACGAAGAAGACGAACAGCGATTGCGAGACATATGCACACGTTTGAGACATAGTCAAGGGGCCGCCAATAACGCTCCATTCCTAACGGCGCTCATTGAAACATTCATGCAAAGCCAAAAAGATCTCGCTCGTTCTCTTGGAGAACAACATGCAAAGGTTCTCAAAGATATCCTACAAGAACATAGGGAAGAGATGGAAAAGATGATGCGGGCCCAAAACAAATGTATCATCAGCTAGTTATACTTGAAAATCATGTGGTTTGCAATAGGTTATTATCAACCACTTCCTCTTTTTGAGTCTCATGGATAGCATTCGAAGATCCTACACCCATTGCTCTGTACCCTATTTCACCACTTTGAACCAATTTGCAACTGTGTTCACTATTTTCGGTGTCTACTACGTCACAAGTCAATAAATTTGGTTCAAACGACTATCATTTATGACTATCGAAGACATGAATGCAGAATCTTCTTACCTTTTCTAGAAGAAACCTTCCTCTACACTCTTCTCCCAGGTTGATATCGTTGTTGATAGAACCTGTCTATAGTTTGTTTGAGTATGCTAATCAGACCCTACCTATGCCATACAGCTAGCTTAACTTTTATTTAAGCCGAAAATCAATGATTTTTATAACGGTAAAAGGGTTCGTAGCAACGCGAAGATGACAAGCGTATCATGCAGTTGTTATCTCACACTATATCGTTACGATGTTCAGTTATCAAAATTATGCATGGAAGGTACCGTCTTGTTGTGGGTAAAGGTGCTCGGCTTAGTGTAACGTTTGTCTCTCAAGGTTTAGTCTGGGTCGGTTTCCTCCTCTCACACTTACATACCAAACAAATATGATGTATTAAGAGCATTGAACAGAAACACCGTATTGCATACATCCATTCAAAATGTTTCAGAACTATTTGATCTGCGAAGTCAATGATTGTAACGCAATTCAACTTTTCCACATATGCTTGCTTTTACGTGTGCAACAACTACTTCTTAGATTGACGTCGGGCTTTGTTCTATTTTGACTCTGGTGTTTTTTCTTTGTCCCTTTCGTTTTAGACTTCCCTCCTTACTTGATAAATGTCGTTTGGTTGGTATCCTACTTTGTTTTACGCTTATCGGCTATCCCATTATATTAAAGCAAGATGATTAAAAACTGACGCAGCATATGAGCTGACCTCCGCTTTTGTGCCTATTAGAACCTACGGATAAGAAACCACTCCTCAGCGAGACCCCAGTATCAAACGTCACCGACAATGGTTCAATAGCGAATGGCCAGGATGAGGTTAGCGCACCTGTTGCCCCTCTGCAGCTTGTGGATGAGCATCAGATCCTTAAGTATGTCTTTTGTAGTGGGAAAACAGATGAATCAACTGTAATTATATTTATCACACTGTCACAGTAAAAAGCTACGGACGGATATGCTACGGTCTGGATTTGCCAACCTCGGATTCGAGTACAACGTTGTCTCTATCGTGGGTTCCCAGAGTAGCGGCAAAAGTACGTCGATATCACTGACCTTGGAAGAAGCGAGAGCGTTCATTTGACAACCTCTGTCTTAGGTACTCTTCTGAACGAAACATTCGGGACATCCTTTGAAATGATGGATGGACATCAGCGCCGTCAAACGACAAAGGGCATTTGGATTTCCCGTTCTAGAGGAATGCCTTTGCTTGTGATGGACGTTGAGGGTACAGATGGCCGAGAACGTGGACAGGATAAAGATTTTGAACGTAAATCTGCACTACTTTGCATCACCTTAAGTGATGTTATGATCGTGAATATTTGGGAACACCAAGTTGGCCTGTATGAAAGTGCTAATTTTGGTATGCTCAAAACGATTTTTGAGGTCAACTTCCAAAATCCGAAAGTGTAAGTAATGATTGTCAAAGCGGTGACTTTATACGCACGTATCTTGGGAGTTGAGAAATACAACAATTGACTTCAATTTGTTTTCTAATATAGCAAAGAAAAGAACAAGTCGAGGACAATTTTGCTGATTGTTATTCGCGATTTTACCGGTCGGACTCCCTTAGCGAACCTGACAGATACGCTCCAAGCAACGTTTTCGAGAATTTGGAGCGAAATGCACAAGGTATTCTTCATTTCTGATTGAATGATCCTTGCCTCATTATTTATCTACTGCTTTAGCCTAAAGACCTCGAAGATAGCAGTATCGATGACTGTTTTGGTTTCAGGTATACTAGTTTACCTAATAAGTTCGACTTTCCGGAGGAATTTGACACGACAGTGGCAGAACTCCGCTGCTGGTAAATTTGTTGCTCAAAAAAAATATTCTGATATGTGGTAAAGGTTCAATGACTCCAACAATCGAAACTATCTATTCCGGCCTCATCGCCGTGAGGGTATTCCTGCCGACCAGTATTATCACTATGTCACCAGCACTTGGGCAGCCATCCAAGCAAATAAGCAACTTGAAATACCAACACAACAGGAGCTTGTAGATCGGCACAAGTTCAACGAAGCGGTCAAAGTAAAGATCCTTTTCTGAAGCATCACAGTAATAATCCAGGATCTTATCTTCCAGATAGCATACGAGCACTTTATTAAGGAATTTACGCCCGTTAAATCTTCAGGTGCCGAAAAAGGGGAGATTGTCCCTTGTCTTGGCAAGAAGCTGAAAAAACTACAAGACGAAGTTTTCTATATGTTTGACCAGAACGCGCCTCGACACCCCCAAGACATTTACCAAGAGAATAAAGAGTATCTATTTGCAATGCTTGAAGATGAAGCATATACATGCTTTGTTTTCCAGCTAAGAAACTTGCGTAAAGAAGGAATTACGAAGTATAAAAGCGATATGAAGGTAATGGATGATTAGTATTAATGAGATAGTAACATGATAACCAGGATGAGGAGCTGAAAGCTTCACGTGACATTAAAGACGCTGGACAGACTTGTATGGAGGCTGCTAAGGACTTCTTTCAAGATATTGCACAAGGTAATATAAAAGCTAAGGTGGAACGGAAACTAATATTTACAAACAGCGAGCGTGTTACCCAGTTCCGAGTGGTCATATCAGTCTGAATACGAGCAATTCCAAAAGGAGTTATCCACGGAGAACCAGAGATTCACCGGCGAAACGCTTCAGTTGGAGGCGCTGGAAATGAGTGCACGGACGCATGAAGGGACGAAGTCGTGGATTTATCTTATATCCGCCTGTATTATTTGGCCCTTTAAATGGGTTTGGCAATTTATTTCCGTCTGCTTTGGAAGATATAGTCGATGATTTAGGTCTAGTAGTCTCCACTATTTGCCATACGTTAACGCCATAGGATCAATGTGCTCCTTGTTTGTTATATAAACACCTAACTCAGATGATTCAATGTGCTGTGAGCGCAGACCATAGTAATTTCCTAGTGTGTACAGATCTTGATTATCACAAGCTAAAATGCAAGAGACATAGACGACGCGCTAGTTACCGAGATTTTGGTGGTGGAAGAAGGTCGTTCTGAATAAGACAAGAATCACTAATGTTTCCCTGTGGATATCTTTCTTACGCGTCTTTTGTGACATAACCCCATAGCAGTCGAGCGTGCTGAAAGTAACTTTTCTGCATAGAGATACTATTTCCTGCTTTAGTGATCGATGTGCCGGACTGTATAGGCCATCTCTGTAGCACCGCGGAAAAGTCGTTACCGAGGATTCATCATGTTTTATCATTTTCAGTAAATAGTCGAGATCGCTTTGTCTCGATTCTTCATAGCATGGTATGGTGAAGAAGCTTTGGCACGACAAGTGCAAGTTAAAGCACATTGATTCTAAATCTCCTTTATTCAATCAGAACAATCGCAAGGTAAAGAGCTAAGGAGCAAGTATCTCGTTGAAACCAGAGTAATGTAGGAAAGTACGGCTACCAAGAACTTGGTGACTATTTTCCTAAACAAAGCACATGAGTATATCTCTGGACTTTCGGCGTGACTTTGCAGAGCATCTTTTCTATGCGCTGTGTCTTGACTGATAATTGATGGGTACAGTGGGGCTGAACGGTGCCGTTGACCCTGGTAAAATTATATGACTTGCTAATTACCATGTATGACTGTATTTATACCGTTGTAGATCGAATACATAGCACTGACACAGCAATAGCATATATCTCACCTTTTGACCAAAGTATCCTGTCTTCCAAGTTAGCGTTTGCTTATGGGAACCTTAAATTTGTAATACAAATTCAAACGGAAGCCATAGCCACCAAACAAATGATATGGTGTACGCTTTCCTTACCTAAAAGAGTGGCAATGCCGATTCTCGGTCATTGCAATAACCGATATGTACGAAACAAAGTAATAGAAAACAGGAGAATAAAGAATCTGTACAGAAAAAGCCAGAGCAAAGGCAATAGAAGAGCAATAGCGGATAAACCGTGTCTTTTCGGGCGTCTTCCACTCTCTGTTGTCTTCGGTAATCATCTATAACGTTGAGCCTGACGGGATTGAAGTTGCGTCTTGCCATTAAACCAAACTGAGGCATTGGTAACATGACCCATACTAATTGCAAGTGATTCTCTGAGTTTAATTCGTCACGATCGCCATCGATAAGTCTTCCAGTATAAAATCAATCCATCTACACGACACCAATTAAAGATTTCTCTACAACAGTAGAGGGGAGAAAAACCATCCATGACTATCTTTCCTCTCAAGGTGCCAGAGGGTTCTGTCTGGGAAGTGCTTTCTATAAGATAGAGATTGGGCTGAGGCGATGTTTGTTTTTCAAGGCTTAGTCTGGGCCCGGTCCTTCTCCTGCTCGTTATAACCAATCACCAGTACATTTTAATTAATTTTATTAGTGATTATGCATTGGTGATGTTTCATATGGAGGAAACGCATGTACTGAATGTACACAGACACTGCGATATTTTCATATTTGTAGATGTCATGTTGCTACGCCTCAGGATGACATCCTGTCAACAATTTTCGGTGGAGAATATATTTGTCATCTCTCTTTCGTCTTCTTTTGTACTTGCCACAAGCGCTGATTAGTCACAGCCCTACCTTGTCTTCGTCTTGTCTACTACTTCCTAGATCAAAACAAAGCTATCAAAGTGCGCTAAAGGATATTAATTAGTATTAGATGATTGTATATTCAACAACTATGGAGGTTAATAGACCACCGTTAAGCGTAAGCGGCACTATGACTTCGCTATCAGATATCGAGACCCTGTCGGTGACAAGTAGTTGGCAAGAGCTTATCAAGCCTATTTCTCCCCTACAGCTTGTGGATGAGCATCAGAACTTTACGTATGTCTGTCTCTTATAGGAAGACAAATACTGCTTGCCTATAATGATATTGATTATACCATCATAGCGAACAGCTAGGCATCTACATGGCTCGGTGGGGCTTGGCTCACGTCGGACTCGAATACAACGTTGTCTCCATCGTGGGTTCCCAGAGTAGTGGTAAAAGTAGGTCAATAACATGAGCTTCGCAAGAAGCACAACTATCCATTTGACTGTCCTCTCTTTTAGGCACCCTGCTGAATGAACTCTTTGGGACGTCCTTCGCAATGATGGACCCAAATAAACGCTGTCAAACAACGAAAGGCATCTGGATATCACGTGCTAAAGGGACGCCTATACTTGTGATGGACGTCGAGGGCACAGATGGCCGGGAACGCGGAGAGGATAAAGGTTTTGAACATAAATCTGCACTGTTTTCCATGGCTACAAGTGACGTCGTGATCCTAAACCTTCGGGAGCACCAGGTTGGCCTCCACGATGGTGCCAACATGTCAACTTTAAGAAGGGTTTTCGAAGTAAACGTTCAGCTCTTTCAACATCAGAGAGGGTAGGTAGCATTACCGACATAATAAGTTTGCGTGATTCAGTAACGGGGGAGAAGAAATATTGTAATTAATCTTGCTTCAATAATCCATTTAGTGAGAAAAAGACGCTGTTAATGATAATTATTCGTGATTATACTGGTCGCACTCCTCTGGCTAACCTTCGAGACACACTTCAAAGTAATTTTGAGAAGATTTGGGCTAAGATTCCCAAGGTATTCCTGATCTCATTTGATTATGAAAGACCATAACGTGTTTTAGCCAGAAGGCCTCGGAAATTGCGATATCAATGAATATTTTGATTTCATGTACACCACCCTAGCTCACAAGACCCGTGCTCCTGAAACATTTGAACAAGAAGTGAGAGCTCTCCGTAACATGTACGTCTGAGATTGTGAAAAGAAATTGCTAATATGAGCGAAGTTTCGACTACTCCGACGATGTTCACTATGTATTTCGTCCGTGGTACCATAAGGGTATTCCTGCTGACGGATATCACAATTACGTGTCTGCAATTTGGAACGAGATTTGCAAAGACAGGGGTCTTGACCTACCAACGCAGCAGGAGCTCTTAGCTCGACATAAATGCAAGGAAATTTTTGATGTAAGGCCTTGACGATGGTGCACCTCTATAGCTTGTTTGTGCTTCGTTTCGCAGGGAGTTTATCGGCGTTTTATCAGTGGAGTTGAAAGGATCAAGACATTACTATTTGAGCAAGAGAATGTTGTCCCTACTCTCGGCATGGAATTTGAAACACTATTCAGCGAAGCAATTGCATCATTTGATGAGGCAGCATCTCGATACGATCAGGCCGTATACCAAGAGATGAGGGAAGACCTGCTAGGAAGTGTTGACAGAAGATTGCATGAGTGCTTCCTTTATCAGCTGAAAAATCTGCGGAAAGAAGCGGTTGAAATGTTTGATGGGATGATGAGGGCACGACTAGCCCATTTCATTGGTGATATGCAGCAGCAGCAAGCAACGGAGCCTTCTAAATCTGTGCAAATTTGTCTGAAAACTGCAGAAGATTACTTTACGGACGGTGCAAAAGGTATATCAAAAATATACGTAACGAAGACTAAGATTTGTATACAGGCAGCGTTCTACCTGAATTTAATTGGTCCTACAGGGATTCTTATGACTTACTCCAGAAGGAGTTATCCAGAAAACAGGAAGGATATGAAGGAGAGGAACGGAGATTGCGGGACATAGGCACACGTCTGAGACACCGTCCAGAAGCTAATTCAGATTTAAAGGATTATTTTTTAATGTTCATGCAAAAGCTTGAAGAACAACACAAAGAAACCATCAAAAAAATGCTACAAGACCATAAAGCCGAACTTGAACGACAACGTGAAGAAACTTTCCAAATGATGCAACAACAGCATAAAGCCGAACTTGAACGACAACGCGAAGAAACCGTTAGAGTAATGCAAGAACAGCATAAAGCCGATATAGAAGAAATTCTTCAGTCCCAAAGCAAGTGTATCATCAGTTAGTTTCACTCGATAATCACGTAGGCTGTAAACGTATATCATTTGCCTGTTCGATCCTTTTCCATTATTAAACTATCCGTTCAATGAATCTGTTCCTATTATGTTGTGCCAACCTGTAGCCCTATGCTCTGTTCTCTTTTCCCACTGTATCGCCTGCCAATAAAATGTGTATTCTTTATTGTTGTCAAATATGACGAATTCATATTCTTCTTGGCGACTTCTGCTAAACGAGAAAGCTCTCGAGAATATATATCCAAACATCCTGTTGTTGACAACTCTGGCAAAGTGAAGAAAAATAAAGTACCATGCGGCCGTTCCTTCACGTGCTGGATTATTACGACGTCCAACTTTCAAGATTATCCATGGACGGTACTGTCTTCAGAAGAAAAAGTAACATCCTGTGCTGTTTCACAAGCATACTAGTCATGATCCATAAGAATCACATCCGTAAGTACAACCTCATGCCTGGCGAAGACCCCAGCGATCCAGGTTAAATTTTCAGAGCTCCACGGCCATCTGAAGCGCAGAAAATTCGAGCAAAGCCTACAACATTAGCCAAAACACCAAGCAGTGCCCTCATTAAAGACACCTCTGCCCCGTCGTCCTGCGAGAATTTGCAACTGTCATTGTTCCACCACTGCGCAAAACTGCTATCGGTGCTCCAAACTTCGCCACCAACAAGTCTACACTCGCTCCCAGCCGATTTTTCCGAGCTCCTGTACATCCCCTGTAGAAGGCGTTTGCCACACCCGCAAGTTCGCCAATATCTACAAACAATCGGTATCATCGCTCGTGTACTCGATCTTGCCTTCCCTGCCTGCCAACTTATTGGCCTCGCCATCCACAATCAATATCTACCAGGACTCACTGCTCACTTAAAGCTAACATCTCTAGTCTCCACGACTTTGACCCCGCGGATCCTACACTTATCCGAGATCCGCCTACTCCTCGCCCCCTCTTGAAGAGCACCAAAAGTTCGTCCTCCACTACCAACGGGACCGCTGCGTGCGCGCACTCGCGTCCTTACAGGATAGCATGAAGCGTGCCTGGTCCACCCTTTTGTCTCCTACGGCTGGTTAACGACCATGGACATGCTACACAGTGTCAAATCTCACCCGTCTCCCATCATGTCCGCTTCCACATATCGCTTCACCTCATTGCCTTCCCTCTTTTTTTCCTTTGCCTCCAGGTTTTTTTTTTTCTCTCCTTCTCCCGAGATTGGGCTAAAGCGGATATGTCAAATGACGTAGTGTGTCCACGGCCATAACAAAAACCAAAATTTCATCGAAAAGAAAAAGATAAAATATTCGGCTTAGCGTAATGTTTACTCTCAAAGTTTGGTCCGGGTCCGTCTTCCTCTCCCACGCATGGCACCGGATAACCAATACATATTAATTTTGAAGGAAAACCTTATCACATACTGTTTCAGACATGTTTGCTTTATAGGATTAACGATTGTAACACAGTTCAACTTTTCAAATGTGTTTGCGTTTAGGTGTCACGATACCATTCCTGTTGACAAAGCATCAGGGCCCTGTTACATTTTGGCACTGATGTTTTTTTCGTCGCTTCTTTCGCCCTAAATTTATTTCTTACTCGACAAATAGTGATTGATCGGTTTCCTACCTCGTCTTACTCTTGTCAGCTAATCCCTAAATTAAAGTAAGGTGACCAATATGTAATGCACTATATGATTCATATGATACTTTTGTGCTTTCAGGTACCCATGGAAAACGCACCACTCCTCTACATGGATTCAATATCAACTGTCGCCAAAAATAGTCCAAGGATGAGTAGTCAGGATGAGTTTCCCAACTCTGGCACTCCTCTGCAGCTTGTGGATGAACATCAAAACTTGAGGTATGCACAGTTGCAATGGGAAACAAATGAGGAGCGGCGATATAACGTATTTGTTGTCCTAGCAAACAACTACACCCATACATGCTGCAGCTGGGATTTGGCAACGTCGAACGTCAGTACAACATTGTCTCTATCTTGGGCTCCCAGAGTAGCGGTAAAAGTAGGTCGATACCACAGACATTAGAAGATGGAAATCTGTTCATTTGGCAAGTCTTATCTTAGGTACTCTTCTAAACCAAATTTTCGGGACGTCCTTTCAAATGATGGATGGACAACAGCGAGGTCAAACAACAAAGGGAATCTGGATATCACTTGCTAGAGGAATACCTATACTTGTGATGGATGTTGAGGGAACTGATGGTCAAGAGCGTGGAGAGGATAAAGACTTCGAACGTAAATCGGCACTGTTTTGCATTACCACAAGCGAAGTTATAATTGTGAATATTTATGAGTACCAAATCGGCCTCCATGACGGTGCTAACGAGGAAATGCTGAAAATGGTTTTTGAAGTCAACCTCAAACTTTCCCGAAATCTAGAAGTGTAAGTGAGGATTGCCAAATAATAGATTTATATTGCTTAGTCAGGGAGTCAAAAAGGAGATACAGTAACTGGTTTGTTTTCGGAATTTAGCAAAGGAAAGGCCAAAGTGAAGATCCTACTGCTGATTGCTATTCGCGATTTTACCGGTGAGACTCCCTTCGATAGCTTGTCAAAGACGCTTCAAGAGACGTTTTCCACAATTTGGAGGAAGATGCACAAGGTATTCTTTATTTCTTATTGTGTCACTTTACTTATAAGTCGTCTTAGCCAGAAGACCTTAGAGATAGCAGTATCGATGACTATTTTGACTTCAAGTACACTGCCTTACCTGACAGAGTCTATGTTCCGCAGGAATTTGACATGAAGGTGGCAGAACTCCGTCGCTGGTAAACTTAGTGCTCTAAAGAGAGAAGTGTCCTAATATACGCAAAGGTTTAGTGAACCTAAAGAGCCGAACTATGTATTCCAATCTCAGTATCATAAGGGTGTTCCTGCCAACGAATATCACCGTTATATCACCAGAACGTGGGAAGACATCAGAGCGAACAGGGAACTTGAAATACCAACGCGACAGGAGCTGGTAGATCAACATAAATTCAGCGAAGCAGTCAAAGTAAGATTCTCTTGTGAAGCATTATTACAGCTTATTCTGTATTTTCACCTCTTAGTTAGTACACAGAGAGTTTACTGGACGACTTGCACATGTTAAGGCATCAATTGTCGAAAAAGAGGAGATTGATTCGAACCTTGGCGCGAAATTGAAAGAGATACAAGATGAAGGGATTAGATTGTTCGACCAGGAGACACCTCGACATCCGCAAGCCGTTTACCAAGAGAATAAAAGGACGCTACTTGCAATGTTTGGAGATGAATTGCACATATGTTTTGCTTCCCACTTAAGGAACTTGCACAAAGCAGCAATTATACGATACAATGAAGTTATGCAGGTAACGAGCTGGTGATCTTAATGATGTCGTAACATCGTAACTAGGAAGAAGTGAATCCGTCATCCGATATTAAAGAAGCTGGTCGACATTGCATGGAGACTACCAAGCGGTACTTTCTAAGCATCGCAGAAGGTAAGTTAAACGTAAGATGAAAAGGAAGCTAAGATCCACAAATAGCCAGCATCTTACCTGGCTCTGGCTGGTTATATCAGTCGGAATATGAGCTATTCCTAGACGAGTTAAGTAAGGAAAATGAACAAGTCACTGGCAAGGCGCTTGCGCTGCAAGGGATGGAAAGAAATATGCAAACGCATGGAGAAAGGAAGTCGAGGTGGTTTTGCTTTATACCTTGCTGGATTAGGCGCGGCTTGCGATGGTTTTGTCGTTTGGTCCGGATTTGCTTTGGAAGATGGAGTCAATGATTTAGGTCTAGTGATCTCCTCTATTTGCCGTACATTGAGTCCATAAGGTTAACATGTCCCTTGTTTGTTATATAAAGGCCTTGCTCAGAGCATTAAATGTGCAGTGAAATCAGACCATACCAGTTTTCCTAGTGCCTATAGATCTTGACGATCACAATCTAAAACGCAAGAAACATAGCAGCCGCAGAATTGGAGGTGGTTGGGGCGCCTTCTGACCAAGACATGTAAGGATCGTGCCAACTCCACCATGTGATTTCGTGAGTATATCTCGTTGCGCGACTTTTGTAACACAACACATAGACTTCCGTATGTTTGGAGTAATGTTTCTGCATAGAAGCCTATTTAGCTTTTCTTTTTCTTTTCTATTTTTCCGCTTATCGTTGGCCGATTAACTACTGCTTTAATGGCCTCTGCAGTAGCAGAAGTGATACGAATAATCTGTGCCCCGGATCGCTTACGACATGTTTGCAGCGGTATCTCTCAAGGTAAGCTAGCTTACCATTATCTCCACATGACATCCCAAAGTGCCGCATGTTAGAAATAGTTTCATTATGTTGCACTGCCACTGTAAAACGTCTCCCATTTAGGTGCATTGTATATGGACATGAGTGAAAACTGTCAGGTAAATCGGTTCGTTTATTTATAGTCCTGTCTTTACAAGTTCAAAACCAAAGCGATGACCTCTATTATAGACTGCCTGCACAGTGCTTGCAACGATCCACATGACAAGAACGCCGCTAAGCATCGCATAGATCTTATGGCTCAGTTCATACTTGACCGGATGAAAGTGAGGGTTGGCGTCCAGCATAGAAGCAGGCCCAATCACCATGCCTGTGTGCACCAAGAGATCCAAAGCCAACATAAATGCGTAGGCACCTACTAATGAAGTTGACAGTATGGCTGTAGCAAACTCAAATAGCATCATGGCCACAACACCGGACACAGCGAACCCAAGACCGGTAAACATTCGCGCATAGACATTGTGCAGAATATAATCGTCTCGCCAACAATAAATATAAATACCGAGTATGAATCCTGCCAAAACTTTTCCTAATTTAGCATCGCACTGTAAGCAGAAGAAAAACTTACACCCTAACGCGTACATCGCACGCTTCCAGCAGTACATAGCCACACCAGCCAGTAAAGCGCCCCCACCAAAGCAAGAGGCCGTGTAAACAATCGTAGACGATGGATAACCGGCAAGAGGTTCTGCAGCCCTCAGAAGAATCCAGGTAATGATGGCTAATCGTTGTAGAGATTAGACAAACATCGAAGCATTGGGCCGCTTTACCTCCGATAATAAATCCTACGGCTGCCATCGTATAGATAAAGTAGGCGAATCCCAGTAACATCAGAAACAGACCCAACGCAAATAAAACGCTGGCTACGATAGCAAAATGCGGCTGGATACCAGGGCCGTAAGGGTCATCTATCAATCAGCGTTTGTAAGCAGGGTATTCTTGACCGGTTAGCACCTACACTGAGGAGGGGAAGGAGTGCTTTTTGGTGAAGGGGCTGGCACTATGGTTCCTGGATCACTGGTGTTGTTGTGCGAAGTGTGCCAAAGATCCACCAATGGACGTGGCTCTCGCGTTGTGTCACTTGTCAACGACGAGACGCGATTCAGCCAAATGGAAAGACAAAAAAGAAGAAAATACCATCGAATGTAAGCCATAAGGGGACAAGAGTAAAACAAGAATTCATCCTCTTAAATAATCGTCTATCCTACACGTTGTGGACTTCATTGTTCGCGTTTATGAGACGAAAAACAACAAACTCAAAGTGGGGAAAAGCCGATCTTGCTTGGTCGAAATACAGTCACTGCTCTTCTTGCCATGACTCCACACGAACAACTTAGGAAAGAATTAGAGAATTATAAACCTGCAGAGAATGAGGGACCTGCAGTGAAATCCGCCATGTACAACTTTATCACAATGGTACGTTAGTCTATCCGTGTTTGCATGCTTCATGGCGATGTAGGCTGCGATCGGTGCTGGCGCGCTAGGCATGTCAGCCAAACTCTGGAGTAAGTGGCAAAGAAAAAAAAAAGGGGGGAATCGTCAGGCGTTTACGGGGTGACTAGGTAATGCACGAAGACCAGGCTACAAGTATAATGGTGTCATGACAATACGTAAGTTAGGTTGCCCTTCTTTCTCTCTGTTGAACTATTCTTTATTTTTGCTGTTGGTTAGTGGGCACGTTTGCAGGATTGACGTTAGGCGGAGCGCTTGGCATGGATAGGGGAATGCGAAAACTGCGGGAAAACCTACCTGCTGATTCGCATCTCCTAGCTATTATTCAAGAACAAGATCGTTTAAAGGCTGAAGCAAAATGGACAATAGACGAAAACCAAGGTCAATGAGGTTGCAAAATGTTGCTGGTTGTTTTTTTTTCTTCTTTTTTTTACTTTTTCAATGGTTAAATACACTTTTTTGTCACTTTGGGATAACAAAAACAAGTGAGGAGAGAAAGAGAGGTATACATGAGAAATAATTACATGGTGATGATGATAGGAAGAGAAGGAATTATGCAGAGGTATCCATATCCGTGCTCAAACATTCATTGTACATTGGTGCATGAACACTGGTGGCAAGTACGCCATTGATCCATCCACTCGCTAACTTGAAGACTTTGGAAGAGCCCTTCAGTTTCGAGAAACGGATGCCCACCATTCTTTGTGGCATGCCATGTTCATCTTTGTTTTTGCCTGGTACAGAGAAAGCTTCAATGACAAAGATGGCTGTCCCGTCTTTGCCTTGTGCCAGTTTGTCGTCAAGGGATGGTTCTTCTGGTGGGGGTGGAGGGGATGAACGTTGTGCAAGTTGTTGCTGGCTACCCGTACGAGCGAAGCTACCCTGGCCAATGGTGTTGCTACCAGGATTGCTGATCGCTGCAGACGAGTTGAAGTGGATGGAATTGGACCACTGATGGAGTGGCATGGAAAGTCGTTTGAACTGACGACTCCAGCGGCTGGGCTTTGTCTGACTGCTGTTGCTCAGTTTATCCATAAAACTGCTGCTGCGTCGTCCATTTTCCTGCGCAAGATCATGGGACGATGATCGCGGGGCCTTCTGCAGCAATGTCGGTGTGGACGCTGCTCCATCGTGATTACCATCGCGCGGCATAAGCGAATAGAACCACGAGCCCCGGTTCTTATCGATTGTTCCGTGACGAAGCGTCATCATACAGGTCAGTCGCATCTTGGTGTCATGCTGGTAGGTGACGCCAAGTAATTCACACGCGGAACGCACCAGCAAAATCAATTCGTACTCGTCTTTTTGCATGGTTTGGTGGTCAAAGGAACCATGTTGAGGGGAATAGGGGTAACTGTTGTTCATCGAAAATGAGGAAAAGGAGGATCGACCGGAATCCACAGCTGTGGTAGATGATACACTCCGGACATTTGCCTGTATGGTATAGTAATTGATCTGGTCATGGGTAACACGTTGGTATAACTGGGACAAACTGAGAGCTGAGTTCGTTTTCTTCAGGTGTGAGAGGTGATCGGGTCGTCTGAATTTGCGCAAGATGTAATGGAGGGGGGATTTCATATCGGCAAGTCGTGTGTGGTGGATAGGTTCTAGTCGTACCTGGTGTAAGATAGTTTGGATTTCTTGAAACAACGATGCTCGCAAGGCTTCACGCGAGCGAAAGTTCACTTCCATTTTGGATGTATGTGGTGTGCTGCTGGTAAAATAGATCGACTGATTGATAGGATGGTAGATGATCGTCCTTTTCACATGATAACCTGTTCGTTTTTCCTCCTCTAAATCCTTCAAGTGTTGTCTCTTGGCCCGCTCACGTTCCGCTTTGAAACGCACAACTTCATCCACTTCGGTTGATGCAATTTCCTCAAAGCCACGTTTTGATGCAAACAAATCCTCCAATCGGCCGTCGTCATTCAGCCATGGATCATCTCGTAATGCGATTTGGAGTGCCATACGTCTTCTCCGATCCACAGCGAGGCATTTTCGGATCGTACGCTGTAACCCTTCGCTAAGATGAGCAGGCATTGGATAATTGCCACTCACAACGTCTTTCCTCAGTTCACCCACCGCTGTTGACGAAAAAAGATAAAAAAAAAATAAAAGCGTTTTTTTTAGTCATTTTTTTTCTTTTTTCCCTGCAGAGGAAGTAAAACATACTGTGTGCATGTGCAAATGGCTCAAACCCAGAGGTCATGCGGAAAAGCGAGACACCAAGACACCAGCAATCGACTTCTGGACCGATATATTTCTGGCCACTAATAATTTCGGGGCTGTAATACAGCATGGAACCTTTACAGATTAGGTGAGCACAGACCAGACAAGAACGTGAACCATTTTTACTTTTGGGAGAGAAACTAAGGGGGAGGGGGGAGGGATTTACGTACCACAAATCGTTTTCAAACGTTGCAACCCAAAACGATTGCCTAACCCGAGATCGATTAACTTCACATTTCCATCTGGTGTGAGCAGAACGTTGGGAGCCTAACCAAGAGGGCACATCACGCGTGAGTCCAAACAAGAATGGTCAAAGTAATTTTTTTTTGGTTTACCTTGAGGTCACGATGTACCACCCATCGACTGTGGCAATAATCTACAGCCGCCACCATCTGCCGAAAAATCGATCTTGCTTCTTCTTCCTGCAAAGCCCCACCACATCGCTGCAAATGTTCTTCGAGGTTCACACCTGGCACGTATTCCATCACGAGGTAAAGCGAGTCAGCTGTCTCATATGTTTCATAAAGATGTGCGATGTTTGGATGATCAATGACTTCCATTAGCGTAATTTCTCGAACTAATCTAGACATCACTCGATAATCGTGGATACGTTTATCAATGATCTAGATAAGAGAAACGAAATGAATATCAAGGGAAATTATGATTCTGCAAACCCTAACCTTTATGGCGAATTTTTCACCTGTCAGATAATGCTGGGCCAACATCACCTTGCTGAATTTACCATGACCGAGCTGGTTCAGGAACATATAATCACCAATACCATTGAGCAATGTATCTGGACTCGGTGGATAATCTTTGGGTGGCGATGAAGATGATTTGCGATCTTTGGCATTTTTTGCCCCTGACTCTGCTTCCGTCGAAGTTTTACTTTTTGTACGTTGGTATGATCGTCTCGTTGTATCGTCGGGTTTTGTTGTTGTTCCAGAAGTAGACAACTTGCTTGATGAATGTCGTCGCCATTTCGTTCGAAAATGATCGGCAACCCCGCGGAGAGGCATTTGTTGTATCAAGGTGAAAGGGTAGGTTTAGTCGAAAGATAAAGGGTTAAAAAGAGAGCCTGAGGGGAGTGGGGAAGGGGAATTCAGTTCGGTAAGATCGCTAGAGAAGGAGAGAAAAAGTAGAAGACAAAGAGCGTGTATTGAGTGTGGGAATGGTGTGGGTTTTGCGGGTTGTGGCAGATGGGTCAATGAGGGGAAGAACGAGATGTCACTTGTTTTTTTTCTACCCCGACGAGCCAAGACGAAGAGGAAAAGGGAGAAAAAGAAGGTGAAAGAAGAAGAGGAAAAAAAAAAAAAGAAAAGAAAAGAGGAGATCTTCCTCCCACAAACACTTCTTATTGGGCCCTTTGACAACATTCTGCTTACGGTCTGCTAAAAAAGGTGCTGCAGAACCCGTGGTTTTGCCATTCCGCTCTCCTCTCCCCTTTTACTAGCGCTTTCTCTTTTTCTCTTCTTCTCTCTTTTCCTATGTGTACAAAACGAAGGGTCATCTTTATATATCTCCCTTGTTTTAACTATAAAATGCTTCAAGTGGCGGAGTAGCACATTTCTTATAACAGATCAGAAAGAATCCTTGTTCTTTTCTTATGCATTGATTATTATTGTAAACAAATAACTTGGTTCCATCTTTTTTAATTGAATTACCAACCTTTACTGTCAATTGCTGTTTGACCACTTGAATAGGAGAAACTCGTGCCGCGTGCGAACTTGGCCAAGAGGTACACAAAACCCTATATGAGTCCGATCGCTTATCTCCGCATCGACCATCCCAACACTCTGCTTTTTGGATGTGGAGTTTCAGGATTTTTGAAACAATACCAAAAAAAGACCGACAAAACGTTACTCCGTTGATGTTTATGTAACAAGCATTAGGAAATTAAGATCATTGGTACAAAAGGGATGACCATGCTTGAAGAGGAAATGAGGTAAAATTTCGGATCTGGAATGACCTTGCAGTGCATCATCTGGCACCAAGCACTAGTACTGAATTCTGAAGAAATCTTTGCGTCAGCTTGCATCGATAAATGTATGACCCAGTACCCATTTTTACACAGAAAAAGTAACGTAGATCAATGAAGTATACTATAGTCACGATTGGAAAGCCTAAAATAACGGGATGTGATGGATGGTTAAAGGGACGCATCAGTCAATTCCTATCTCTATCTCGGAAAACGTTGCTGGAATAGACTATACGTAGGGCATGACCCTAGAATTTCGATGTAATCGTTTAGACCCATCATGGTTGTAGTAATGAAATGGGCCAAAGCGTGGAAGTTTCTCTGGTGCTTGCAACTGGACAGGTTAAAATGCGGGGTTGGCGCTCAGCTATGCATCGGAGCGCCTTCTCAAGGCGTAAATAAAGACACTATGCCATTGACTAATCATGAACTACTACTTTATTTTATGTCAATCAGGAAAGCAAGGTGATATGTATTGTTTGTTGCCAGTCGATGTGTCCGTAACGGCATAACTAATCCCTTACTTACCGCAAAACCTGCTTCAATAAGCAAATAGATCAATAGAAAGTTAAGCTGCATAGCATTCATACATAGACCTCGAGAATTTGGGGGTGTATATCACCGTGCTACTGCTACTACTAGCAGCAGTAGTAGTAGCAGTAGTAGTTACTCATCCCTTAGTGATCGTCTAGCCATCGCCACCCTTGTGTCAATTCCCCAAGTTTCTCCTTCTCTCCCCTTCACGTGCATGTCAATGCATGATACAGAACCGCTTTATTTACAGATGCTTAAAGAAGGAAAAGAAAAAAACAAGTAACGAATATGATCTGTTAAACTGGCTTTTTTTTTTAGAATTGTTTTTTAACCCCTTTGGGGATGGGTCGTTACCCCAGATGTAGTATGTGAAAAGAAAGAAGAAGCAGAAGAACAAGTGTTAGAAAGATCGTCAAAAGTCATCAAAGAAAAACCCGTTTCGGCAAAGCGTAGATTCCAAATGAGTAGGAACTTGTTTGGCTAAATCTTCTTCTCGTCGCTTATCCATCTTCTTGGCTGTAAGAGCACCCACTCCCTTGAGGTAATCCACAAGTCGTTTATGAGAGCCAGATTTTGCAAAGTCCAGTGGCGTGCCTACTTTACGAGGCACATAGGCATTGGCGTCACATCCAAAGCGTTCAATTAACAACGTCACAACCTCGAGTCTTCCGTGCCGTGCTGCCCAATGCAGCGGCAGTTCTTGTCGGCTGTCACATTGACTCACTGGAATTTGGCAGGTGCGAATTAAAAAGGAAACAAGATCGGTATGACCAGACGCACAAGCGTAATGCAATACAGTGGCTCCTAAAGAGACGGAAAAGAAAAAAAAGTCAGAAATGATATACATTACTATTATTATTATTATTATTATTGTTATTTTACCTTGGCTATCCAGCGCCAGATTAATAGCACCTTGTGTCACGCCTACAATGTATTCAACGACGGCCGCATGACAGTGTTCGGCTGCCGCATGAAGCGCAGTTTTGTTTTTAGGACCTTCCCCACGAGCTGATACCAGATCTCCGCCCGCTTGTACTAATTTTTGAAGTCCGGGAAGCCAACCAACACTAGCGGCTAAATAACAAGGCGAAACCTATCGTATCGTTTTTAATTTAAGGAAAATTGACTATATTAGTTTAATCAACTTACTTTGTCTTCGTCCAGTTGACTTAATGTCATCGCATTCGGATTGGCTCCTTGCTGAAGGAGTAGATCAAGTGATCCAGGTGCTTTTGTTACAATCAAAGCATGGACCATACCATAACCATATTTCACTAATTGGGCAGAAGATGATTGTTTGGCAGTATTTGGTGATCCGCCTCGTCGGAGGAAGTTGCTAAAAAGCAACAAAGTGGGTTAGATAACAGGTAAACATGTCAAAAGGGGCGTTTATGAAGGGGAAAGAAGAAAATAGGAGTGGAAGTTTTTTTTTTTTTTTACCTTATGATCTTTTCTACCGTAACGTCGCTCCCTTTGCTTTTAGCGATGGTTTCCCATAAACCATCGGAGCCACCGAATATCAAAGGATCCGAGCGGCGTTGTTGAATGAGTGATGAGCCAGTATACCCATTGGTGGCTGTTGTCGATCGTACAGGGGTCATGGGTACAGAATGAACAGAGCTGCCAGAAGAAACAATAGAAGGTGTAGAGGAAGTGGAGGGTGTGGAGTAAGAGGATGCCAGAGAGGGGTCACGCCGCAAAAAGTGCCACGATTTCTTCTCAAATGAACCGTCGATCCGTTGGGAGCACACACTTTGAGAGTCCGTAGAGGCACTATAAACACTTGGAGATCCTGAGCTTTGTCGATGATGAAGGGGTTCTGAACCTGGCCAGTAGGAGGATCTTGCTGGCGGTGGCAATGACTTTTGCTTAACAAATTCGTACGTTTCATAAGGGTAGCCGTTTTCAACAACAGAAATAGATGAAATTTGAGGACTGTCAGGTGGGAGATAATTGGCAGCAGTGGTCATTGTGGTAGTGGTGCTTGCTGTTGTGGATCTAGACATATCCACATACTCTGTTGGCCGTTCTGAAGGTTTGTTTTCCAACAATCGATCGTATTTCTTTTTGAAAAACTGCATCTCTCGTACTGCCTTTTCATAACGTCTTTGATGTTCTCCAACGACAGACTTGAGTTGCTGATTTTCCTGTTCTACTGATTCACTCCGCTGTTGTAACATAATTACCAGTCGTTCATGATCAGCGATAACACGTTTCATTTCGATCGTCATGGCTTGACGTAAATTAGTATCTTCTACTTGGTGAATCAACTCCATCAGACATTCTCGTGAGCTCAACGGGCGATCTTCTTTGAGTATTTCGTGAAGATTCATGCGGTTGTAACTGCGGCTGAGTTCATCCATGTGTAATGATTGGGAAGGGGGAAAGGAAGGTGGCATAAATTATTTTTTTTTTCTCAAGAAATAGCTTCAAAGTATCGCACGCAATACAAGGGGAAAAAGAAGAAAAAAAAAAGAAAAAAAAAAGGAATGAAAAGACAACAACAAAGTTTGTTTTGCACTTTTTATTTTTCCCAAGGGTTAATTTCATATGGCTTTCTTAACGCCCTATTGTATGCCTAATTTGGACCATTCCAGGCACACGATCCTGTCTGTCTGCCTTGTGCCCGCCAATTCAAATCGACTGGTACTATTTTCCAAATAGTAATAGAATCATCCTCTTTCATGCATTCTATTACCCATCTGACATTGTTTAAAACGGAGTAACTTGATCATCTTTGCTTTTACCTTTTTCGAAGCCGATCGCAGGTTTTCCATTGTTATTCTCCTATCCTCCCCCACCGAATTCTATTCACTCCTTTTTTATTTGTTAAGTGCTCCCCAATTCATCATATTATTTACTGAGATAACCTACAAACCCAACCTTCCAACTATTCCCCACATAAAAATAACGTTAGAGCGGCGCATCTCCTGGGTTGCTATGGAGCTAGCGGCGATTAAAAAAGATGGAAGCAAAAAAAAAAAAAGGATTGCTATGTAACACATAGACACATGAGAACGCACAAACAATTTTTCATTTCTTTTTTGCCTTTTCATTCATGACAATCTTTTTATTTTCATTTCTTTCCAAATCTATAAATATTACATGCATGCAACATATGCTCAACATTTCCCCTCATATTTTTTCACCCCTAATAAGGAGACATGATCGAATGAAGTTTACGCGTACGGATAACGTAACAGAAAATAAAGAAAAAAAAAGACAGAGAGAGAGAGAGGAGAGGGATGAACGACAAACGGACAGGTTTGTTCTTGCATTAAAAAAGCCCTTTTCTTTCTAAATATGGTATTTGATCTGTCTACTGCTGCAGCGGCTTTGTGCTGTTTTGAATTAATGCAATCTTTCTTGACAGGTATTTTATTGTCATTTTTCATGTTTGCTATCCAAATGATGAACAAAGTAGTACAGCCACTATTCTTGATATTTTAGCACGAAAATGATGTCAGAACCCCAAGACTTTGCTCCTTTTCCCGTTTTCTTTCTTTCCTTCTCTTACGTAGAATAAAGAAATGTACCATAAATGTGGACAGGGTAATGTTCTTCTTTGCGTGGGTGCGAAAATGATGTTATCTTAGTTATGTCATTTTCAAATTGGGCAGCGTGGGAACGACAGGGTTGGGCGTTTTCAGAAAGATAAATTCATTTCTTTAAAAGAAAATACATGTGTTCGATTGCATTCCATGACAACCCTAGCAACATTTGTTCCTCTTATTCTAAGTGAAGGGATAGTTAGGCTTTTTTTTTTTTTACTTAAAAAGAGATGGTCAGTCCACAAACGGCGTCTCCGGCGTAAGCTTTCCGTACAGCAAAGGGAATTGTCAGGTGGCACAGGCGTACGACCATATGATTTAGCCTGTCGGCTCGGGTTGCACTTCTGCTCGTTCCGTTTTGTCCATGGTAGCTATCATTTAGGTCCCATGGCTTAGATAGTCAGTACGACTACTCTAAGCCTAAATTTTGTTGAATCGGATGAAACGTTTAAAAAAATCGGACGTCTTTCCGTTCGGAGAAGGAGAAGCTAAGGGGTGAAAAAAAAAATTGGGAGACATGGACGGCTTACAGCCTACCGGAAAAAAATCGCTTTTGTAACCTATCCTGTGATACAGTTCCATCATTCAAAAAACGAGTAGTCTAATCATGTAGATCGAGTTGGTTCTATTCGTTGGGTTAGTGGTTTCTATGTATCTAAATAGGACAGGCAATAGACGAAAAAAGGAAAAAATCAAAACAAAGAACGTCAAGTTCATATCATGACGTTGAACGACGATAGGGAAGAACATAACAAAGAGAATAAGAAACATAATCCAGAAGCTGGGAAACCATGAGGCGTCAGAAGGGGACCTCTTGTGAGCCACACAAACAAATAGCCTTTCCTATCCATCATGTATACCTATTATTATTATTATTATTATTATTCTCTTTTTTTTCTCTCTTTCTCTCTTACTTTTCTGTTCCCTTCTTTCTTTCTTCTCTTTCTTCTTTTCCTCTTTTTTTCTTTTCTTCTTCATTGTAACTCATGACTGGCACGTACAGGTGGCATTCATGTTCAACTGATGATTTCCCACTTAAGCGTCACAAAGTAACCAAGGCATGCAATGCATGTCGAGGAAAGAAGATGCGTTGCGATGGCAGTAAGCGAGTAATGTTCGAGAAGGAAGAAGAAAAACTCAAAATTTCCGTTTTCTGCAGAATTACCCTGCAATAGATGTGCCCAAAACAAAATTGTCTGCAAGTATGACGATAAAGTCAAACGTCCTAGACCACCATTCAAAAAAAAATCTATACCTTTCAACGAGACGACGGATGAAGAGAAAACAGTTCACGAAAAGAAATGTACGATTGGCCATCGGAGACAGTTAACGTTTATCAATCCGTTGTATGAATCATTGCGAATACAACATCATAAAACGCCGTTGCGAGGTTACTTACAAAGCACGTCATTGCCACCTCTCCTATTCGATTTTTTTAATATTTCCTCTCAACCACTCTCTGTATGGTCAACCTTTAGCAAACTGTTCCAACTTTTCCTTCATCCATCTTCATCCACTTATGCTTCTCAGCTCGCTAACGAAGTATTATCGCTTTTTGCCACACACAACCTCTTGTACAGCACCTTTATCGACATACAAAATCTAAATAACTTCCTTGATCATTTTCCCATTTTCTCAACCTCATCACAACAACAACAACAAGAAGAAGAAGAAGAAGAAAAACTTCCCAAACCAGCCTACGTCCTATTACTAAGCATTTTTGCTCTGGTTCTCCACACTGCTTATCAGCGTCTCTCCGTTTCCTCATCAAAGACTGACTTTCTCCAGGATCTGCAACGCTATGCAAACCAGTTTTATCGCGAAGCCCACCGTCATTTCCTCCAATCTGTCTTTCCTGACCAATCTCTGGAAGAAAAAGACGACGTTATACTATTGACTCAGGCCTCGGTCCTCCTTACCCATTTTCAGTGTATCGCTATTTGTCCCAGCCAAGCCTTTGTAACGTTACGAATGGGTATGGCTCTCGCCGAACGCTCGCCTACGACCTCTTCTTCCGTTTTATTGAACAAGGTTCTCCATGGCTGGAACACATGGTTTGCACTTTATCTTTGGACGGATTATTATGCCGATAGTCCCAACAACAACAACAACAACGAGGAGGAGGAGGACGAGAGCCCGGAAGTCCCAGCCATGCCGCCCCTCAGTCCAGATGCTCAGGCCAGTTGCGAAAAAAATCGCAAATGGGCAGTTTGTGTGCTGGATCACTACATGCATCTTTTCAAAGATCTACTGAGAAAACGGTACAGTGATCATGTGTCTGCAACCAACATCAAGGTACATGGTCCGTTTTGTGATGCTAAACAAAGAGAAAGTTTAACCCTTTTTTTTTTCTTTTTTTTTATTACAGCGCCGACTGGAACTATTGGCAGGGTTGCACTGTTCCGTCAATGACGAATTACCCCCACCGATCAATCTGCCTGCAGCTGTACTTGCATTATACCACAGTATACTCAGTTTACAGCTTTTTGGAACGCACTGCGATCGTCAGCTTGAACTCTTTATTATTACAAAGACACCCGATAAACAAACATTCGAAGGCGAGTGTTTGGGTCTAGACAAGACAATCGATACCTGCACCGCAACTGCCAAATATATCCTTCGGATCGCCAACATTCTTGTTCATGACGATGGTGAATGCATGACAGGCACACGAGGTCCAGAAAATGCCATGCCATCCACCATTCTCTATCCCCTATGTTTGGCAGCTTCGGTTTTCTTATTTCGGTTGCAACCCCATCAGGAAATGGATCTGAAGCATACCAAGACATCCGTCATGGACGAGCTAAAATCTGTATTCCATCTACACAAACTTCTCCGAGGTATCCTGCCCTCGATGGATGCGGCAAAAATGCTATTAGCCCACTTACAGAAAGTGTCTTCTTCCGTTGTGGACTCGCATGGATTGCCATCGACCCTCTTGATGACGCACGAGGTGGAAGAAGCACCTGATTCCATTTCCGATGGAGTGGATGACCATCAAAACAGGGTTTTGAACCAACTGGCTCCGTTTTCTGTCCCCAATGTCATGTCAAGGAGAGACATTGACCGCGAACAACTGAACAAACTATCAGCCAATAGCAAAGACTTGCGTAACAACGAGACGATCAGAAAACCTTATCGTCCTAAACTGACCGCCGCCTCCAGCTCCCCCTCCGCTTCCGCTTCCTCTTGTTCCTCTTCGATGCGGCGGCGGAATACCATGCCAAGGACCCATCCAACCAACACGACGACACAGAAACGGCAACATTCGTTTCCCTCGGACCTACACCAACCCCTCGTAACAACAACGCCGTTAACAACAACAACAACAGTGAACCCCATGATGAATAATAGCAAACGGCTCCGGACAGATAGTTCATTGTCCGAGGGCCATGAGACAGCCAGACCCTTCCCACCGCAAGTGGACTTTTTCCGATCGCCAGAACGCGCTCGGAGCATGGGCTATCTTGGCGTACCTGACATTCCTACGGATCCAATGGACATGTACTCCGCAAACTATCTGTTGATGATTCGCATGCCTGATCAAATGCATACTGCCGCCGACCCTTCACAGCCACTTTACAAAGAACGACCCTTACCAGCTGAGCCTTCCAGTGCCCACCACCACCACCCGCATTTGGTCGGCACCACGATGGGAGGCGTTGGGCCTACCACTGCAAGTACCAGCACAAGCAGCATCCATAGTCATAGCAACCACAGTACCTGCAGTAGTAGCAACGGTAGTAGTAGCAACAATAGCAGCAGCAGCGGTAGTAGTAGCAACGGTATACCGACCAAGTTGCCACTGCCGCCACCAAAACAGAGCACCATCCCGACAAAGAAATGTTGGTCCACAAGTCATTCCAGGGACTGGAATCAATGTTTTACGGAATCCATGGTGGAGACGTTACATCAAAGTACATCTTCGATGCACCTCGAACCATCGTATGCAGGCATGAATGTGGATCCAGCCACGGTACTGGTCACACAAACGCCGTCCACGATGACAGATACCGAGAACAACATCATGTATCTGATATGTGATTCTGACAACCGGACGGCACAGGACACACCTTGTCTTACAGCATCCACATGGATATCCCCTAAACAGGACAAAAAACGACCCCGGACGCCATCAGAAACATGGATAAACACAAGCACACCACCACCCGTCTATCCCAGTACATCCTCACTTGCACCCCGCATGGCAGATGAAGAGGCTGGCAAAGTCATGTTTCCGCAAGATGATCATTGGGCACACATATCACAAACAACCAAAATAGCAGATGACGTATTTTCATGGAACTGAAAACGTGTAATCCAAAAAAAAAAGTTGTATGCTTTCTTTGTAAATCCAAAGTTTTTTTTCTTTTCTTTTGTTGCTGTGTTTATACATATACATATATATTATATTATATACGTTTATCCATTCCAAATTCATGTATAGTGCCTAAGCCCTTTTTCTTTCTCTCCTTCTTCTTGTTCTTCTTTTTTTGATATTTTTACATATAAAAAGGAAGAGCGGTAAAAATAGATTGACCCAATGTGTGTGTGATTTTTTTTAGTTCAGGTCATCAGCTGAGCATTTATCATGATAAAAGTGTAATAGAGAGTTAACTTGTTTGGTATGCAAAGAAAAAAAAAAGAAGAGAAGACAAGAATGAGAATGTTATCACAACTACATAGCAAGTGCGGGAATAACAAAAGAAGAAGGGAGTAAGGGGACAGGGTAACAAAGCCGAAGCAGGACGCACAGACCTTTTCTGTTTTCGTATTTTTACGCATCATCTTCGCATGTAGGAGGTTTGCCAAAATGATAGAGACAGGTCTTTACCATCGTATCGAGTTGATCGTCTGTGACAGTACATGTATTCTTGACTGAATCATAAGTACCAGCGATGTATGTGCATAGATTCTGTTCCATCCTTTCGGGAAGATCGCATTTGCAAGCAGTTGCCTGTACGAAAAGCTGAGGTTGAGAGAAGACAAGGCTAATAACAAGCAAGAAAAACCAGAACATAATGAGAAAAAGAGATGTACGTTAAGAATGAGTTTCTCTTGACACCATCTTTTTATACACCAACATCCATAGTAAAAAAGACAGAGACGATCCGAGCTTTTTTTTTCTTTTTTTTTTTTTAATTGATAGGGATAATTAAGGGAACAACATGCCACTTGGAAACCGTGCGCGGAAAGGGTTGATGCTCCCTGCGTTTTTTGTGTTTTTGATAAAGAAAAAGAGAAAAAAAATTGGATATGTAGGGAAACCCCTTTTTGTTCTTCTCCTCTTTTTTGCTTTCTCCAGGGTCAAAAACGCGTAATAATAACATAAGCGTTAAAGAAAGAATAGAGAGAGAGAGAGAGAGAGAGAGAGAGTGTGTGTGTGTGTGTGTGTGTGCGACGTTGTATACTAAGAAAGAAAGAAAGAAAGAAAGAAAAAACTTTTGGAGGGTTTTTTTGGGTATCATAACTATAATCCACAATTCCTTTTTTTTTTTTACGCAGAGGTACTTTGATGAAACATGAGTAATGCGTCGATTTCACTCATGCCTTTCACAAACCCCTGCTTGTCCAACAAGCCGATACCGTAGGGATCACAATGTTGCCAGACATGTCCTAGCGTTTCGTTCGGTAAGCAACTCCTTCGCCAAATGATCTTGACAGTCTCTCCATCTACCATTCCACCATCATGTATTTTGTCAAATAGTTGTTCATACCGCTTGTTGGCCAGACTTTTAACATGTGGTAAAGACGATGACGATGAGGATGATAATGATGATGAGGTTGTTATTGTTGAAAGAGAGGGTGCGGAAGAGGATGGATGTGGTGTGATCGTGACAAGTGGTGGATTTTCGGATGAGATTGGTTTTGCTAATGTACTTTTTGGTCGTCGTAATAGTGGTAATGGTGCTCGTCGATGGTCAGAAAGTGTTTTCAAAAAGGGTTTCATTTGTTGACATCTTTTTGATAACTGAACAACCTCAAATCCATCTTCCTCTATGTCTTCTTCTTCTTCATCATCCTCGTCATCCTCCTCTTCTTCTGCTTTTTCTTGATTCTCTACGGCTGGGATGGGTCGTTTCGGATGTGTATCGGTTGTTCTGATATAATCCTCTCGAAGCCGTCGTTCCTTTGTCCTTGTTGGATAGACCGAAGTAAGAACCAACTCAACGGGATCAGTGGCAGATCGAGTTCGAATAAGATCCTCATCCATACAAAGGTGTGCCGACACAATAGACCATGACGAAGAGATGACGGAATTGGGAGGAGAACCATTCGAACTGCATGTCGTTCGTTCGGAGGGATTGCGGTTAGGGATGGGCCTGGACTTCAGGAGATTCTCATAAGCCCAGTCATCTTCCGCCAAGTCACCCTCGCCCAATGTTATGTCACATCTTTTCATGACGATCTGGTCGGACATGGACCTTGTTTCCAACATCAAGTGATTCTGAAGAAAGAAGAAATAAATAAATAAATAAAATGGGTCGTTCTTTTTTTTTCTTTTTTGTTTTTAGCTCACTCCACTCAAAGGAAGGGAAGTAAAAAAAAAAAGGAAAAGGAAAAGAGAGAGAGAGAAAAAAAAAACAAAACTTGTAAGGTAAATTGTTTAACCGCACTTTCTTTTGAAGTTACAAAGAGACGTTGAAAAGGTTATCAATCTTTTTGTCTCACGTTTGTTTGAGACGAGTGAATAAGCGGGTTGAGACTTCCGGTGCGACTCCTCCAGGATCATCCCTAGAAAAGAGTAAATCTGAATACTTTGTTATTTCCTTTCTTTTGGTATACAGTAACCCTCTCAGTTGTTCTCATCAACACTTCGTTTATTTCGTCTCTGATTCATTTGTCTCGCCTTTTTTCCCCCCAAACGTTTTAAAAGTGATCGGTGTTTCACCTTGCCCGCAGCAAAGACAATGGGTGGTTGTTGTTGGTATCACAGGATTTTCAAAGACCGAGCTTTCTTCACCCAGTTGACTGACCACTCCTGACTGCGACCTCTGTTGCCATTGAAACGCAACCAAATGTATGCGAAACAGGACAAGTTCCTGATATGAAGGAATGAACTATAAACGAAAAAGCACCACCAATTGGCAGAGTCATTGGGTTATGAACTTGGCTGTGCATTAGAGTCGCATAACATGAGTATTAAAAAAAAAACCTTGATGCAGAGTAGCTTGGTTGTCAAACCATGACATCGAGACGAGGGACGATGCCAGTCAGAGAGGCGATTTATATCCGAGGATAGTATTCTGCAGGATGTAAACTTGATGTTTATCCCGTAGTTTGTCTTGGATCACTCAGGTAGCAGAATGCTCAACGTGGACATCTCACTTTTCTTGCCATTTGTTTCGAGATTGATTGCTGGGGATGCCTTCCTAAAGATATCTGGATGTATTGTTGTTATTCATGCAAAAGTAAATAAAACAGTACTCGTTCGAGAACTGGGATGGGATCAAGCTATTCTCAATTTTACTGTGTACACGCCGTCATAATGGTTCTTTTTTTGTTCTCAGATGGTCCCAAGAGCAAGCTGTGGTGAAATTTTAGGATTCCGTCTTTGAATAGGAGCGTCCGTGCGCAGCGAGTGTCTCTCAGCAAGACACCTGCTTTCCTACGTTTAACAGTTCCTTCTTCTTGCTACACATTTTAGATTGGAAATTTTCGTTGCTCTCGTGGTCATTTCGAACCCATTGAAGTGGTCCTGCTCATGGGATATCATTTGATGTTGTGTGTCTCCACTTCTTCATCATAATAATAACCTGTGAAAAAACTCAGCATTGATCACTAGTACCACAAACATAGGTTTGGTCCTCTAGAATGATTACATCCGCCACCTTGTTTTTAATCTGAGACGTTCCTTCATGGTGCCATTTGAAGTGAAATGTCTATGTACTTCCTCCGGGATTTCTTGCAAGTTTTCATTGCTCCATACCAAAGTTCCAAGTCTGCCCGAATGCAATGACCCATTAATTGAACACAAGGCGTATTTCTTCTCGTCATGGCTAATGGGGTGTAGCACGAAATACCGCAGCAGCTGTAAAAGTTTAGGCTAAAATAGGCATACCAGTCCTGGTCCGCGCTTTTAGCGACTGATACGATTAATTGACAGACTGCACTTCACGTTCTGTTCTTTCTAACGAGAGACAAACATTGTATCATACTATCCAGGATTACTCACGTTTTTGCCTCATTTAGCATGCAAGACCTCTGTCCCAAACAGTTCTCGATTGGGATGGTTGCTCTTTGCTCATCAAAAAAGAAAAGTAAGCTGACATTATTGCACACTCAGTATCCGTCATTTTCTACAATAGAATGCCGCCGGACGCTGTTTATCACTTCAACATGGTCAGGTGTTCCTTACTCGGCTGCCCCACCGCACATGGTGCGAATCCGGCTTCCTTTCGTCAGCGGGGGGGCAAGTAAAAAAATGAACTAGCCATGAATGTAAACGTTTATGCTATTGCATATGAATTTTTGTTTGTCCATTGAGGTTCAAGTTGATGTAAGTAGAGAGTACGAACTTGTCTCTAATTTATAGACTAAATAACCACATATTCTATCCTTTCATTAGCGCAGAATTCACTCTTCACAGGCACAATAGTTATAGAGAGTAGTGTAATTGCATTTAATAAGCAATAAACCATATATTTATTACTCATCACCCTTATCAGTCAAGGCTTTGTAGACAAGTACTTTCTTTTCCACGATACTTAAAGCCATTCGTAACCCAACATTGTCCGGGACAAAAAGAACATATGATCAGGCGAGCACACACCTTTTATCCGGTTTTCTTTTTTTTTGCTCAGCAGTCGTCCAATATAAATACACGTGACCTATTTCGTCATTGTGAATTGAAATATATAGCAGCTTCTTTTTTTTCGCCAAGAAAATCTACGTTCTTTTAAATTAACCATGAAAAATTGTTGTTGCTGCATAAGTTTAAAGTGAGTGTTTGTTTCTTGTCATCTCCATTGACTTAACTGTTTTCCTTAGGACTGGTACGCTGATACTTGCCACTCTTGGTGCCATTACACATTTCTATGGTGTGGCATTGCTGGTGTCGCTGTCGTCTGATACTCCAAATGAAATTGACGATGATGGATCGCTCTTTGGTATGGCTGTTTACTTGGCACTTTCTGCAGGTGCCTGCCTTGCAGGTGCTATCGGTGTGATTAGGGTATAAGGACGAAATAATAATAAGTATTATTATGTTACTTACTGTGTTCATTGGTGTTTAGAACGATCTCAGCAAACTTCGATTATTCTCCATTTTTTACTGGATTGATCTCGTTGTGCACACCATGTTCTTCATTGGCACTACGTATTTCGCATTCAGCTTCCGTACACCCATATGCAAGGAGACAATGAAGCAAAGGAAGGACCTTGACGTAGAAACTTGCGAGACGCTACTCACCCGTACCCTTGCGATAATTACATTCGTATCGATTGTCATTCTGTTGTTCAAAGTTCACTACGCACTGGCTATTCGATCCTATGTGATGCGTGTCAAGCACCAGAAAGAACAAGAAGAGAACGGTTACCACCGCATTTACGCCGTACCCTATCCAGCTGTCTATAGTACCATTCCACCACCAGAATCGAAAGGTGAAGAAGTCATTTATGTTGCTGAACAAGGTTATATTCCAGATCACAAGAAATAAAAAAATAAAAAAAGGAGCAAACAGCACTAGGCTTCTTTACTTTTATTTTATTTTATTTTTTTTCCTTTTTGTCCATCACGTTTCCCCCATTAAAATAAAAACAAACTTTTTTTTTCAAGTTTTACAGAAACCAAAAAAAAAAAATGTACATTGAGAAAAAAAGATAGAGAAAAAAGAAAGAAAGATTGCTATGTTTTTGTACCGTCACGTCTGCTATTGCAACTATGACTTCTTCGTACACCAATACGCCACCAACTGTCACCATGCTCAGATAGATGAATTTTCTTTTGAGGTTCCTCCTGGGAATGCTTTGAGCCACTTCGAACCATACGTTTCCATGAATTGGCTAATCTTAAAGAAGATGTACGTAGCAGTAATTTCGATCTTGGTTCTTTCTTGTGTTCCATTGGCTGAACAACACAGCTGCTTGGCCGACGGATTACAGGTTGTTGTTCTGCTTCTTTTGGTATGGCGGGAGGAGAAGGTGGTGGTGGTGGTATAAAGAGTTTTTGTTCGTATTCACGTAATTGATAGAGAAGGTTCAAGTTGGGACTGATAGCGGGTGCATTCTTCTTGACATAGTCATAGGCAGCCTGCATGGACATACCTAAGGTTTTCATGACGTAGGCTATCACCACAGTGGCGGATCTGGCGACGCCACATTGACAATGTACCAGAATAGGTCGGCTCGCAGCACGTGCACGATCGATCAACGTCACCGCAAGATCCAGCTGGGTTACGAGATCATCTTGATTATGTTTCCAATGTAGTTTTTTGTAGCCGATAGGGTATGCAAGAAGAGAAGGAGAGGAAAAAGAAGAGATAGAAGACACGGAAGTTTGACGTTGTTTTTTCATGGCGGAACGGATGGGAGTAGGCTGTTGAGGAGGATGATGATGGTGGTTATCGGCAAGGGTATGTAGACTGGATGCGATGCTGCTTGCTGTAGAAGTCTTTGATAATGTAGGTGAGGGAATCACATCATCCAAAAGGAAATCATCCAAAGGTTGAAATAAATGAGCTTGTGGATGAATGACTTCAGTAGCAACATTTAATAAACATTGAATAGATAGTCGGCGAAGTTGATTCAAATCAGCGGCATTCTGTTCAGCCCCTAAATAGAGAAACGGCATGATTTGAGCAGGACCATCACGATAACACGAAGTAGTCGGTTGAAGTGGGGCTGTAAGTGGAGCTGCTGCTGCTGTTGTTGTTGTTGTTTCCAGTAATCGACTTGTTGCTTCTGCTGATAAACAAAGAGAAAGGTTTTTATTGTTACGTCGTCGGTTGGCAAGTCCAGAAGAAGAAGATGATAATAATGGAGAAAGAACAGGTGTACTGTTCGTTGTTAATGGACTTGCCATCATATATATATATATATATATATATAGAAACTGAAAAGAAGAAAAAGAAAAAGAAAAAAAGAGAGAGAGTGAGAGTGAGAGAAGAAATGATTTTATTTTTTATTTTTTTTCTTATTTTTATTTTATTTAGGTGCAGCTGACATTTTTTTTGTTTTTGTCGGGTTGCCATGGACAATAATTACTTGACCAATCAGATAGCTTTACCATAAATTGGATAAATCAGTTCATTGTTCCAGACCTTTCTTTTTTTCTTTTTTTTTTTTTAGGCACCTAAGGTTGGAAACATATTGGCATCAAACAAATTGATATTGCTGGTACGCCCTTTGTCTCGTCCACGTCCTCCTCCTCCTCTTCCTCTTCCTCTTCCTGTTCCTGTTCCTCTTTCATATTGTCCTCTACTACGATGGGAAGGTTGATCAATTTCAAGGAAAACCTTTTCTTTCTTATTCTTGGTTTTCGACTTCAAATTAGTTTCCTAAATTAAATTTTAAGTAAGAATTTCATTTCATTGTCAGCAAATAAAAACCTTGCCGCTATAGAGATTATCTTCTTCTTCTGAACGTTGAAGTGGTACTGCATCTTTCCACTTGGAATCATCCGCTCCTTCATTTGCTGCTCTTGCTTGAGGTAGTCGGAACTTTTCCGATACACTTTTTTGACTTGCTCGGTATTCATCCAACGTCTTGACATTTTCTTCCTTTTCTGTGCTAACGCTGGGTTGAGCCTCTCCCTCAGCTGCGGGGTCTTGTGGTTGAAGGACATCATTGGCGCTAATTTTAAGTTATGAGGTCATCTCCGTTTTCTTTCTTTCCCATTTTTAAACTTACGCTTCACGCTCAGCCTGGCCCCAATGGCCCCACCCTTGATTAATCTTTTTCTCATTGTCGCTTAATAATAAATCAATTAGCGAAAAAAAAATATAGATATTAGATAACCCTTTTCACTCTTTCCCAACTTACAGGATGCCGGTAGCACTACGTCGATCAAATTGACGTCCACGTGGTGCTCCAAGCCGGCCGCCACCACCACCTCCTCCTCCTACTCCTCCACCTTCTCCTCCGGTGCTTCTTCTTCGATGACCTTCTCCTTCTGCTGTTCTTGCATTGACTTCACTACCACGTCCAGAACGGTCTCGACGAGAAGGTGGTGATACTTTTTATTATATAAAAGAAAGAAATCATTAACTGTTGTTCTTCTTTTTTTTTTTCTTTTTTAAATACCTGCAGCAGAATTCTGCAGACGACGAGAGACTTGGTCTCGTCGGGACTTTGGTTCTTCGTCTTTCTTTTCTATCGGTTTGAAATTGCCAAGTTTATCCACTTCGGTCTCTTCATCACCCAAAAGAGCCCCAAATCGATTCTGGGTAAATGCTGCCATGTTGGTGTGAGAAAAGGAAAAAAATAATACGCATGTCAAACAAATGCATGGCTTTATGCTCACTCGACTATAAAAAAGCCAATCAAAATTCAGCGTTGTTTCAAATCAGCGGACAAAAAATCCGATGAAACACCACACACTCATGCAAACAAAAAAGAAAAAAAGAAAACAACAATAATCGGGGGGGACGTGTTTTTTCATGTAATCTGACCACAGCGGAAAAAGAAAAAAAAAGGTAGCCGCATTCATTAACGATGATCAATGATGACCTTTGCTGCTCTGCTATGTTTCATCCTTTCTTTTTGGTTATTTTGTTTGGTTTAATTGTGGTTGTTTGGAACCTGCTACATGCTTGTACTAAAACCCACGTTCTTCTTTTACGTCAAAACGTGTTCATTGACTGCTCTCCTTCATCATTTGTTTGTGACCCTTTGCATTTCTCGTTTTCGCGAAAAGTCCAGCGTCATGTGAAGTCCGACCAAATCTCTTTTGTCTGATGGTTTCAGCATAGACACCTTGACGTCCTTAGAGTACTTTAGATGGAAGTAGCAACCCTAGCAAAAATGTGTTAGCTAGACTCATCCTGGTGCCATCACTCAAAGCTGCCTGTGAAAGTAAGTAATCGCAGCATAAATTTGGATGGACCACGTTATGTGACCAATAGAAAAAGTGTGAGGACGCATAAACCATCAACCCATTCACGCGTTAACTCGAAAACATAGTCGATGAACAAAAAAGAAAATATCCACTTTTTCTAATGCTCAACCCTGGGGGGGGACTACTGAGTTGAGATATAAACGGTAGATAATCAGAGCGTCATTATTGGCACCCTTCTTTGCTTTCAGTCTTCAATTACTTCAACCTCTAGCCGATCCTCCTGATGGTCGAAACTATTGGCAATGCCATCAAGTCCTTGAGATACCGAAAATATTTATCGTCATATTGCATAAGCTGCATGTGGATCTCAAGTTTAGCTGTTTTTAAAATAGCCAACTGGACACATTGACAGGTCACGGAATATTGGGCAACTTCTTTGTATCTTCGGTATCAACATAATGTTAATTACAGTGTGGATCTTTGAACAAGTAGATTACCGGACCAATGCATTAGTTTTCAGTTAAGAAATGTTGATAAACAAACAATGACCGAGATCTGCGTACGCGAAAATTCTCTATGACAACTCCTTTAATTGTCCGTGTGCTAACTTCGGCACACTACTTAAGAGAAAGAGAGAGAGAGACAGAAAAGGAAGTGGTCAAACTTTTTACAAGGGAAAAGAAGCGAGATACATACATGTGTAACTTTTGGCAGTTTCGCCCAAAATGAATACATTGTGTCCCCGCTGTTCGAGGGCCCATTAGCCAGTTCTCTCTTTCTTTGGCAAATATATCCATCATAGGCTATTTTGTCCTTTTTTCTTTTCCCGATACAGGGTTGTGCTTTTTCCCACGGTAACAGCAAACATCTCTCCTAGAGATATATATCTTGTTTTTGCTTACATAGGAAAAAACAAAGAAGAGTTGTATGAAAAAAAAAAAAAAGATCAGATCAGTCTATAACGAAGAAAGAAGAAGGAAGCAACTCTACTTTGTAAGCATGTTCCAGTCTCGTGTTTATGCTGCGCATTATTTAATTAACGTTGTTGGTTTGGCTAATGTAGAAAGCCCTAATAGCCGGTGTAACATCTTTAATCTTAGCATATGAGTTATTACTACTTGTAAAATATCAGTATGACTTGAACGCTCCAAATGGTATGAAAGAAAGAAAAAAAAAGCACCATGGGGGTCTGACAGAAAAAAAAAAAAGAGTTATTTCCCATCAGCAAGGTTGCGTTGGATGGGAAAAGTGGACACTAGAAAGATGCACCGTTTAGACGGCCAATAAGAAAAAAAGGTGCAGTTTTTCCGCAGCAGATAGGTCAACACAAACTAATGTAGCGTGCTGCTTTACCGAAATCATACTGGTTTGAATTGGTCTAGAATGAACATCCTTTAGAAGAACAGGAATCATCGTACGATCTTCTTGTAATGATACTACGGAGGGGACGAAACACTTCCTTGCTAGTTGCAAATGACGAAGCGCGTGATATGAAGATGAAACAAAACGATTCGCTATCTACTAGAAGCATTGAGCATACCTGGTAAAATAAAATAAATAGATAGATAGATCAAACGTGGCTATGACAACCCATTTGTTCTAAAAAGTACTAGTTCAAGTGAACAAATTGGAAAGAGAGATTCATCAAGAGTGACCCTTCATGTTTCCCGATCCGTCCTTTGACTTGCATGTGATATTCCTAACTTAGCAGACCTCATACACATCTTGCCTTTACCAACATCGGAGAACGAACCTCTTATCTCCTTGAAGCCGAGATGAAGGAAACAAAACGCAACACATTAGCTTTTTTGCTTTGTTATTTATGGCATCCCGTAACGTCGGCCTCAATTTTCTTTTTCTTTTTTCTTTTTTTTTTTTTTCCTTCCGGATCCTGGGTCGATTTTTCCTTTATTCCAGAGACAGAGAGAGAGGGGACAGCCTGTAAAAATTGATCTGAAACGCAAGAGTAATAATGAATCAAGCTAAAATGAAAGCTGAACCAATAATTATCAACTCCGTGCAAACGGCTGGAATTTCTCGAGTACGTTATTTTAAAGTTGGAGCAATGATAAGCCTTTCCTGTCTAAATCTGATCTAATCTGATACTATAACTTGATGGGAACCGATCCTCCCTTTTTCCTTTTTTCCCCGGATTGAGGTAAAACAAGGTTGACATGAGGTAGCAAAGCTTCTAAAACGGAACGAATCAATCTTTTGCTAACGGAGTGAGATGGACTAACAAAAAATACATCCTAAATAATACGATTGGAGGAAATGCAGTGAGAGAGAGCGGGGAGCATTCTAGGACCGCCGAAGTTGCTCTTTTTTTTTATATATATCTCATATCGCGATTTCTGCCTTGTCTGAGATTCAGATCGTTTTACCAATCAGGCACAAACTACCAGATAAAGCATAACATTATTTTCTTTGTACATTGGGGCCATGAAAAAAAAATTTTTTTTTCTTTATCAGTGTCATCCTGTGGGTGATGTATCCATGACAATATCATGAGGAGGAGGGGAAACACTACTGTCAGATTTGCCCGCCAACTTATCTGCTGCAGCTTTTTTTCTTGTGAGTTTAGCATAATCTAATGGAGAAAAAAAAAAAGTATAAGTTTTCTTTTTCTATGCAACGGAGTAATAGACTTTACGTAGACCACAAGCGTTACAAAGGGTACGTGCTCCGTCGGGTCCGCGCCGCCATTCGGGAGTCTCTGAGATATTGCATGAATGACAGCGACCTTGAAATACTGTACGTTTCTGTTTTAAAAAAAAGTGAAGTAAATCAGTCATGCATCCTTCCATGAATTCGTTTTTTTTTTATATATACCCCTCGTTTGCGTTGTCTTGTTCCATTAAATGACATTGTTCCCGTGCGCCAAGTATCGTTTGTACTCGACGGTTCAGTCTATTGTTATGGTTACTTCCATTGCATGCATTGAAAAAGAAAAACCTACCCGTCGGTTAACGTCATGCCTGTCATTATTTGCACCATGCATACGAACAAAATCAGCAGTTATTTGGTGTTTTCTTAATCGTAATAATGCATTCAGGACTTCATTTGCTTGTCGGATCATATGGTCTAGCCATGGTCGTGTGGCTGTCGGATCGTGAAACGAATTGTCATGTCCATAATCGACGATATAGCCTCGATGTTGAGTCATGCTTTCACACAAACCATTGCAATGTCGAATAATCTAAGATCCGAATGAGAAAAAAAAAGAAAAGAAAGTGTACCAATGTGTGTGACCACGAGTAAGGTTACCTCATCGATATCATTTTCGATGGTCTGGGTAGATGGATTGACGGAATACGTTGGCGGATAATTCCGTTCACTGGGAGAACTCAATCCCGCGGAAGAAGTGGGTGACGTGGGTGGGAATTGCTGCGCCGTAGGTGATGGTGAATGATGATTAAAATGCGGGTTTGTATTTGCTGGGCTATGTCGATAGTCAAGCGGGTCGATTGGGTGATGTTTCCATTGATCGGGTTGCAATGTAGGTAATGGCGGTGTTCTGAGAGGAGGACTATGGGCGGAGATCGAAGAGAAGGAGGAGGAAGAGGTGGAGGATGGCGTCGATGTGGTCGGGAGTTGCCACGATCGGCTGGGTAGGAAATCGTCCATCGCCGAAATAGGAGGCAATACAAGACGATCCGAAGTGTGGTCGCTGAGATTTAGAAAAGAAAAGAGAAAAAAAAGGGTTAAGTAACAAAGTCGTACCAACAACCGAAATTTTAAAGCCGCTCTTTGACAAAGAACCAATGTCAATGCGCTCTCCAGGGTAACGGATGAACGCAAAACCCTTTTTGTCGGCGAACAAAGCTCTTGGTAACTCTTTCCCCCGATGCATCGGCCGTCCCGATGAACCTTTGCTATTTACCTTGGTGAAGTGGATAATGGCATCAGGGAAAAACAAAATTTCTATGTGGGTTGGCAAACAACGAAAATAAAATGGAATGTCAAATAAATCACGTTCGCAATGGTGAGAAATGGCGGGGCGAGATTACAAAAAGAAGAAAAAAAAGGGAGTATGGAGTGAATATATATGTATAGAGAGCTAAAGACAGAGAGACAGTGTGTGTGTGTGTGTGTGAGATAGAGTGTGAGAGTTGACTATGTTGTAAAAAGGACAAAAAAAAAGTTATATATAGATGAGTGTGTGTATGTGTGTGTGTGTGTGTCTGTAACTACAACGATGATAATAAGATGGGATAGAGACCAATTTGCATGATCTCAGGGGAGAGGGAAGGAGAAAATGTGGAAGAAAGAAGAGCTGAAATTTGAAACACCTAATTTTTTTGACCTGGGATTCTTATCTGGCGGGGTAATGGGAGGCTTTTGTTACGAGATGTGGGTTTCTTGATTGACGTGTCACAACAGCATCATCAAGGGCCACTTTGGAAACAAAGGACATCACATGCCACACTTTCTATGTATTGTTTTTAGTACGACGTTTTTCCATTCGTCAGTTATTAGCGTTCGCTAAACCAATCTCGTCTTCTTTCTTTCAACTGAAGCGTTCCTTTTTTTTTGACCTTTTACCCTGTCACAGAGAATTATCTACTGTATCCACGTGGAACTAAGGTTTGAAGGATAAAACGGTTGGTGTCGTAGCGCATGACTTAGCTCATGTCTTTTTCTTTTTCTCTCTCTCTCTTTTTCTTACTCGAGACCAGCCATAGATGTTTACCTTCTTTGATAAATAACGGCATGTAATTGAACCCAATCTCTTGTAACCTATTTTGGAAGAGTCATACAAGATCATCATTTTTTTACTTTTAACTTTTCTATCGTTTCCCAAGGCAGTAAGAAAAAAAAAAGGAAAATGACGCGCCCTTTTTCAGTTCTCTCAATTGACTCTTTTCTTTTTCCCGACAAACATTTGTTCTGGCGCACTATTTCATCTACCGTCCCCGCTCTAACAATTGTACCGTCCGTCGGTAAAGACCCTAAAAAATCCCTTTTTTTCTTTTTTGGTGGCCGCTCAGACTGTGTTACGTTGGCTTAAAAATCCCATCATCCGTCTACGCGTTATAGGAACCACAAACCCACATCTTTCTGTTTATAGGTTAAGCGTTTAAGCTTTTTTTTTCTTGTATCCTCTTTGTGTCGTCCTGTTTTTGCACTTTTTTCTCTTTTAAGGACTATCGGTGTTCAAAGTCTTCCGCCAGGACCATCGCTCAGGATATAGCCGGAGACAAATTTATACTTCTGTGTCGGTATATTCAGAACTCATTCACGCTGCAATTGGTTCTCCCTTGAATTTCTCAGGCTTATAGTGCCCAGCGGCCATACTGAAACTTTCGTCATCGGGTTACGCCACCTAACCACTCATTAGCCATAATCCAATACTTACCTCAGACACATGACTTTCGCGCCGCTTAAAACCAATTCCACCTTGTCTCGTAATGATGCCAAATAAACCTTTATCCAATTACAGTCCCAGTAGGCCGTTCTGAGACTTCCTTCCAATAAAGAAAAAGGAAAAAAGAAAGCAAGAGAGAAATAAAGAAAGAAAGAAAGAAAAAGGATGGCAGATATTCTTAAACCTTATTCATATTGTTATGTTCTGCCAATAGTTCCTACTTACCCTTGACAACCAATGATCGTCTGTCTGCCTTACATCATTCTTTTATTTTTGTTATTAGTAAACGTCCGACTTCATGACATAAATTGTTTATAGCAGCGTCAGAAAAAGACAGACCATGCAAGAAAGTCTAGATTAGGTTCCTCTATACCAGCAAAGGACGTGGCGTAGGGCCCGTTCCCACGGCAACACCCTGGGAGTTGAACGTGCATTCATTTCCACGTCATTGTATATCGACTCTTATTATCGACGTTTTTTTTGTTTGCTGTTCTTGTAAGCCGAGGATCAATCTACATAGAAGTCAACTATCTTATCATTGCGTCGTGTGACAATCTGAGGGGCGTGACCTCACATCAGATCTCCATTCAACGAAATCCAGGAACAACCAGAAGATGGATGCCATCCTTTTTCCTAAACAAGTAGGCGGGCTGAGAGGATCTGTCAGCTTGTCCCTTGATCTAAACTGTCATCGGGTCCCCCTCTCTTTGCTAAGCAAACTTGCCTAGCCTTTTGTTCTTATGTGTCTACCTATCATATCTGGAAACAACAAGCAAGTGCATCTGAAAGCCAGATTCGCAGGCCCTCCTATGTCACACGTTTTGCGCTACAGTAACCAAAAAAATCCCTGAAATGCTCGCTTTATGTGCAACGTTGGCGTGCATTTGAATCCATGTAGATATTGTGTTCCCAAAACCCATGCTTCGGATTTACTAACCGGTGCATTTGAGACATTTTATGCTGGATGGCGCTGACGGAACAAAATAAAATAAAATAAAAGCTGGGCCTTAAAAAAGACTTTCCGAATGGGCAAAAAAAAAAAAAAAAAAAGAAACTCC